>SNQJ01S0007555.1:515425-543578 GCA_010110895.2 Picea sitchensis
ATTTTACTCTGAGATTTAAATGTGTTTAATTGTGTTAAATGCATGTGGTTATAATTCCTGTATCAATTATGTAAACATTCATGTATAGAATGGTAATTGAGGGGTTTGGAAACCTGGGTAGTGAAATGGTACACTACAGTGTAGCATATAATTTCTCCTACGGCTCTTAGGGAGATTACGAACCATAAATGGTCATTTTGTGCACCTTTCAATTTACGATTTGGTTGACACTTACATTTGACCGCTGCCTCCACCACACTAAGTAGAATTTACTGCCCTGCTTATCCACAACAGAGATATTTTATGGGCCTCAATTACTAATAAAGCGACTAACCGACTCCTCAATTATTCAATTGCCACCAAACCACACGAGCAGGATATGAAATTACCATGACCATGGGATTAACTCAATTACCAGGATTGAAATAGCAGTCAAAACGTAGCAGCTTTATTTATGATCGGTCCCCTAACTAACCCACCACCCACCCAGAAAAGGTGAGATACTCGCCTTTAGCTTCATGGCCCCGCTAATCGCTAACTCACAGAACTCATATAATTATTGTATTACCAATAAAAATTCAGAGTGGAACTCTTTCTCTCTTGTTGCTAGTGACTAAATAACTTCCTAACTACTAAATATGAGCTAACAGAGGTTCCTACTAACTACGAAATATGAGCTAATGGAGGTAAGAGATTGAATTTATATACGATGGAGCTAAGGTGAGTAATAAATGGATGACTTTATATACGAGATTTCCTAAGGATTTATTAACGAGATTTCCTGAGGGTACATTGTATAGTAAGAGAAACTGATACGGTTTAAATGAGTTCCTTTGGTTGCAACTATATCAGTAAGAGGTATACATTTGTTCTTCTCTAAGCAACTAAGATAGCACTGGTTTGGCTTTTTGGTCCAGTCGAAGATCCAGCACAAGTAGATCCACCACCTTGTCTAGCATCTCTACCTGTCCCAACAGCTGATTCAGTGGTTTAAGCAAGTGATTATGTATATTATTAAGACCCAACACCAATACCAGGAGTAGATACAACACTAGCAGCAGAGCCAGTCCCCGGTGAATAACCAACAGATTAATATAACGTGTTCTGTGTTTTGGTACATGCACCCTTGTTCCTTTATGCACATTTTAGTATGCCTATCCTTTTACCCTTTTTATTCCCATGCCTCACCTACTACCAAGAACAGAGGTTGGAAAGGAAGGAGCTTATCCATATCCATTCATTGTAAATACCACATCCCAGTCCCATATCCACTTATAGTATAGATCCAGAGCAAAGGTAAGCCCCTGTACTAGTTTCATATCCTTCAACAAGAGTAGATGTAGCATATATTGTTGGAAACTGACCAGCGAAAGGTGATCCACCAGCATAAGTCGATCCAACAACAACAGCTGTTGATTAGTCTCCTGTTCCAGATCCTATAGTAGTATCAGATCCTACAGAGCCATAACTCCCACCAGCAGGAGAAAAGCTAGCACCAAGAGCAAAGGCAAGGGCTTACACTACAGTAGCAGGACCCCCACTAGCAAGAGAATAGCCAGTAACAGTTGTTACTTCAACCGATTCTGATCTTGACTCAATTGATTATGTCGTCGATTGAGTTGTTGATGAGTGAGTAGAAGATCCATCTATTCTATTGAAGCATCACCAACAAAAGCACGAGCACAAGCACGAGGCACGGGCAAACGTAAAGGCATCCGAGTAAGCATCTAAGCCTTCAACAGTTGTAGATCCAGTTCGTGATGATCGTGATAGAGAAGAAGATCCTAGTGATAGGTATGAAGATTATTATGTTTGTGATCCAGAACCAGATCCAGACCCATATACCGTAGCAGGGGCTTTAGTAGTAGTAGTTTCAGGCCCAAATGAAGCCAAAGTCTATGCAGATCCAACAACAGTAAATCCAACAGCAATAGACCTAGTAGCATCATTGCTAGTCGTAGTAGGTCCAGTCGTTGATCCAATTGCTTATGAGTTTGAATATTTTGACTCTGTTGTTTATGCAACATCAATAGTAGTTTCAGATTCTCCAGTCGATCCAGCACCAACAGATCCAACAACAAGACTGGTAGCAACCCCATAAGCAGATATAGAGACTCTAGATCCAAAGCCGGATGTGAAAGATATAGATCCGAATGTTCTAGATATAGATCCATACTCAGCAGCAGCACCAACCTCTCTACTGCCAACATCATCAGTAGCAACACGAGTCCAGGTCCAACAGTGTATCCAGAAGTATAGCTGGTTTACTGAGATGATGAGCTTGACTTGAGGGTTTAGAGTTCTTAGAATAGGTGCATATAATCCCACTAAAGGGAGGGAATAGAATGAGTTATTGCAAGAGGATATTTTCCCGTGAAATGGTGCCAACCAATGGGACGGATTAAATGGTCTCGAACAAAGAGAAAGAATAGAAGTGCCCAAACGTAGAGAGGTACAGCTAGTTATTGAACGATAGTGAAGAGGGAATACATTCGCTGGAGGCTAAAAGCTATAAGCGACATAGATTGTTACCAACCAAAGGGAGGGTTTAGAATGAGTTCTTAGAAGCGGACAAATAAAGAGTTCTCGGACCTCGTTCAACAAGCGGAGCAAGAAATAGGTGTACACCTTAAAGCACCCTCACATGCATTCTTTTGTATAAATCATGGCCTCTCTGATGCTTTCTCTCTATATGCCTACTGATGTCAGTTCCCCATGCAATCTCCTCTCATTGTTGCCCAGACTAGCAGGGTTCAGACTCTAACCCTCAGGTAGTGATCCAACAGCAGATAATGCCCTTTTAATAGGATTTTTTACACCCTTTTGATGCTAAGCTATATTGGTACCTAAGATGCCCTTATCGCGCGTTATAATTATATATAATAGGGCCTTTCTAACGCTTTCCTCTATGTGTATTGGTGTATTGTTACGCGAACAAAGACCTGGACGAGTCTTAGTTCGACTAAAGTTGGGATACTACTTGACCCCGTACAAGTAGAAGGTATCCTAAGGATGGTAGCCCAACTGAACCTAGCTCTCCTCAAGCAATCCTTCCTAAATTCGCGAGCTATAATATAGCAATCCTTCCTTGCCCCCCCCTCATCAATAAGTAACTTGGACAAGCAATCCTTCCTTGCTTTTCTTTGTCGTCGTCTCAAATAGCCTATTTAGAACTATCTCCTTAACGATTGCCTTAGTGTTCGCGCTACAAGGATATAATAAAGAGCATTTATGCAACCGGTGTCAGGCCCCTCACCAAATAAGTAACTTAGGACACATGAATAGAAAGAAGAAATAGTCTCTTATTTGACGATAATGACTTGTATCATTTCGATAACTCCGGACCAACCCAACTATCTCATGAATCGGTACGGGTTGACTAAGCATTAGAAGGGTCAGGTAAACCGGACTCAAAAACCACTGAATGATATCTGAGCTAATATTACTCACTGTCCCCCTTCCTTACTTACTTCAATCCCGAATTCTTGTCTCATTCCTAAGTATCATTAACACCCAGTTAACACCATTTGACTAAAGCCTTCTAAGTCATTGAAGCTCCGCCTCCTCATTCAAGTCAAGCTCAGCTTACCTAACCTTTCGAGGGCGAGGTTGGGTTATAACTTCCGACCGGCCAGGCCAACAATGTTGTGAAACCTATCAGACCTTGATCAGTGCATCTCAAAATAGGAGATAAAAGGAACGTAGTCGCTTGTCCAAGTTACTTATTGATGAGGGGGGGCAAGGAATATCCAATTTATAATCAACTCAACCCTCCATTGATTAATCAGAGTCAGGGTTTCTCATTTATTCAGAGAGTCGGGGAGAAAAAGGAAGGTGGGCATAAGTAGCCTGGACCGATTGAGAATTATTCATCGTTGGATGGAAGCCTACCATTTTGTTTCAAAGAATCGGGGGATAATATCTTCTTACCTATTTATCCCATCTGGAATTTCAACCAAAAGAGCCGGGGAATTTTGACCGTAGAAGAGTGTGAGGCAAGGCCGTGTCTAGGGCAAGGTCGTCTCTACTACATAATATATGAGGAAGGTCATGAATGTGTTATACTAAATAGATGAATTGGAAGAGGGCGAAAGCAAGAACTTCACAAGCAATGGCAAGCAGTTCGAGAGAGAAAGCAGCTTAAAAATAAGAACAAGAATCTGCGATGGTCCATTGGGATGTGTTACCTCATTTTGATGTTGAATAAAAAGTAGTTAAATAAGTCCATGCTGCCCAAACAACAAAAAGTGACTATGCACTCAGAAGTAAGCAAACACCCCCTTAAACTACTCGTCATTCATCTTCTACTACAACCACCAAGAAAACTACAACCATTGCCACCCCTTCAGTACCTTCAATTAGTTCTTCATCGATTGCTTAAATGGAATACAATATTGTTGAGGATATGAAAAAGATTAGAACCAACATTTCTCTGCATGATCTATGCAGCAGTGAGTGACAAAGGAAGTTGATGTTGAAAGCATTGAAGGAACAAGCAACCACAAAAAAGAAATCAACAGTCAATGCTGCTATCATGGGGAATAAATCAAAATATAAAACTCCTCCTTTCCTTCCCTCTCGTTGATTGCTCATTCCCTTCCATTTTCGTTTAGACACTCGAGAAATCACGGATATAGAAGAATTTGATTGATTATCCTTATCTAACCAAACAAATCAGGTCTGAAGCTGTATACTTATGCTTCCTCCCCAGGAAGGGTTCAGGAGGCAAACAAACAACCAAACTAGGTCGAGCCCCACATAAGAGAAGTAAGGGCTTTATGCGAACTGCCTATCCCCTCCCCTGAAGCATTAGAAGCATTAGGGGTATACTAGGCCAAGTAAGAAACTATCAGTATGGGAAGGAAGGGTTCGCGCCCCCTCAAGAAAAGGTTTTAAGCGCCTTTTGATAATTACTATAGAATGTCTATAGATTGTTTCAAGTTAATTGTATCAAAGGTAGATTCGAGTCCTTAAGGCACTTCGGGAGCTTATATAACTAATAAAGGTGGAACTTCTAAAAGAAAAAGAAGTCCCTTTGGCAAGCTAAACCTTCCTTCCTTAAGTCCCTTCGGGTTGCACTAATGCCTTTCCCTGCTGGCCCTGCGGGATAGTCTTTAAGCCCCGTAAGCCTTAAGCTCAGTAAGCCCTCTAGAGGTTCAGTGAGCCTTCCCCTTCGGGACAAAATAAAGGCCTTCCTAAAGCTCGAGAATGCCTTCCCCTTTTGGAGAATCAATCAAAGGTAGAGAGTATCAGGACTTATTTCCTTGGCCTTTGGGACAATCAATAATTACATATATGAAAGACTAGAACTATTCACTTAGCCTTGCCATGCCTTATGGAAGTAATGTGTAAGGGCCTTGCCATGCCTTAACGAAGAGGCCCACACCGGGGGTCCTGAAATGCCTCTTACTTTATTGACATGCACTTGACTGTATCAAAATTGACATGCTCTTGACTGTATCAAATTTGGGGAAATCAAGGCTGGCTATAACGTGCCCTATTCCGTCAATGCTATGCCTTATGCCACAAAATAAGTGTACACCTGGTTGGAGGATCAGAGGCTATTAAAAGGCATTGGTTGGCTTCATTACTAGAACTCCGTCGGGAAAGGGGATTGGGAGTAGCTCGCGTAGGATAATCGATCTGCCTGCGCCTGCCTGATAGAGTATACGTAGATAATAGCAACAATACAAGGGTAGATATTACATATATAAGAACAACAATTGTAAGGGAAGGACCTAACTGCGGTGGAAGGATGGACAAGCACGATATCTTTGTAAAGTCTCTTTCTGTTTCTCTTGAAAAGGAGAGGGCGTACGAAAGAAAGGCCCGTAAGTCCCACTGTAGAGGAAGGACAAGCAAAGTGATGTAAAGCCTCTTTCTCTTTTCTATAATAACAACATCTTTTGAAAACAAGTCGAAGGTGAGTAACGTGATCCACTCTCTAGCGAGAGTGAGCAACAAGAGATCAAGGTAAGCTTCGACTATGTGGTTAAAGATCATGAAACGCGAAAGTCATGGCTCGTTGAAAGGTTGCTCCGACGTTTTTAAGGCCGAAAGGCATCTTCCGGTATGCAAAAGTTCCCCAAGAACAAATAAATGTCGTCTTGTGTTGATCCTCAGGTTTAATTTGAATTTGATTATATCTTGAAAATCCGTCCATAAAAGAAAATACTTCGCTGTCGTCACACTCGTTGAGAATCTGATCGATGAAAGGTGTGGGGAAGTTGTCTTTCGGACAAGCCTTGTTCAGGTCACGGAAATCCATACATACATGGATGGTTCATTGCTTCTTATCTACAAGAACAGGGTTGGATACCCATTCAGTTAAAGTAACCGGGTAGATGAAGCCAGTGTTAAGTAGCTTCTCCACGTCTGCCTTAATAGCAGGGGCCTTTCGAGGGTTGACAACTCTAAGACGTTGCCGAACAGGTTTAGCATCTAGATAAGTTTTAATTTCATGTTCGACAATACGAGGGTCGATCCTTGACATCTCTTCATAGGACCAAGCAAATACGTCTCGAAATTCCTGGAAGAGCTCGGTGTAGATCATGATTTCTTCTGGCGAACAATCTGCACTGATATTTACGTTTTCAACCTTACCAGGGGTACGAGAGATGTCGATTTGGATGGTAGGAGAAATATTCGCGATGTTTCCTTCGACATAAATGTCATGCGTATCAAGTGGAACTACATCGTGACCGACTATCTCTCTCAAAGTAGATTGAAAGTCGTCTTGTTTGATTCTGGGAGAAAATAAGAACCGTGATGCATATCATCCAAAGGTTTTTCAAAACCATTCATGGCTTCGATGATGGCTTCGAAACCATTGATGGCTTTGATGATGGCTTCGTCTAAAGGAAAAGTCTCATCGAGTCAATCATGTGAACAAGACAACGAGGTGGCCCACAAGGGCCTAGACACGAGATCCTCCTCGTCCGTCACCGAGGCAACATGATCGGGATCAGCGGAAGAGTCGAGAACAACTTGATACACAATCTCTGCTTCCAATAGTGGCATGGCCATCCCAGCTTGCGACTGTCCTTCACAAGACAAAGTCGGGGAAGGTAGGATCCATGGATCATCAAAATAAGACGTGTGGAGAGGAATGGACCTCCCAGTCAAGACATGCCTACTTGACATGGCGTAAACATGATGGTTAGGTGTCGAGAAGTCGAAAGTACCCATAAGGGAAGAATACATCCCAACACCGACATTCTCAGTTGTCGGCCGAGAACTGTCGATCACAGGGATTGACTGTCCAAGAGATGCATTAGGGCTAGAGTACGCAAAGGATAATTGATTGATCGTCACAATATTCCCTTCATGAGGAAAATAAAGAGTGCGGAAAACGCACGATACGACGACGATCATAGCATAAGTCCAATTGCGGCCTAGTAGCAGGTTATAATCAAAAGGCGCATCCACTACCTCTATTTCCACCTCTACCGTCTTCCCACCTAACTAGACCAGAAAGGCGGGAAAAATACTGTGAGGGCGGAAGGAATGACCGTCGAAAGCAGTCAACATGTTTGATGAATTGGAAAGGATCGGAGAACCGAGAGCTTTCCAAGAAACCATGGACATCACACACGTAGCAACGCCTTCATCAACAACCACACGTTTGATGGTATACTTTGAATACTCCACATGGATTTGGAAAGCCACATGGTAAGGCAAGCGAGGCTTAACATGTGACGTCAAACTTGATACGCTTTGAGCCACTGGGTTCTGGAGCTCCTAGAGCAAAGAGTAAGACATTCCTTTGTGAAGGACATGTCTGAAGTACCTCCAAAGCCGACATAGCACAAGGGGTTTGGCCGAGGTCTTCAACAATAGAGTAGTTCTGTGCGGCTCTAGCATTTGGATTATGGGTAGAGCGCTTGAGTACTCCTTTCGAAATATGAGGTTGTGGCTCTGGTTTCTCAATCTGTAAAGTCATCTCTGGGGGAGGAGGAGGAGATTCTAGACCAGGAATAGTTTGTTTAGAACTATAGTCTCAAGATCGAGTGGCTACATCAATTTTTGCATCGACCACATTGATACATAAACGGTCGCCATCTTGCAACTGCTGGTTTTGACCTCCACTAGCAACATTTCCGGCGTTTGAGGAGCTCGAGGATAAGTGTTGATTATGTGGGAATGGATTCATTAGCACGACAGACGATTGAGATAAAATCCTCGTAGCTTCTGCAAGTTTGGGGCACAAATGGGTAAGGTGATCATCTGTGCAAAGCTTACAGGGAAACTTCACCTTAAGTTTTTCTCGTTTTCCCTCTCCAACAATACTACCTGTCTTCTCATTATTATCCTTGGATTTATTACCATTTTTCCCACCCTTACGGTTATTACATCCTTTTTTCTTATTCCCTCCTATTGGCTGGCTACCATTCGGGTTGGTCGACGATTGCACTGAGTGTACATCCGTCGACTGAGTGGGATTGGAAGACATAGATGAGGCTGGTCCTCCTATAGAATGGCTTAATGACAACTCTTTTAACTGGTTCGTCACCAAGTCTGCGGATTTTACATTGGCGGAACCTACAATGCCATCAGCATGAGGTCCGAGCTTTTTCCTAAGGTTGTAAGTAGACCACGGTGCGTCAGGAAGGAGGTGGTATAACATCCTAGACTGAGCATATATCAAATCTAATTGTTGGGCTCTAAAGATAGCTTCCTCCTCAATGGTAACCCCGGAAGTAGCAACGTCCTTCGAGATAGGAGCGTGTAAGGACTTAAGAAACCATTCTAAAATAAAGGTCGGGGGTATAGGGGTCTTAATCAACCTCTTCCATCTATGCCACTCCTGGATATGGTCTAAGATATGAGTGGCGGTATCCTGGCATAAAGTAGACAACAACTCTAAACCAACGTCATAACGAATTGACAACCGGAAGTGGTTAAGAAAGACCATCACCAACTGACTAAAAGTCCCATATGCCCCCCTTGGTAGCTCAATATACCATTTCGCAGCAACTCCGATAAGGGTGCATTGAAATAATCTTAAACGAATAGAATCGTTGTTAAGGGAGTTTGATGAGCACCAAAGGTGAAAGGTAGTGACGTGATCACCATGGTCCTCTCCATTCTTACCCTGAAAATTTAAGGTGTCTGAAGGAAGTTTGCTGGGGACCGGGGGCCATGTAGGATCGTGCCTCACAGGGTCATTCATTAACTTAGAGAAATTTGGCAGATTAAGCATGGCCATAAAAGGGAATTGTGGTTGCGACATCTAGCCCCAACCTCCCAGGAAAGATTGCGCTTGTGGATTCAGAGGCCATCCAGGGTTCTGGTAAACACCATGGCCTTGTCCGACATTATAAGGCCCTCCGCGTTGATTCATATAAGGTGGGTTGGGCATCATTCCAGCTGGAATGTTCTGTTGAGGGTTATAGAAACTGCCCCCAGTCAGATTAGATCCAGGTTGGTGATTGCCCAAAGTGTGAAACTGACCTCCCCCAGGTTGGAAACCGGAGGGTAGAGGCGGATTCGTCATACCAAGTGTATTGGTTGGAATCTGCGTCGAGGAGGTACGATTGTAGGACGAAACTTGAGTCGAAACTTGTTCGCCAGGTTGACTATTCCACCCAGAAGTAGGAGGATTGGACCCAGGGTTAAAAGCATGCATACCTCCCATATTAGGAGTCATTTGAGGGATTTGAGTTCCACCAAATGAAAAAGGAGTGTACGGAGGTGTGCCTGGTGAGTGGCCAAGAGACCCAAAGGGGTTCGAGGCGGTAGCATGAGCATTAACTATAGGTCGGGCCATAGTAATGATAGGTGCCTCCGATACTACAACCATGGAGGTTGCAGGAGTCGAAGGGGTGCCATTAACTACAGTGGGTATGGGAGTCGAAGGGCTCCCAGAATTCTGAAGACCAGGTTCAGTACTCATCCTTGTAGAATCACAAGTCTGAGGGGTGGATGTGTGTGTACCACGTGTAATGACTCTACACCTTTTAGAAGGCAAGGACACGAAATCCGGTGGTAATTGTAACAAGTGACGGGACCGACAGGGTAGCTGGTCCGACTCCACAATGACTTAAGACTCTAAAGATAAAAAATATATCCTAAGGCCAACTAGTAAGCAAAGAGCACACCAAAAGTCAAACGGCCAATATGCATGCAAACGAGCTAAAGTGGCTGAGTGGCCTCCCTCCCTAAAGAAGGTATGTCTCGTCCAAGAGGGACTTGAGACTCCCTGCTAAAGATCGGAGGTAACAGAATCAGTTATAGGGGCCCTCGTGGGCTTAACAACCAGTCGGTCAGACCCCCCCGGAGAGGTAATCCTCCATAAAGGCTGTGTGCTGTCCGACCCCTATCTGACCCAGGGTACCTGCAGAATAACCTCTGCAAGTAACCTATGAGATACCTAAGTCAAGCAACTAATAAACCACTGTATAATCGATGCACAGGCGAGCAGTCGTCAGTCCGAATCACCATATGGGCAGGGTAGCAAAGCCCGAAACCTTGAAAGCACCGCCTCTCATGGAGGTATGGGCACTAGCAAGATCCCCAAATATGAATAAATCCACAGAAATATCTCTGACGCTAGGCGAGTATCTGGGGGATATCCCTTCAACCAACTTCGCGTGACCTTGTGCTTAACTCCGGTGTGAGCGGAGCCTCCTGATCTTACCAATTATACAATGGATTTCTCCACTCCCTAACTCAGACACATATGTTGATTTAATTGCCTTGGAGAAGTTTACTCACAAAATCCTATTCCAAGGCACTAAATCCTAGACTAGTTTGTGCACCCTAGAAAATAAAATCTTTGCTAATAAATTTTAAATTATAGCGGTTGATTTTATGGCCGTGATTACTCAAAAAGGTATATGGTGATGAAACCAATGGTGTTATGACTCTGCAAGAAAGTAAATATGAAGATAATGCAAAGTCCTATCTTTATCTTTTGATGAATGATATGCTCCTAAAAAACGATGCAATTTTTAAATTCAAATCTACGATTCAAAAGTAAAGATGCAATATTTCACTATATGTACTAAGCTAATGATAAAAATTCAAAAGACAAAAATGCCAAGCAATGCAAAATGTCTATTTTTTTTGTATTTTCAATATATTAAAACTGAAAATGCATGGACTGAAAAGTAACTTGATATATAAACCTACTGTGTATAAAATAAAGACAACTCAAGTAGGATATCAAGCAACAAAGCACCTAGCCCAATGTACAAGGACAATAAAAATGAAAAGATGAAGAGAAAAACTTCACCCAAAAATTCAACAAAAAGAGGGTTTCCTGTCATCCCACAGGCACTCAACAGGCACTACAGAGACCTAAGAAGGCTCAACAAGTATAAAATCCCACCCAGCAAACACCAGACCAAGCAAAAAAGGCAAGGAAAAAGGTGTACGCGACTGTTTGGGAAAACAATGCGTATATACGTAGCTTGCAGTGAGACAACATGCATGTGTATGCAACTGTCAAGCAAAAAGGCGTGTATATGCTTTGAAACAAGGCCAGGCAAGGGAAAAAGTTTGAAAACTCAGACTCAAAGTGAACATGAGCTGTCAAGCAATGACATGACAAGAACCACAATACAAATGAGAGCAATCTAAGGAGAAAAGTACTTCAAACCCTAAGAAAGAAGATTCATCCCCAGTATGGTTGTCAATTCTGTTACGAGGAAAATCTCTCTATGGCTAGGGTGAACCACAATAGACAAGAGTGACTGTAGAAATAGACTCAATTCCAGCATATGCTATATAAAATAATGTGCAAAGGAGGTAAGAAAGAGGCCTACCTCGTCCAAATGTTTGATGATGTCCACCGTTGAGCACTTCGACCCAAAGCTTTATACCTGCAACAAGTTCTCAACAAACAAGCAAAGCAAGCATATAGTGATAATATAACAGGTTAGCACATTAGATAGCATAATCCATTAATTTACAAAACAAACATGCCCATGGATCATAATACATATATTTGCAAGATATCAATTGGATAGGAAAGGAGTATTTCTATTAATAAATGATCAGCAGAAGTGAAAACATTACAGACTTCCGTATCGGCACGGTTCGGAACCGAGAAACCAAGTTCCTTCCAACTGGGCCTCCACCACTTCAATCCTCCACAAAAGGCAAGCTCATATAAGGGAGACAAAGAGGTTCTCCATCAATGAGGGAAGAGCTTGGGGGCTAAACATTATGTTCAGACTTAAAGGACAAAGGGATGCAGAGTCAATAATGAAGTAATAATTTCTCCAGAGTAACTTTGCTCTCAAAGTTGAATTCTCTCTCCTTTTCCATAGCTCGGAATTGGCTTCTGTATAGCCTTCAAAATGCAACTGAAGGGCCGAGTCAGAACGTTTCCAGTATATGGAAGGCCAAGGATCAGAGATATTTTGTCGTGACATGGAAACCCGACATTTAGTTTTGATTTTCTAGCACAAATCCCGATGTACGCGGGCTGTAGTGGAGCAGCCAGCGTATATGCATGTTGTATAACTTGCAAGGTGCATACAAGTGGAAAAATATTTATTTTTGTCTCTAGATTCATTAATTAGGGAGAGTAAGTCTGCATAGGGGAATGGAGTAAGGCCCTCTCTGCAAGATTGCATAGGGTGAGGCAAATCTTGTTCTAACAATCAACTCTTCTGCTCTCACCATAAACCTACCAATACAGATAAAAAAATCTGCTTTTAGAAGTTGCCAGATGAATGGTGCATATGCTTTTGTTTTGTGGATTCAATCAGATGTTTTGAGCAAAAATGCCTGATAGTTATTAACTATGGGTGTAGAATAAAAAATAATGATGCTTAGAAAAAGGGCCTGAAAAAAGCTTGACAGGAAGACTATTACTGCTTCTGGCCATACACATAGTATCCTAAAAGTCTATCTGTGGTGAATAAAAAAAAACTTGTTTTCTGTGTGGTCAATAACTTCTCCAACAACAAAAAATTTGTAGTGAGGTGGAAATAAAAATGGATGGCTTATCAAGGGTTTGCCCTTTCTTTTTTCTTTTGACAGAAGTACAACTTGCACTAACACAGAAATAGTAGAGGCAGAACAGAGATGGGAAAAAGGAGAATCTAGAGCTAAAAAAGACACAAGTAGGGGATTATAACACACGAGAAAACATAAATTATAAAAACTATGAAAGTGATAGGAGAAGAATATGATCACAAGTAGTAATGGGAGAGAAACGAAAAGACAGAAAGAACATATGAAACTGTAAAAACAATGAATCAAACAAAATAACTATGGTGCTACTTATCTACAGGATTGCACTATGATAGCATGAAGTACCAACAAATGCTGCAACACAAGGCCCAAAAAAGTTCTCTAATATTACACCCTCCATGCTGCAAAGTATGTCATGAAAGCTCACTAAGATGATGCAATAAAATAAATAAGAGTGTTTGATCCACCCTATTCCAAAGAAGTGGCATTCACCTAACCAATTTAAGAGGGAAACTTCAAATAAACATTCCATGAATCCTAATTTATAGTTAGGTTAGCTATGGTGCTACTTATCTATAGGATTGCACTATGATAGCATGAAGTACCAACAAATGCTGCAACACAAGGCCCAAAAAAGTGCTCTAATATTACATCTTCCATGCTGCAAAGTATGTCATGAAAGCTCACTAAGATGATGCAATAAAATAAACAAGAGTGTTTGATCCACCCTATTCCAAAGAAGTGGCATTCTCCTAACCACTTTAAGAGGGAAACTTCAAATAAACATTCCATGAATCCTAATTTATAGTTAGGTTAGCTACACTAACCCTAATCCACCACTAGTGGATCTTATTTAATGACTAACATAGTGGGCCTTATTTTATAACTAGCATAGTAGCCCTTTATTAATGACTAGGACACTTTACATTAGTTGGACACTATACATCCACTAAGCTTAACTCCAATGGACCCTTAGGTTTTTATTACATCAACTAGGGAGGGTCATAACAAATGCAACACTAAGAACTTGGAAACAGTGCATAGCTTTTTCAACAAGACATTGAAAGTAGGAAGTCATCAGTGAATTGGTGATTAATCACCTCACCTTCCCCTGGAAACAAAATACCTCTGATCTGCCCCTGTATTCTGGCAGCCTCAAAATAAAAATAAGGAGCAACCTTGCCTAATTGATTTATGCAACATAATCTTATCAGAAAGCACTCCATTGACAAAATCAAAGTAAAAGCATTCGAAAACAGAGTATTGACAATAAACACAAACTGTTAGCATATTAGTAATGAAAAGCCAATCCATCTTGTCATAGGAATTATCAAAATCAATTTTAGCAAAAGAATCTGTTGACAAGTCAATTTTACCCACGCAGCTCTTTCCCAAGCTGTCATGACTGTCCAGAATATACCTACCTTATATAAATCTTGTTTGCCCTGGTCTAACTATACAATCTGCCACCCTCTTGATTCTAAGCATGATTGGGCACGCCACAACCCAATCATGTACCTAGTTGCATTTTTTGGAATTAGCTTTATCAAGGCCTTGATTCTACAGTTCTATACACACCATGTCTTGACAAACCACTTTTCACATTTTCTTGAAAAATTCACATGACCATCCATGCCTAGAGATATTTCATTCTTTATTTTGGCTAGCGCCTCCCACAGTTCCTCTTCTGCGATTTCAGGGCCAAGATAATCCCTTTCAGTACTCCAGAGTCCAAACTTTAGAAGGGACAACCCGTTGACACAATTGTCTGGCTGCCACAACACCAATGGATACTTAGCAAAAATGCTCTGAAAGTGCAAGCCAAACATGTGTCTGATTTCTGCTAGATCCTCTACAAAAATTCCTTTTGGATTCCTCAAACCCATAATTATTTTAGAGGTATTCTTCTATTTTAAATAATCAAGTAAAATTTAGAAGTCTCATCTCCTTCTTTGATCTATTGCAACCAAGCGTGAATTCGTGCACCCCTTGCACTATATTCCTCCATGCACCGGAGTAAATTCTCTTCCTATAAGGTAACATTTGAGTCCTTGTTTGACTACTTCAGATTGGATCGAGTAAATAGTCCTAACAAAATTTCAAGTTGAAGACCATGTTTTTCTTAAAGTGAGACCAGGGAGGACCTCACTTCATTTAAGAAAGAACCCCAAATAACAACAAAGATTTTATGGTGCTTTGAGAAAGTGCTAGATAGGATGGAACATCATACATTTAAACTTGCCTCCCCACCTAATCTAAGAATTCATCTAGTGTTTCACGTTTCTTTACTTTAGAAATATGTTTATGACCCTAATCATGTGGCTAGCTAGACGTAAATAAAATTGGAGCCCTTACCAAGAAAATCATGACTTTAGAGAACTAGGTAATGGACTAGTGGACGCACTATTGACCTAAAGAAAGCAGCTATGAACTCCTAAAAGCAAAGATAAGGCAACATTTTATCCATGTTTTGGCATAAATCCTTAGGATAATGCTCTCACAATTAGGAGCAGAACTCATTGCCAATTTTTTCTCATTTATTTTTCACTCTCTATATCATAAGTGGAAAAGCAAAGACCAACATTTCTATAAACAAGAGAATACACGTTATTGAATATTCATGTATGGGCATTTTAAGAATAGTTTACATGCATACCCAGTGGTTGGCATGGAATTGCAGAAAAGTGAGGATGGAACCAAACCTAAAGACAAAGGAATATTGGTGGCAACTACAAGTAGGGCACTCATAAATCATGGAATTGAGAAAAAGGAATTGCCTTCTCCAAGATAAGAGAGTATTCTTTTAGGAAATCACTAATGGGAGATATACGATGTACATGATGATTTAAGGATAAAGTTTGATTCTGCGATGGGTCATGGAGAGATGCTAACAAACTGAAAGAAATCCCAGAACTATACTGTATAGCTACAGGTATGATAGTCAATGTGCAAAAATCCTCTATATGCTTTAATGGGCAGGAAGAGAATCAAATCAGATGCATTCGTTAGCTTTTTCCTTAGAGCATTTATGAACTCTGGGATGGTTTTAAATGTCTAGGGTTCTTCATAAAACAAATGATTATGGTATAAATGATTGGAGATGGTTSTTAGCAAAGGTGGAAAAGAGAATAAATCATTGGTGTAATAGGTGGCTATCAAGAGGTGAAAGATTAGTGCTTGTCAAATCTGTGCTGGAAGCTATCCCTCTTTACTGACATAGTCTAGACTCTAGCCTATATTCAAAAGGGAATTCTAGAGAAAATTAGGAAAATAAGCTTGTGGTTTTTATGGTCTGGGAACAAGGAGAAAGAAGGAATTCCATTGGTAAAATGACAAACAATAACCAAGCCAAAGGAAATGGGTGGACCGGGCCTAAAATAAAAACACATACTCCATTTTGGAAAAGCTCTAGCAGCCAAGAGTGTGTGGAGACTAATATCAAAAGATGGCCTCTAATATCAGATTCTCATTCAAAAATATATCGAGCCCAAGTCAGTAGAAGAATAGATTACAAGTCCACCAACAATGCATCCATAGTATGGAAAGTGATGACATTAGCCTTCCCTTTGATAGGGAATTGACTAGCATAGAAGGTTGGTAACAAGACAAAGGTGAGGATTGGGATGGATCCTTGGGTGGGCAGTGGCGCTGATTGAAATCTGTCAGAAGCAGTGATAAACTCCCTCCACAGAGAAGGAATTTTCAACATGGCACAAGCACTTGCTCCAAAAATTTCTTCTATATGGTAGTAGGATTGGAAGAAGGTTGAGCAGATAGGACTAGAAGACCAAGGCAAGATCCAGTGGGATGCATACATAAATAAACCAAAAGTGTGTCGTATTCATATTAAAGAATCTGATGATTAACTTGTCTGGACTGAAAACCCAATCTTGGGGATTTACACTCCAAAGACAGGATACAAAGCAATGTATACCTCAGACAGACTAATTTAGTGGTGGAAGAATATTTGGAAAAATCAGATCCCCTCTAAAGACCAAAATAGTCATGTGGTTGGAAATCAGGAATAAAGCACTCGCATTGGAAGTTCTTTAAAAAAGGAATAGATGGGGCCCAAGCAGAGTATCCTGTGTAAAGGGGAAGAAGAGAAAATATAGGCCACTTATTAATATCTTGCCCCTACTCAGGAGAAGTCTAAACTGAAATGGATATTTTGATAGGGTTAAAGGATTGTTGGCAAGGATCTTCAATGGAAGAGTGTCTTAAAAAGAGGAAGCAAAAACCAGAACTCAAAGAATTCAAAGGCCTCCCCATTGGTAGTTTGATGGAGCATCTGGCTAGCCAAGAATGTGAGAATTTTCAAAGATAAGTATATTCCACTTTTTCAATGTTCCCTCCAAGCAAGTCAATCTTTTCACATTTTAAACATGTATAATCAACCCCTTCTCATAGATAGTTGATTCATGCTCCCATAGTCAAATCTGGAGCATGGGGGTACTTTGATGGAGCTAGTCAAGGTACCCCCCCAAAAAGTGAAGCCCGATGTGTCATCTTTCTAAATGATTCTCACTGCATCAGATTTAAAGCCAGATTAGGGATGGGATAAAACAACTATGCAGAACTTCGTGCCCTGAAACTACTCCTGAAACTGGCAGCTCAAAATGGCATCTCATGAATAAAAGTGTTTGGTGACTCATTGATAGTAATTAAGTGGATGAATGTCAAGGGCAGAATGACAAACCTGGTTCTGAGTCCAATATTTGGTGAAATCAAATATTCCTAACTGTTTTTAACTCAGAATGCTTTGAACATGTCTACAGAGAATTTAATCGAGAAGCAGACTCCTTGTCGAAGGAAGGACTACAGCTGGTTCATTGTACAGGGATATGCAGAGAAATCAAGGATGAAAATCTCCTACAGGAACGCCCATTCTCCATCCTTCAATGAGGATTCCCTTGACAACCAGTTTTCTGAAGATCAATAGGCTGATTCCAGAAAATATTTCTGATATTTAGAGATGATACAGGCCACTATGATACAGTTCTCTGTTTTTACAGTCTTACTGAAGAATATATGTTTTCATTTCTTTTTTGAAATTCTCTGAACAGTTTATGAGCATATATACCTTCGGGAGCAATTTTTGTTAAAGCTTAATGCTGTTAACAGTATATGACAGCCACACAGGCCTAGGTTTCATTTTATTTTTTATTTTTGGAAAAGAAAAATCTGATGATAACTCTTTCATAATGCTGTAAGCATCTACAGAATGCATATTTCTTTCAACTAGAATGAAATATTCGATTTATTTTCCAGGGAAAAAAAAGGACAAGTTTGATCAAAATTAGCAAAGATTAGTTTTTAGTGGCATGAATGTTATTCTAGGACAATAAGAAGGATAATTATTAGTCCCCTAAAGATATTCAGAGTTTGGTTACTCATTGGCATCCCAAAAATACAAGAGTTTGGTTACTCATTGATGGTAATCAACTTGATGAATGTCAAAAGCAGAATGAAAAACCTGGTTCTGAGTCCAATATTTGATGAAATCACCATGCTTTGAACATGTCTACAGAGAATTTAATGGAGAAGCAGACTCCTTGTCAAAGGAAGGATTACAGCTGGTTGATGGTACAGGGATATGGAGAGAAATCAAGGATGATAATCTCATACAGGAACACCCATTCTCCATCCTCCATCCTCAAATGAGGATTCCCTTGACAGCCAGATTTCTGAAGATGAACAGGCTGATTCCACTTCCAGTAAAGATTTCTGATGTTTAGAGATGATACAGTCCACTATAATACAATTCTCTGTTTTTACAGTGTTACTGAACACTGTACATTTTCCTTTTTTTTGAAAATTTCTGAGCAGTTTATGAGCATATATCCCTTAGGGAGAAATTTTTGTTAAAGCATAATGCTATTGACAGTATATGACAGCCACACAGGGCTAGGTTTCATTTTATTTTTTATTTTTGAAAGAGAAAAATCTTATGATGACTCTTTCATAATGCTGTAAGCATCTATAGAATGCATATTTCTTTCAACTAGAATGAAATATATGATTTCTTTTCCAGGGAAAAAAGGATACGTTTGATCAAAATTAGCAAAGATTGGTTTTAGAGGCATAAATGCTATTCTAGGACAATAAGAAAGATAACTATCAAACGTCTAAAGATATTTAGAGATGATACAGGTCACTACAATACAGGTGTTTGTTTTTACAGTCTTAATGAAGAATGTATATTTTCTTTTTTATTTATTTTCTGAACAGTTTTTGGGGAGCAATTTTTGTTAAAGCATAATATTGTTGATAGCATATGAATGCTGTAAGCATCTACAGAATGTATCTTTCTTTCAACTCAAACGAAATATACGATATTTTTTCCAGGGGATAAAAAATGATAAGTTTGATCAAAATTAGCAAATAAAGATTACTTTTTTGTAGCATGAATGCTATCCTAGAACAATAAGAAGGGCAATTATTAATTACCTAAAGATAGACCCTAAAGAAAATTAGGGAATAATTATAATTAGCATGATGCTTTTATTGGCAAAAGTCTAAAAGCAACACTCTGGCAGCCCACATTGGCATCTCAAAAATACAAGTGTTTGGTTACTTATTGATGGTAATCAAGTGGATGAATGTCAAAATCAGAATGAAAAACCTGGTTCCGAGTCCAATATTTGATGACATCACCATGCTTTGAACATGTCTACAGAGAATTTAATGGAGAAGCAGACTCCTTGTCAAAGGAAGGATTACAGCTGGTTGACGGTTTAGGGATATGGAGAGAAATTAAGGATGATAATCTCATACAGGAACACCCATTCTCCATCCTGAAATGAGGATTCCCTTGACAGACAGATTTCTGAAGATGAACAGGCTGATTCCAGTAAAGATTTCTGATGTTTAGAGATGATACAGTCCACTATAATACAGTTCTCTGTTTTTACAGTCTTACTGAAGACTGTACATATTCCTTTTTTTTGAAATTTTCTGAGCAGTTTATGAGCATATATGCCTTAGGGAGAATTTTTTGTTAAAGCATAAAACTATTGACAGTATATGACAGCCACACAGGCCTAGTTTTCATTTTATCTTTTATTTTTTAAAGMAAAAAATCTTATGGTGACTCTTTCATAATGCTGTAAGCATCTATAGAATGCATCTTTCTTTCAACTAGAATGAAATATACGATTTCTTTTCCAGGGGAAAAAGGACAAGTTTGATCAAAATTAGCAAAGATTGTTTTTTAGTGGCATAAATGCTATTCTAGGACAATAAGAAGGATAACTATCAATCGCCTAAAGATATTTAGAGATGATACAGATCACTATAATACAGTTCTCTGTTTTTACAGTCTTGATGAAGAATGTACATTTTCTCTTTTTATTTATTTTCTGAACAGTTTATGAGCATATATCCCTTGGGGAGCAATTTTTGTTAAAGCATAATACTGTTGACACCATATGAATGCTGTAAGCATCTACAGAATGTATCTTTCTTTCAACTCGAATGAAATATATACAATATTTTTTCCAGGGGATAAAAAATGATAAGTTTGATCAAAATTAGCAAATAAAGATTACTTTTTCGTAGCATGAATGCTATCCTAGGACAATAAGGACAATTATTAATTACCTAAAGATAGACCCTAAAGAAAATTAGGGAATAATTATAATTAGCATGATGCTTTTATTGGCAAAAGTCTAAAAGCAGCACCTTATCAAGATAAAAAGATACACACATGGATGCCTTATAAGAGGAGTCATGGGGGATTATGAAGGTAACATTGCAAGAATGGGCAGACGGAGCAACAAAGGTTTTGGTCATGAAAATAATTAGAGTTGCTATTATTTGCACTACTGAGTCCACGATTTGGAATCAACAATCTCTATTATTTCCATATTGATGGCTTTACTTGTAAAGTGGAATTCATTTGTTGCAAATAGTGGATAAACTGCAGGTTGTTGCTTCTTATGTGAAGGCCAACACGCAAAAACTATAGGCCAATTTTGGCAAGTGTAAGGCTGATGTCATTGGATACAATTTTAGTGCAGGAAATACAGGAGGCCATGATCTCATAATTTGCAAGAATTTATAGTTTGTTCAACTTTGGCTCACTAAATGGTGGGGCTAAGTACCAAATTGTAGTTGTTGAGTTTAACAACCGTCAATTGAATCTAATTATTTGCATAGTAGATGGGATGTGAGGCAACTAAGTTGAGGAGCATCACATGTGAGATGAGGAGTGCTGCATGTTAGCTGAGAAGCATTGCATGATAACTAAGGAAAAATATTTAGTGATAGAAAACTTGGAATCAATAACGATATATTCAAGGGACCTAATCGCAGCTTCCATGTGTCTTGGTCAAGATGTCATATGAACTACTCATTCTAAGGAAGGAGGTAGCCATACAATTCCTAAGGTTGAATGAACACCCAAAAACTAAGCAATCCAAATTGAATACTTGGTGGATAGTCATAGCTCAAGACAGCTGCTGGAGTGGATGCTCAATTTGAACCAACAATAAGAAGTAGAAATATCCTTGTCACTTTCTATACTTCGCTATGGGAAAAAGTCATACAAAATTGTAGTTGATAGGTAGGAAAGTTAGAAAAACACGGGAACAACAAAAATTCATGGCACACTAGACAACGTTTTGCTACTAAAACATATAATATCAAATAACATCTACAATTTCTAGTGAGAGTAGGTTTATGCTCAATCTTATGGCAACTTTTGCAAGGTCATCTTTGCTACCAAGCTAGTGTTAGATTTCTTATGAGACTATTACACAATATATGTTGTTTGGCTCAAGGAAGCAAAGAGAAAATAAAGCACTCTTCCCATGCTATGCCTATCTTCCCCATACCAAAWTTTTTTAATGGTTTAGGCTTGCACTCAAGAATTACACATGTTCAAAGAAGCCGAGAGTATTTAAAGGGGTGTGAGCTTTGATGTTTCTCTAAGAAAAGACCAACCATAGTAGTGGAGTGGTGTTGAAATGGATGAAGGGGAGCTAGAACCTGAACATGAATATAACAAGAGACAAAACAATCCAAATTTGAAACCATTCTCAAAACAAAGATACGACAAGAACACAAAGGATTATCGAAGGTAAGTAGCAAGAATAGGGAATTGGAGTAGTAGTTACTAGTTAAGGTAACAGGAAGTAGAGTATAAGTTTGAGGAATTGAAAAGAAGTTGAGGTTGATCCTTTTGAGTAACCAAGTGGAAAACCAATGAGAAGAATTGTTCATCGGGAAAATAATAAGTGAGCATGCTAACAAAGATGAGTTAGGAATCATGAGGTTATAAAGGTTCTCCAAAACTAACATCAGATTAATAGGAAATAATGAAACCATTGGTGAGGCTATATATGACCTATACTAATTGAAATACAATGTAGCCATCTGCAGCATACTCTGGATTTAAAGAAAGGGTACAGACCTTGAGGCAGAGTCAAAGCTCAAAACAATTAATATTTCCTTCCTTAGAGAATTATATGAGACATGCCCAAAAAGAATTGGCAGTACCTCGAGAAAGGCGAAATTAAGGATAAAGGAAACTTCTAAAGCTATAACAAGGATAAACTGTATGTAAAGATCAACAGTAAAAGGCCTATACTTCTTATGCCCTAGAGAATGAAGAATTTGGCAATTTACCTAATATTAAAGATATCCTCTTGTATGGGATCAACACGATATGACCTCTCATGAAATTAAAAGACAAGAAGCCTATCTATTTTGGCCCCTACATGTCCATGCCCTTAGCTCATGCATACTAAATGATTGATAAGGATAGCCTTTACTCTGTAGAACTTGGACCCTAGGGCCACCTCGCACGAGAGGAAGGAGCAGAGCAGGTAACAATATTGCTCTCTGAGGCTAATCGTTACCTATCTCTCACTGGCTGTGTATAAACTCCACATAAGTTCAATCTACAACTATTATTCTCTCTTCCCACTTCAAGAAAATATGAGTGTAATTCGCACACCACCAATTAACCTTGAAAAGAAGAATTAAGTGTGGTTATGTGCTTCCCACAATTACAAGTAGACCTGCGTTTTGTTGTTACATTATTCTAATCCATATGCTCCCTTCACATACACTATCTACAGTTTCTTAAATTTGCATATCTCTAAAAGCACAGATGTAATGGCACTTCCGTTTAAATTGATGAAGAAGCTACAGAGAAAATTAAGATACCTCCTAAACATCCAGGCAAAAATGTTATATAAAAAAGCTGAATAGCTATTTTTATGTTTTATAATAAAAGCATTACCATCAACTGAACAGAAGCTTTAACATGGGGACTATTGTTTCGGAACAGTTTCTTTACCTGGTCTCCTCAGGAATCGCTCAAACTCCATGCCAGACTGTGAATCACTAATCAGTCACGGCAGAAACGCAACTACTGAAGAAATTCATAGATACAGAGGTTGTATTCTCTCGCATTGCAAAACCTGGTCTCCCCGGGAATCACTCAAACTCCATGCCAGATTGTGAATCATTAATCAGCCACGGCAGAAACACAACTACTGAAGAAATTCATAGATATAGAGGTTGTATTCTCTCGCATTGCAAAACCAGACAAAATACACAACAGTAATGAAATATACAGCAGTAAAGAAACCAAAGAAACAAAGTTCGGAAACACAAATACAACAATAATGAAATATACAGCACTAAAGGAAACCAAAGAAACAAGTCTGGAAGCACAAAAACAGAAATCCCAAACTACACAGCAACGCACCATAGAAACACAAACAAGACTCGAATGAAAAAGAAACCAGAAAGAAGTAGCCATAGCAAAGCGAAAACATAATAAAATTAAAAAAAAAAAATGCAATTCACAACCTCACCACGACGCGATTTCTCGAAATTGCGCTGCTCGAATGCCTTCAAATAAACAACAAACCTCCAACGGCTAGAGACATGGAGCTTTCGAACCGTTGAAAAGGCAGCGCATACAGACAAAAGCTCAAAAAAGCCTCCACGATGTTCCTTTCTCTGCTATACTTATTCAAATGCCAACTTAAGTTGTAATTAAATTTATACTTTATAACCTACGCTGATGATGGTCTCGCCACATTTATTCATAAACAACAGATTCCATAATGTGATAATTTTTCCTACCACAACACAATTCCATAATGTGATAATTTTTCCTACCACAACACAATTCCATACTGCGATAATTTAGCAGAATTTGCATCGTGTGTTTTTCCATTGTCGATTCCCATTTCTTCTTCTCGTGTGGTAAATTCATATATAGAACTTTTTGCCATATCAGCGTGTGATAAAAGTCCTCAGCCTGGCTTTTGATATTTGCTACTTTCTATAAGAAGAACGATTCATTTTGGAGTTGCATCCAACTCAATACAATTGTGTATGGTGTGTTTTTAACTATTTATCATTATTTATTTATATGGGATAAGACTTTGAGCTTTACGATTGACATTTACTATCATAAGTGATTAGTTTTGGACTTATATGTAACTGTGTATTATTGTATTAATTGTTTTTAAGTATTCATTAGTATCTATGTACATAATTATCATGGTTTTTTTCTTAATAAATAAGTAACTAATATACCAACTATTTAAAGAAGTTGGTCATTTCATAGTAATGTATGGATTTGTTTACAAAGAGTGACCTATACAAATAGTAGGACATAACTATTTGATGATATATATGTCTTACATGATATTTAATCATTTGAGTTGGATTAATGTGTGATATTGCAAATAAGGTAGTTAGTTGGCATGTGAGTTGGAGCTATACATTCTTTGGGCTCATTTTCAATTGTCCAAGTCTAGATTTTGAGCATGAGAAGGACGATGGAGTATGAAGGCACAAATCAAGTGATGATGCAGAACTCCATCACACTCGATCAATCTAAAGAAGACAATATTAAGGTTGTGTGTGGTGACATACATCCAATATTAGAAGTTGTGAAGTGCTTGACTCATGAGAGTAAAGATGTAATTGGTAATGACTTGGAAGCTACAAGAAAATGTTACACCAAAGCTTGTTCATTCTTCAAAACTTGGATATGAAATTCGAACATCTAGGAAAGTTGGTGAAAGAGAATGAAGAGGTGTCCATAAAGCAAAAACGTCAAGAAAAGACCTTGCTCCTAAGCAACATACTAGACAAGAAATTGAAACTCAATAGATCAAGGAACCAATGTTTTGTGTCTCAAGCAAATTCATGGTGATTTGAAAATTTCAAAGTCCATACTCTCCAACAAAGCTAAGGTCACCCTAGAGATGCTACCCATCAATGCCTTTGCTCAAGGGAGACTTTAGTGGATACACTTTGCCAATGCATCCTACTTGTTCATGTCTTTTCTCAAGAAAGAGTTTAGTGGACACACTTTGCCAACCCAAAGGTCCTCTAAGATCCAAATAAGCATGGATAGATCATTGTATAGGATTTGTGTTCGTTTAGTTTTAAAATATCTAAGAACTAAATAAGCATGGATAACAATCTTCATGGATTATTGATAGATAATAATAGCAAGCTTTGTAATAACCATTTTAATAAGTGAAGTACAAACTCACATTTAACACAAGTGGGAGATATTTGAACTTTCAACCTCTCTTAAGAAACAAAAAATAATACATTTACAAATTCATTGTGGGACTATAGCACGTGCACTTCATTCTTCGGGTCAAATAAAATAAGAGAAATTTCACATAATTAAATTAAAAGTGTTGATTTTATCTGCCTCTTCTCCCTTGAATAACTTTTCTTAGTTTCTAGTTGATTTGCATCAGTCTACTTTTAGATATAAGGGTGGCCATAATGAGGGTTGTGAATTTGATTTCTTATTCTTGAGGCTATCCTTAAATTTGCCTCTTCAGATAAGTTTTTTAGAGGAATCCTACATGAGATGCTTTCAAGTAGGGAAAGGATCCTTACTAGTCCTTCTTCTCCCTATTGCTCTCCCTCCTCCCCACTTTCCTCCAAAGTGGGAGATACTCTTTATTTTGTTTTCTAGTTTTTCCTTCTCTTTTGGATGTTCTATGATGACAAATCTACTTTATGTTGCCTACTCCTCTTATGGAAGCTACCTAATTTTATGTTGGAGTTACTCTTGGTTTAGAGTAGATTGTTGTTGTTGATGATTTTGTCTTCTTCACGTGGGATGATAAACTTTTTTAAAGTCATTATCTTTCATGAAAGAGGCCTTTGAAGGAGGGCCCTACTTAGGGTAATATTTTACAAAGTGGCCATACTCATAGTAAACATTGTGTTTAAATGAGATTTGCTCATAGTCTCGTTTTTTGGCATGGATCTAGTTATCATTCTTAAACACTACTTTTTATAGAATCCCCATTATTTATGCATACATTGGAAGATACAAACTCATCCAATAGAATTTTAGATCTCCTCTACAAAGCTCAGGCTCCACTCAAAGTACAACTTTGCTCTAGTGTATCACTCACTTTTTCTTTCTCCATGTCCATTGTTAAGGGAGACCACTCTTTCCATATTTCTGCATAAATCTCCAGTGAAATTTAGTATTGTCTCTTTATATCTATTCTTTCTTTATATTTTCTTATAACTCCATTTTAAATTGATTTTTACATTTTTTTTCAACTTTTTAAAATCAAATTTAATTAATTGTAAGCATTAAAACTAAGTTAAAATAATTTGGAGTAAATAATAACTTATGGCTTTGGCATATTCTAATATGTAGGTTGGGCAGAGATCTAGGGTTTGTATATCTATAGTAATCTAGATCGGCTTCACTCTGCAAATATTTTCCAACACCAATAACAATGATCAAAAGGAACGAAATATTGAAAGCCTCGTATGGCCTCAGAGGGGGGGATGCAAACCCCTTCTTATCGCAATGTAGTAGCAAATGAAGCACCATGCACTAGGAGCATGCGACCTTCCTTTGAGCTGCCACCTCATCTTCATGAGTAGATCCTATAAGAGGAATAATGATCAGACAAAGCCATGGAGGTGGAAGTAGATACGTCCCACCCAAAGGCAAATCACACTTGGGAATCGGGGAAATGCTTTCCGCAAATGACTACGACATCAAGGTATGTGATCAATTCGTCCAGGGTGGGAGAAAACACTTAGTTTATGAGGTACCATGCATTGATTGGAAAGTTTTTAGGGTTGTGGTCATTCGAGCGGGATCTAATGCGATGGATAAAAACATGGTGGAACCCCAAGGGAGACTACATGATCAGGGGATCAAATTTTGCTCAAATTTCAAAGTGCTCGGAATGCGATGAAAACAATGCCATTGCGTCTGTCTCATCTTCCTGATTCCGACGGTATATTTACTTTGTCAAACAGAGTATGTATGGAGGAGATATCGCGATCTGTTCGTCAAGCCAAACAGGGAAAAAAAATTGATGCTGACTGTACTAGTCCGTACAGTCCGTACGGTCTGACGTGGCAGGACCGTACAGTCCGTACGATGACTGTACAGTAGTGACGTGGCAGGTGTTGATTGGTTGGCAGCTGTCGAATCAGATGTCGACACGTGGTGTTTTTCTGAGCAATGGATGGGTGCCACGTGGCCTAATCAAGGGCTGCCACGTGGCACCCCGGGTTTAGCTATTTGGTTGTATAAAATTTTATGGGAGTCCGTGGGGTTCGACCCCCGGACATCCCCCACTATGTAAAGACTTCACAACCCTCCGCTAACCACCATGCCGACCTTTGTTCCTTGTTTTATATATCAACGCATATATATTTAAAGTTGAGTGTTGTGTTAAACGAAAAGGGGGGCGGGCCAGGGCTTAGCCCCGACCCGTGGTTTCGTTGTATCATTGCATGTGACCATAGTATATTACATTGGCCCGACCGTTTGGCGCGGGTTATGACATGTAACCACGGTAACACATATGACTCGTGGTTTTTGATATATGGCGCGGGGTTTTTATATATGCGGAGTTGCATTGTAACGGGCCCCGCCCGCGGTCACACAATATTGCCATGTGACCCTAACTTGGCGCGCAGAACATGGTTTGGAACAGTTTAACCGCTTTTGTCCAGTGCGAGGTCATATGCTCTCATACGCCCAGGTGTCGAGGCGGTTAGGGGCTGGCGCGCCCTTAATCGTCCTACGGTTTGCACCGTTGGCACGGTTGCGCCTGGTGCCGGGTTTATACGCTTTAAAATGCGTGTGAGCCAGGTTCATTGAAGAAGGGTGTGAATTGTAGAACCAGAGACAACAAGCTTGAAGAGGGAGACTTCCAGGAGGCCTAACTTCTTCGTTTTTCGA
>SNQJ01S0007556.1:0-16186 GCA_010110895.2 Picea sitchensis
TAAGCTCAGTAACAACTGATTCACCCCCCCCCCTCTCAGTTGTCCAACACTTAGTTGTACTACCCGACTACCCAGGTACTAGAGAGTGGCCTTCCTGAGTGCTCTTCTTAATGTAATATAACAACAAGATGGTTGAATATCTTATCCAAGGCTAGTTTCGGGTATACCTAGGAGACTTCTTATATACACAAAGTTATGTGGAAGTGAGATTCATGTATACTCGAAGGCGTACCAACAGGGGTTACAAGGGTTTCCAACAGGTGAAACAATGTGTTTCTAGTAACCACGTGAAACCATGTGTATTTCTAGCGTGTATTATTTCTCAATCAATATTTTACTCACTTAACAACATATCATATGTTATTTAAATATATCGGAACAATTTATAAAGAAAAAGAAAAAAATGAGCTTTCTAACCACAAAAAAATCTCTTAAAATCACTAGAAAATAACTTGTGCAAATACCCTAAATTCCACAAGAAATATATCATAAAATGTAATGATTCAAAATTCGAAAATTATTTCACATGTACTTTGCTATGTCAACTCAAGATTTTGAAAAATTTTAGAGTCTTAAACCTCATTAAAAAAACTTTAGAGCGAAAATTCCAAGATAACTCATTTCAGGATTAGTCACAAACCTTGTCTTCCATGGACTATATCTCCAAAAGTGTAGCGAAAAAGAACCTGGAATTTTTACCACCTTTACTCTGAAATATCTCCTCGGTATTCACAAAATTTTACTATCTGAAACCTTCCAAAAAAAAAATTGTAGAAAAAATCCCTATATGACTCGTTTAATATTGAATTGAGGATAAGTCAAAAACCACATCTTCCATAGGCTATATCTTTGAAAGTATAATGACCCAAAACCTAAAATTTTTACCAAAGGTGATTTCATATGTCTCCTAAGTAACCTTTGAATGTTGCAATCTGAAGCATCCCAAAATACAATTTATAGTGAAAATCCCAATATGACTCGCTTGGAGAAGTAAAAACCTAGGATTGATTCTCCAATACCAAATGTTATGAATCAACAGCTTGAGAATAATAAAAAGTAAATGAATATAGTCCACTTCTAGGGGGAAACCTTTGTTCACAATATATAAAATTTGGAAGAAAAGATAAGACGAGATAATATGATCCTAATACTATGTCTCTTTGATGTATATATAGGAGACAAAGGGTACATTTATAATGAAAGGGTACAATGAAGGGTTCTAGCCTACATACAAATATAACACTAGAAATGTAATAATTCGAAATATAAGGATTAATAAGGGGTTTTATACATGACATGAGACTTTATCTAGGGATTAACATGTATTTTGAAGTGATTCCATTATGACTTGAATTAATGTGAGATTCATTTTCAGAAGAATCCGAAGTAGTGATACTATAAAATACTCAATATTTACTATTTCAAGAATATTTATCATGTCTTGAGACAATCTTACCAAAATATTAACCAAGGTGAGGTTTATATGTAGTTCACTATTTCCAAATAAAAATATGATACATAATAATCTTTTATTTTTATAGTTCTAACTCAATTATTATCATTGAACCGATTTCTTTAAATTCTATTGGTTTTTTAATTCCAACATATCAACCATAATTTTTCTTATGAGGCCCATTTTAGACACAAATTTACTCTAATGTCTATTGGGAATTGCAAAAATTCCATTCATAGGAGGGGACCATTCTATTGGGTATTGTAGGAATTCCATTCAAGGGAGGGGACCTTTTTATTCGGAGTTACAAGGATTCATTCATGGGCATAGTTATATTCATGTTGAAGACTATAATTGGAAATTTATGAGTGATCAAGGAGATATAGAGAGAAGATTGTGAACTTGAGATAGAGATGGAAGGCTATAAAGGAGATTATAGGTTGGGATAATAGGAAACCATAGCCACTTCCATGTATATTTCTACTCATTGAGTTCTCAATTTCCACGAATAAACTCAATTGGGTTATCCTAAAGGTAGACAATAAATTGGACTCCTTATGCACATAGTAAGAACACTAAACAAGGAAAGGGTTTCCTGAAGGACTATTGAGAAAATAAATGAAAGGCCTTATAATACACCTAAGGGACTATTTAATAGAGAAATGGTGCATTCCTGGTGCTATATAGGGTAGTGAAGGGAATTCCATGGTTGGGTTAGATGGTTGTAATATGGAGTGTTTTGTGGTGAACTATTTGTCGAAGATTGAGAATAATTGGGTTGGATGAGAGACCTGAGTGTATTTGACTAGTTTTCTTTACTCTAGTCACCTCATAATTGATCTTGAGAGTGGCATCCACAAAGTATTTCCTATGGTTGGGTGGAAAAATTCTCACAAGCAGTTGGTTTCCTTGTAATAGCTTATCCACAAGGTAAGTGTTCTATATCTATGTTTGACTTCCTATTATATTTATACCTATAAGTTGTGTTTGGCTCTTAAAATGTAATTCATAGTAGGATTCATCATCTATAATTTCAAAAGTGACTTAGAATTTATTTATCTGGAATTTACCTTTTGCATTTGATTTTTATGCATGTATGAATGTTACATGGGGAGGCTACATTACTCTATAATTTGAATTCTTAATGAATTTGCATTCAAAATTATGTTGCATTTGAGTTAGATTGTGAATTCATTTTTTGATGTTAATTTTCTCGATGGAATGGGTTGGTTTCAGTTCAAGTCATGTATCCATATGGGCATGGTCACATGCCAAACACCTATATGGATTAGAATGCTTTAGATTGGGCCTGAAAGTTTAGGGAGATTTAAAAAGATGTAATATTTCAAATGGGCCAATAGTTTTGGGAGCTTTCGCAAGATGTGATATTTTGAATGGGAAAGATATTTTTTGGAACCTTAAAATATGTGATCTTTTGAATGGACCTAATAGCTTTGGGATATTTCGATAGATGTGATATTTCTAATGGGACCAGTAATTTTAGGAGCCTTCATAAAATGTGATGTTTCAAATGGTATCAATAGTTTTAGGATCCTTTAAAACACATGATCATTCAAATGGGATTGATAACATTTCAGTTTTGGGAGCTTTCGCAAGATGTGATATTTTGAATGGGAAAGATATTTTTTGGAACTTAAAATATGTGATCTTTTGAATGGACCTAATAGCTTTGGGATATTTCGATAGATGTGATATTTCTAATGGGACCAGTAATTTTAGGAGCCTTCATAAAATGTGATGTTTCAAATGGTATCAATAGTTTTAGGATCCTTTAAAACACATGATCATTCAAATGGGATTGATAACATTTCATGATCTTTTTAAATGTAGATATTTCCAATAGGCTTAACCATTTAGGGAGCCTTCAAAAGATGTTATTTTTCAAAGGGCCTCAATAGCCTTTAGGATCTTTCAAAAGAAGGGAGGTGATATTTTGTATGGTCTCAACAACATTTCAAGGGATTTTGAAAGATGTGATCTTTCGAAGGAGTCCAATATAGTTTTGGGATATTTTGAAAGAAGTAGGTTGAAGTTTCAAAGAAAGGTTGATGGCCTAGAGGTATGTTTAAAATTTGAAGGGAGGCCATTTGGGAGGTTCATTTGAATGTGATATTATTCAAATTGGGTTGTGTGTGTATTCCACTCATAACAAGACCCACATTTCTATTAAGAATTGTAATGTTGGAACCTTAGGTTTTGATGTTTCGTCACACTTCTCCTAGAATCAGTCTATCAAGTGGTCGATCAACATATGGAAATAATTGGTCCAATGATCAACTAGATATATACATCAATCAGTTAAGTAGTTGAAAATCCCATCGGTCAGAAAATCTAATAGTAGCTAGAGATAGTAGGTTGATGGATTGACCAGTTGACCAATCGACTACGATTTGGACGCATAGGATGGTTAGATCCTTGTCAATCAATAGATCTAAAAATATTTGATGGAGTCAAACTCTAAATCCATCCATTGCTTGTGTATGTGGACAATATCTCTGATTTCAAAGTAGTTGGTTAGATATTAAATTACAAATAGTAGACATGTTGGGTCATTATCATGTCATTATCAAGTGTGTTGTACACCAATATTGAACATAGTGTGTGTGTGTTCAATATGAATTGTGATGTTCTAATCACAACACCTGCGCGTAAGTGTTGTAACGAAGGTTCTCTTAAGAATACCTTTTTTTTCTTTGAAGGTTATTCATCTTCAATTATATGCAATTATCTTTATTTGTTTCATATCGCCATCCAATCCCCAAAATGGTATCAAAGATACTGGTTATGACCTCACCTATTGTCTGCAAATCTTGATTAGTCAGATTCGTTTTATGATTGACTTTGGGCCAGTGATTTGATGACTATAAATTGTGGAAACAAATAATAACTGTTAAGATATTAAAGATGGATTCAAATATTGATCTTGTTGTTTTAAATGGATCAAACTATGTTTTCTAGGAACCAGACATGGAAACCCTTCTAAAAAGTAAAAGACCGTGGAAATATAAAAATAATATGATTCTAGATATAACAAACGATCATGCCAAATTCATTGTTGATGGAAAGAAGGATGAGGGTATGGGAGTCATCATGACCTATATATTTCAAGAGATTCATTTTCACCTCAATGAAATCGACTTCCCTCATCAATTATAGAAGAAGATGAAGCTCCCGGTCCAACTAGAAAGCAATGAAATTCACGTCATGTAGTTGGAAAAATAGTTGATTTCTCTTGATCCTCATTATTTCGACAAAATAGAGGACTATTAACGTGTGAAGAGTGTGCAATTGAAATTGAATGAATGAGGGAAGAATTAACTAAAGAAATATGGAAAACTCATTGATATGGTCCTAATGAATATAAGAATTCCATTCAACCTGTTTGTTTCTACTTTCCACACTAACTAGCAGGCAAGCAAGGAATATGGTAAGGATTACACCTTGAATATTCTTTTACATGGCTTCACTCAATCATTGATCAACACACCGTTTGATGAAGGAAATCTGGAAAACATCAATCCCAATTCTGCTCAAGGAAAGGAAAGTTCAACGAAGGAAAGAGGGACAAATGTGATACCCCATACAAAGACTTGGATGCCCTCAATTACAAAACCTAAAGAGACCTACAAATGCACCCCATCAAATCAAAAGAAGAAGACATGTCAATACTCTGGAAAGACTGGACAGTTGGATAAATTCTTCTACAAGAAGAGAGATGCCCTAGAGGAGAAGGTCAAGTGCCTTAAAGGAGACATGTGGACTATTCATCGACCCGCTGGTAATTTCACCTTCCAAGTCAGGAATTCTCAAGACTTGTTGTCTCATTTTGTGCATAATGAATGGGTAGTTGATTATGGGTGTACTCATCATATGGTTAAGGATGATTCCTTGTTCATTTCCTTAGACTAAGTTGTGGAAAGAAAGATCTATGTTGCTGATGAATTTTCTCTTGACATTGCAAGTCACGGTGATGTTCCTTATGCACATGGGAGAATTTTCGACATCTATGTAACGAACCCTCGAAAATTTACTATCGATTTCAATCAACATGAACATGTAAGATTGTGAGTTTGTCCATCAATTCCTTTGTTGGAGATTTAGTGAAAGGTTGATGGTTGATTATCTTCAGAGGGTTTATCAACCCGAAGGAGAGTTTGTATAATTTGTGTGACACGACTAATCTAAATTTGAACCGACTCTTGTTTCACACTAATGAACAAACCAAACTTTGCATGAACGACTGGATTAATTCCAAATTTTTAATCCCTAATCGATGGAAACTCAAAATATGGTTGTTGGTCTACCTAAATTTCCGATGGAGCTTCAGAGGATGAGCTTGGAAACATCATCAAGAAACCCTTCAACTTGGCAAAGTGTGGCAAGTAATAAAAACCTCCTAGAGATGGTTCAAAATGATCTTTTGTTGAATCAATCTATCACCTGCTATATTTAACATCCGCTTATATCTCATTTTACTTGGGTTTATTTCCTAAAAAGTAAGAATCTTGTCTTTGAAAGGTTCAAATAATTCAAAACCTTTCCTGAAAAGAAAGGTTGTTGGCCCATCAAGTGCTTGAGATAAAAAAATGGCAGTGAGTAATACCTAGTTTTATCTAGTATTGACTAGCAATGATTGGTTACTCATACCCCTCATAAGAATGGCATTGAAGAATGTAAAAATTAGACACCAGTCAAAATGGCTAGATGTCTTCTGCAGTGTGTGAACATTTTCCTCACTCTCTAGGGTGAAGCTTTGTTTATTGTGCAAAGTATATGCTCAATCACATCTCTAATCAATGTGTTCCTTCGGTGACTCCCGTTGAACGATGGTGTGTAAGGAATCCATCAGTCGGCCAACTTCATGTGTTTGGATGTGTTTCTTGGTCTACATTTCCAATGGTTGTAGAAACAAATTGGATGCAAAGATTCATGATTGCACCATGATGGGATACTCTAAAGATTCAAAATCCTATCAACTATTTGACACTGTCATATGACATATTATTATCAGAAGAAATGTGTTCTTTTATGAGAAGTCTTCATGCATTAAGTTTTCTTTTGAATTATTCATCTTTTGCATGGCTGTAGTCGAACTTTGATGTTGTTTTCAACTTCGGTTCTCCTATTCCATTATTAATTCCTTTGAATGGGTGGTCTAACTTTGTTCATGTTTCGACTGGGTCGTCGACCTCTAAGTTGATCGGTCAGTTGATTTCTATTTCAACTGGTCCACCATATCCTTTGAAAGAAAATATTTTGACTTTTGATTGACCTTCTGTAGTGAATATAAGTTCACCCCTTTCTTTTCTACCTAGATGGGCTGCCAAGACAATTGATTTTTTGGGTCTTGATGTCGATGACGTTTCCTCAGGCTGAAAAAATCGCAATCAGAAGCAGCATGGAAATGTTTCTTTTATAACTCATGTGATTGAAACCTATGATCATGTTACCTACTCATATGAATAAGGACAACCTGAATGGGAGTAATCTACTCAAGCTTAAATGAACTCTCTTTTAAATAATAACAATTGGGATTTAGTTCCTCGACATCAAGGGAAGAACATCATGGAAGTATCAATGGGTCTACAATACAAAATTTTCCTCTGAAGGTGTTGTTTAGTGTCACAAATCTTGCTTGATTGCGAAGGGAGTTTCTCAATAAGAAGGAATTGACTACATTGATATCTTTGCCCCTGCAAAGATGAACTTCATTTGGATTGGAGATTTCCTTTGCTACTCGCTTTGGATGTCCACTATAGGTAAGGAAGATTTTCTCTCTTCATGGTGATTCATCTCAAAGGAAATTTCATGGAACACCTCCTAGTTTTCAGGACATTGCATTCTAACTTGGTTTGCCAACTTCAGAAGTATCTTTATGGTTTGATGCAAGCTCCCATAGCTTGGTATGCTACTATCGACAATTTCTTCTTCGACTTGGTTTCAAATGCTTTGAATCAAATCAAAATTTATATGTACTCCATACTCATGGAAACAACTTCCTTGATTATTGTTGTATATTTTGATGACCTTGTCATAATTGGAAATAACGTTGACCTCCTGTCAGAGTATTGAATAAACAACTTGTTTACTCCTTTGACATTACAGATCTTGGTATTCTTCCTTATTTTTGGGTCTTCAAGTCTTACTATTGTCCGATGGATTTTTTTTCAATCTAAATATGTAATGGATCTCTTTGACATGTTTTAATATGGAAGATTGTAAGCCCTACAAGCAATTCCTTTTCAATCTAGAGTTAATATGAGAAAAAATTGTCACACTCCCAAATTGTTGGAAAACTGAGAGAGAGGGGGGGGGAATCAGCTTTGTTACCGTAAGCTTAAACACCATGATTCTTTTACTATTACAAGGCACCCCAATGATAATCACAATAATGCGTGGAAAATAAGTACGATGCGATTCAAAGCATCAGTTACATATATGAGATACATAGAGATACATATTTTCTCGTGAGGAAACCCATAAAGGGTAAAACCTTCTTCTTTATATGATAAGAATTATTATTTACATTCTTTACATTATCATACATATGAGCACCTACTAAATGTGAGGCTACAACCTCTCGCTTTTGCAAGATGCAACTTGGTTAAGAGCACCAACTCTATGTTTTCTAACACCCACTAGAAGGGAAGCACCAACTCCCTCGGTTTCCTCTAGCACCACTAGAAGGGAAGCACCAACTCCCTGGTTTTTTTTTCTAGCACCAACTAGAAGGGGAAGCACCAACTCTCGTTTCTCTATAGTACCAACTAGACGGAAGTTAAGCAACTCCATGTGTTCAAGCACCCACTTGAACCTAAGGGAGGACACCAATCCTCCTAGCACCTCCCTACCACCTCCGGTTTATGAATATGAATTACTCAAACTTGCCATGTTGATATAATGTTCAACAACATCTTACTCGGCCTTCATCACCGCTTCCGCAAGATTTCGCCTATCTTCCATTAATCGCCTTCAGACGCATCCATTGTAGACTTTTCTGCTCTTTCCCATTTCTTATATGTTTTCGCATTCATTCCCATTCAAGCAAGTAACCTTTTTGTCTTCTATCCATTTCAGCCTGTTGCACTCCACCTCCTTCTTCACAAATGCATCCCATGAAATCAAGCAGAACCAATCTCGATTCTCTTCTTTGTTTAACCTTCTTATGCTCTCTGTGCATCTTGTGCATGCCCTGTGTCCAATGGTTCTGCATGCTCTGCATGTCGAGTGCTCTTCCTATTCATCATGGCAGCTCTTCAGCTTCCATGTTTTGTTAATCCCATCTGTCCATCATCACTGGGTGTCATACTCAAATTACTTTTCATCACCAGCAGTTAAGATTCTTCATCTTCTGTTACAGTCAAGCTTAACTACTATGTTGCAGTTATAGGCTCCAACACTCATCCAGTTGTCAATCACCTCCACGAACAGTCAGTGTTCTACTTATAGATGCCTTGAAATTCTTCACCTCCTCTGTCAATCACCTCGAAGTGTCTTCGAGTCCTCTGGCAGAAACCATCAGTGGTTTCTGGAAGTTACATTGTGACGTTCAACAGTAGCCCTCTGATTTGACTCAATTTCATCTGCACTGTTGGATGACTTTCATTAGTCTTGCATTCATTTCGGCATTCGGCTCTTTGGCATTTCAGGATTTGTGTGATCAAGTGTCTTGACACTCCATGTCGCGATCCCCGAAATTGAGCTTGGTTGCTCTAGCTCTTTCCTCTATCTCTTGCCAATGTGACCAATGGCTGTGACCATAGCCTTATTCAAAAACTGCATTTCGAAATTTCACGTTTCGGCACTTCGGCATTTCAGTACTCCTATGGTGAAGTGTTTCGACACTTCAACTCTCGGTATCCAGAACTCCAAAATAGAGTTAGATCAACGATCTAGTACTCTAGCGTTTCTCATTTCGGCGAATCGGCATTTCGGTATTCCTGTGGTAAATTTTCTTGACTCTCCATGTCACGGTGCTCGAAACTCCGAAACGGAGCTTGTCTATGACATTTCATGATTTCAGGACTCCTCTGATGAAGAGTCTTTACTCTTGAATCCTCCTACTCCCGGTATCTGAAACTCCGGTATGGAGTCTTTATCATTTCTCGACTTCGGGTTTTGCGACTTCGGGACTCCTTATGGTGAGAGTCTTTGTCATTTCCATCTCCTGGTATCCGAAATCCCGGTATTCAGTACTCCAAGTGATGTGTTTGTTTTGGGTTTTCACATTTCGGCACATCAGGACTCCTGATGATGTGAGTCTCTGACATCTCCATCTCCTGGTAACCAAAATCCCAGTATCCAACACTCCAAGCGATGTGCCTATTTCGGGTTTTTGCATTTTGGCACTTCGAGACTCCTGATGATGTGAGTCTCTGACATCTCCATCTCCTGGTAACCGAAATTCCGGTAGCCGAAACTTCAAGCGATGTGCCTATTTTGCGATTTTGGGGTTTTGCATTTCACGACTTCGAGACTCCTGTCTTGGAGAGTCTCGACTCTTGACTTCTCCATCTCCTGGTAACCGAAACTCTGAAATGGAGTCTTTGTTGAGGTGATTTTTTGGGGTTTCGCATTTCACCTTGCTCGTTAAAGAGCATGTAAGTTCTCCTGGATCCAACGCTGGTCAGACCTTGGGCTCATATCTGACGTTCATCGGGAAATCTTCAATGAGATCCATTGTTACATACTTTGATCTTGTCGAGCTTGCTCTGCAGCATCTTCCCAAAAGACTTCTGGTGCCCGCCTGGCACATCCTTCATGTACTCAAGCCATCATCGTTGTTGTACTTTCCATCAATGACAAGCATACTCTTCCTATAAAACATGCCAACACAAATTTGATTCTACACTCTATCAACAACTGGTCAACGGTCTCATTTATCTTACTCAAATTCGACCTGACATTTCCTTTGTTGTTAGTGTGGTTACTCATTTTATGCAGGATCCTAGAGAAATCCACTGGAAATAAGTCAAAAGGATTGTTTTCTATATCAAAGGTACCACTCATATTGGTATCAAATATTGTCAAAGTTCATATTCATTGGTTAGATTCACCGACTCAGACTAGGAAGGAAAAAATGATGATCAGAAGTCCACTTCTAGCTATGTGTTTCACTTCAGCACTGGATTGTTGGTTTGGTCCCGAAAGAAATAGAAGGTGGTCTCTTTGTATTCTACAGAAGAAGATTATTGTGGTGTCGTTCAAGCAGGTATAGAGGCAGTATGGATTCACCAACTCTTGGGTGAACTTGGATTTCCTATAAAAACCTTTACTACACTTTACTGTGACAATCAAAGTGCCATTCAAGTTGTTGAAAACCCTGTTGCACACAACAATATGAAACATGTTGAGCTCCATGCTCACAAATTGAGATAGTTGGTTCATGAGAACATTGCCTCTCTTGTTTATTACATAAAAAATGATCAGATTGTTGATATCTTTACAAAAAAAATGTATGGATCCAAGTTTATCAATCTCCATTCAATGCTTAGGCTTCATGAAGATGCAATTTTTTTTGGGGGGGGGGTTCATGCTGACTTAATTTCACCTCTTGAATCTCTTGAGTTGTGTGTTGACGGGGGAGTGTTGGAACCTTGGGTTCTGAAGGTTCATCACACTTCTCCTAGAAATAGTTGGTCAGGTGGTCAACGAACATCTGGAAATAGTTGGTTGGGTGATCGACTGGATATCTACATTAGTCAATCAAGTAGTCAACAAGCATGTCGATTGGACAGTCAACCATTAATCAAATATAGTGAGTAGGTGGATTGACCAACTGAGTAATCAACTATGAGTTGTATGCATGGAAGATTGGGTCAAGCATCCTTGTCGAGCCAACTAGACAATGTGGATTTGATGGAGTCAACTCTAACCACTGACAGATGTATGTGGACAAGATATTCTCAATTTCAAGGAATTTGGTTATATTTTGAGGCTATAAATAGTAGACCCAATGGGTCATTATCAAGTGTGTTGTACACCAATACTAAACATGGCGTGTGTGTTCAATATGAATTGTGATGTTTTGATCATAATGTGTTGTGCTTAAGTGTTGTAATGGTGTCTTTGGATGCCACCTGTTTTCTTTGAAGCTTATTCCTTTTCGATTATATATATTTTTTATTATTTGTTTCATATTGGGTTACACTCAATCCCCAACATAATGAAAACCCAATAGGAGTTAAGTTTGAAAAAAGAAAGAGAAAAAAATTCCTTCATTTTCTTGAATATACTACAGAAGGAGATAAGTATGTGATATGGATCAACAGCCCATGCTATAATCTTTTTTATTCTTCCTTTTCATCCCATTTTCCAATGCTTATATAAGACATTAAGCTCTTATTTTGTAGAAAATCAAATAATATCTCACATAATTGGCCACCATTGTCATAATGGATATGAGTTTTTATATCAATTTTAAAACCATGTTAACATTATTTTTAGATGTCTACTCATATGATTTGAATAGAAGAGAAGCATATTCCTTGAATTCTTTATATTGGATTCCAAAGTTAAGACCATTTGATATTTCCCAACCCATATTCATTTTCTTAGTTACTTTGCTCCAAGATTTTATTTCACTACAAATTAATGACACATTAATGCCCTTATTAACACCATGTTCATTAAGGTACATTAGACATTCCAATTCCTTATGACTCATACTAGCTTAAGAAAACATCAAAGATATGTTCCTTTTTTTTAAATTGTTTTATATGTCATCCATAGAGATTGAATGGATTTTGTCAAGAACTCCATGATCTAAATGTTCAATAACATCGTCAATTTGTGGACTTTTATCATGTTTTTAATTTAGGTAGTTCCCAATCATAATAATGATGTGCCTTCCACCCGCATACTTAATTAGTTTCCCAAAATACCATTCCAAGTTTAATTCATATTGTCTTCCCTTAGTTAATCTCTTAGCATGCCCTCTCGGCCCTTTCTTAATATCCAATCATTGGTTTCATGGTCATTTAGTCCAATCTTTATTTATATGTGTAATTGTCACTCAATATAGATTTATAGGAGCTATTGTAATCATTATATCATGCTTAACTAGGAGTTGAACTACACCATCATTAACTCTAATGAGGAGTTGAAGTACACCATCATTACCTCTAATGAGGAGTTGAACTACATCATCCTTACCTTCAATGTTTGAATAAGGAGTTGAAGTACACCATCATTACCTCTAATGAGGAGTTGAACTACATCATCCTTACCTTCAATGTTTGAATAAATCTAGAAAACATGTTCAACAATATTCTTATCTAGACAAGAGTGAACATGTGCATGCGAAGCTACATCTATAACATCTCTTTTTCCTCAAAGTGGAGTGAATTTGAGGACTATATTATGCAATCCAAATTAGAAATTTCCACAATATCATTATTTCTTGGTCAACCTCTTTGTCTTGGATCACTTGCGTTGATTGTTTTTTGGGATGGTCCATTATGGAATACTATAAATGAAGGAACATATTAGGTTCAAACCTTTTAAACCAGAAAAATAGAATTTTTGCTAGATTTTAACAAAGGTAAAGGAACTAGTAATATAATGACTCCCAATTCAATTTCCAAAATTGAGATAATACTAGTTATGAAAATAAATTGAGATTTACCTGGAAAGCATGTGATTTTGGTCTATGTTACTTGTGTAATCTCTCCTTTCATGGAAATGTTCTACCAAAAACAAAAGTGCAATAAGGGTCATCTATGTTTACATGAAAACTTAAATAATCAAAATGCAGATTTGTGATTATTCTCATATGGAACAACAACGAATAAAAATGATGCAAGATGACACAGGGGCATCACTAATCAAGTAACATATCCTGCATGCTTTTGAATTTTTATATAGGTGTGTAAGGATTACTAGAACGTCAAAGGATTACTATTACGTCGAGTTTAAATTTAAGGACTTGGGCATGCTTACTTTATCCTTGTATGCATTTTAATGCTTTAAGCATGCATTTCTTGAATTGTTGAAAAAATGGCATTTTTCTTTCGAGAACAATAGAGTTTAGGAATGGAATCAGGGAAGATGAAATGGGTTTGTAGATAATTGAGTAAGGAATTTAGTAAATATTTCAAAATTTTATTTGGTTTATATTTATCTTTTAATGTGCATTTTAATGAGAGTTTCTTGCATTTTTCTCATAAATGCAAAATTAGTGTTAAACCTATTTTGGAAGATCCATATATGTGATTTGTAGATAGTTCTAGAGAATCAAATAAAATGGGATAAAAAAAATGAAATACTTCAGCATGGTGATTTTATTTTTTTTAATAATTCATTTTTCTAGGGATTATAATTTTTTTTTTTGAGGGACTCAAGGATGATTTGAAGTGTGAACATACTGTAAAAGTTGATATTTTTGTTACATTTTTGCAAAACATCAATTTTTTGGATTCAAAATGAAAAATTAACAATGTATATATTAAATGTTCTTGGTAACATCCAAAAACATGGAAATCACAATTTGGAGTTTTAACGAGGCCTAGGCATGCATATTTTTTAACCAGTCAAATATGGTCAAATCGACATTTTTTCTATTTTGGTAAGTTTATGATGAGCGATAGTGAAAATCATGAAAATTATGGAAATCAGAAATTGTAGGAAAGGTGAAATAATACACACTTGTAACATTGGACTTCAAAAATTAGGAATTTGAACATTCCATGCATGCATTTTCCTGAGCCACCTAAGGCTAATCCAACACTTTGTTTTATTCCTAGAGTACAAAATATATGAATTTGGTTAAGTTGTGATTATCATGATGCCTTTATAATCCTATGATCATGTGGTTTAATAATTTTTTTTAGGAATGTCAGTTTTTTACTTGGTATATAAATGATGTGTTTCATGTTCAAGGTTTATTGTCTTATAAAAAAATTAAATAAGCCTAAATCCACTATCAAAGAGTTCATTGATAGTGGATTGGTTATGGTATTTCCTCTCATTTCCTTTTATAAATAGCCATTTTTTTCTAAGATCAAGAGGAGGCCATAGTTATAATATTAGAAGATATTTGAATAAGATCTAATCATATCAAAGTGAGACATATTGAAGAGATGGAATGAGGGAAACTCTAAATCTCAAAATGTAAAGCCGGATTTGATGAAGTAGTTTGATGTAGGTGTAGCTTTTTTTAATTGGTCTTCTATTATTGATGTAAAGATTGCATTAAGCCCCTAATCATTGGCCATCATCTTGAGTAAATATTATGCTATGTTCTTAATATTCTCTTTTGTTCATGAAGATTTAAATGTGTTTCGAGAGAATATTTTGTGATTCCTATGTACTATGATAGTAGACCATTTAGGGTCTACATCACATGAGTTGCCCTAGGAAAAAAATGATCTTTTATGCAGAATCATCACTAGCCTTGAAATATATTGAATTCATTTTGAATTCATGAATAGGTTAATATGGATTTATAAGACTTTAGTAGGAACCAACAAACTTTGGCAGGTTTAACTATCCTTATGAGTGTTTTTCTAGAAAATTTCCACTTGAATTTCATCTTGGTTCTAAGAAATCATGTTCATGTACAAACAAAACACATTTTAGGGATCCATTAATTAAATATACCCTATGGATAGATAAATGATCTCATGAAGAATCATTAACAACTTTGAAATCATTATTTGGGATCTTTTGAGGGGGTTGGATTCCCAATTCTCAATAGTAGGGATTAAACCCAAGGACAAGGCCCAATTAAACTCTTCCATGTTTCATATGGAATAATACTCCAAGTTAATGGCCCAAAAACTATTCAATAGAATTTTAAAAAAAAATCTTCAGAATATATATTTCCATTCTATTTTTATATCTTTTCTATTTTATATAATTAATGAAAAAACAACTAATCTAAAGCATTTGAAGAAATCTATTCTACAAGATAACATATAAGAATATTCAATGAAAATGACCAACAATGTTGATTCTCTTGGAAGTAATTCATCTAAGAACTAGTTACTACATGATAATATTCAAGAGACTAAACTACTAGAAAAAAAAAAGAGATGAAAATTATGTCAATAAAATACCCATAATTAATTACAAAGGCATTCCATATACAAATAAAGGAAAATATAATATAGCTAAGAAAGAAAGTAACCATTCACTGAAAATACTCAACAATTCATTCAACCATATAAGATAACTTAATAGTATTGAAATTCTTACTAGATTCCTACAACATTTAATAAATAATAGAATAACCCTTAGAAACAAATTAGTGAATAGAATATTCAACAAATGACGTTCTCTGACTTCAAAAAAAAATTTAAATCACAAAGAAATAGTTCAATACTACAATTCATATATCATTTCCATGATCTACGGCTAGGGGAAACCCTAGTCGCAAACTCACGTTGCGCTTTGGTTTTGTGATGGCTCCGGTGGTTGGGCTCCCCTCATGTGCATCTTTGTCATCCATGACAAAGGTGGATCATTTTGTTCTCTATTAAGCCCTAATATTGGCTCATTACCCCTTAATTGGGGCATATTAGATTAGTAATGCTATTTTATTTATGTCGGCTTTAGGCCATTAGTTCTAATTTAGATTAGTAATGCTATTTTAATTATGCCGGCTTTAGGCCATTATTTGTAATTATACCTCCTAGTCTCCTATATATACCAAGGAGACATTTTCATTTTGAATCATCTTGTACTTGAACATTTAAGTGGGGTAAAAGGAGG
>SNQJ01S0007556.1:16196-55703 GCA_010110895.2 Picea sitchensis
AAAAGATATCATTTGATTAGTATCTTCTAGATCTAGATCTTGTGATTGTTCCAATTCTTGATCTTCTTCCTCTTCACATTCTATGTAGAATAATTTCTTCTCACCGTATTGATTCCCCTTACTATACTTGTTGTCACAATTGAAACATAGTCCCTTTTCTCTTCTTTCATCCATTTTCTGAGTGTCAAACTTTTCGGTTGAGGTAAGGTTGTCTTATGAACCCCAGAACGATCTATGCTTCCTATGTATGCTCCATCAGTAGACTTGTGTGTAGCCTTTTTCTTGGCTTGAATATGACAAGAAATTTTCATAGCTTGCATAATATTTTCAGGATGTTTTAGGAAAATCTCATTTTAATGTCTTCTTTTAATCCACCCATGTAATATTCCAACAAATTTTCATCACTTATGTCATCTTCCCTTGTGGCCAAATACTTGAAATATTGAATTATAATCTTCAATATCACCTAAGTTCTTAATTCTTATCAATTGACTGAAGTAACCATGTTCCCAAACTTTCCTATATTGTGCTTCTAAGTCTCTTGTAAATAAAACCCAAGTATAATTATAATAAGGGGGATTCCTTTTAACTATCCATTGATATGGTTTATTCTCAAAGTTCAAAGTTGTTATGTGAATCCTTTGTTTATCATCCATAATATTATGCATTTCAAAATATTGCTATATTTGGTTCACCCAGGTAAATACCTATGTTCCATCAAACTTCCTTAATTAAAACATAGAAAGTGTCACTGCTTTTGGATACCATCCATAAGTAACTCTGTTATGGAAGTTAAATCCCCCTGGAAAATTCTTATTATTGGAAATTTGTTCAACTTGAACACTACCTTTATTTTCATGAGTCCTTTTAGACACCTTATCAATTTTAGGGAACCTTCAATTTAAGGCTTCCATAATATTATGTTCCATTTGTTCCATATTTATTTTGATCTCTTCCTTATTTTCATCTATTTTCCTTTCCATCGGCTCCTTATTTTCTTCCATATTTCTTTCCATCAGTTTCTTATTCTTCCATCTTTCTTTCCATCGGTTCCTTATTTTCTTCCATATTTCTTTCCATCGATTCCTTATTTTCATCCATATTTCACCCCATTTCTATTTGAGTATTTATCAAATCAACCTTTTTCATTGACCTATCATTCAATTTGTTGATTTTACTATCCAATTTAATAGATGGTTTTGTATCTCCTCATTTTCTTCATGAGTCATGGAGGAGCTTTATGGAGGTTTCATTGGTGAAATATGTTTTGGATCTTTCTTTGGAGCCATAGAAAAAGGTTATTGGGTCCTAAGGACAAGGGAGTGTCAAGTGTTATAATATCTTTGATACACATGCATGGTCCAACGATAGTACTTGGACCAATATCTTAGGGCAATAACTAAGGAGGCTCAACCATGTCCTTAGTTGTACTACCCGACTACCCAGTTACTAGAGAGTGGCCTTCCCGAGTGCTCTTCTTAATGTAATATAACAACAAGATGGTTGAATATCTTAGCAAAGGCTTGTTTCATGTATACCTAGGAGACTTCTTATATACACAAAGTTATGTGGAAGTGAGATTCATGTATACTCGAAGGGGTACCAACAGGGGTTACAAGGGTTTCCAACAGGTGAAACAATGTGTTTCTAGTAACCACGTGAAACCATGTGTATTTCTAGCGTGTATTATTTCTCAATCAAAATTTTACTCACTTAACAACATATCATATGTTATTTAAAGATATCGGAACAATTTATAAAGAAAAAGAAAAAAATGAGCTTTCTAACCACAAAAAAATCTCTTAAAATCACTAGAAAATAACTTGTGCAAATACCCTAAATTCCACAAGAAATATATCATAAAATGTAATGATTCAAAATTTGAAAATTATTTCACATGTACTTCACTATGTCAACTCAGGATTCTGAAAAATTTTAGAGTCTTAAACCTCATTAAAAAAACTTTACAGCGAAAATTCCAAGATAACTCATTTCAGGATTAGTCACAAACCTTGTCTTCCATGGACTATATCTCCAAAAGTGTAGCGGAAAAGAACCTGGAATTTTTACCACCTTTACTATGAAATATCTCCTCGGTATTCACAAAATTCCACTATCTGAAACCTCCCAAAAAAAAAAATTGTAGAAAAAATCCCTAGATGACTCGTTTAATATTGAATTGAGGATAAGTCAAAAACCATATCTTCCATAGGCTATATCTTTGAAAGTATAATGACCCAAAACCTAAATTTTTTACCAAAGGTGATTTGATATGTCTCCTAAGTAACCTTTGAATGTTGCAATCTGAAGCATCCCAAAATACAATTTATAGTGAAAATCCCAATATGACTCACTTGGAGAAGTAAAAACCTAGGATTGATTCTCCGATACCAAATGTTATGAATCAACAGCTTGAGAGTAATAAAAAGTAAATGAATATAGTCCACTTCTAGGGGGAAACCTTCGTTCACAATATATCAAATTCGGAAGAAAAGATAAGACGAGATAATATGATCCTAATACTAGGTCTCTTTGATGTATATATAGGAGACAAAGGGTACATTTATAATGAAAGGGTACAATGAAGGGTTCTAGCCTACATACAAATATAACACTAGAAATGTAACAATTCGAAATATAGGGATTAATAAGGGGTTTTATACATGACATGAGGCTTTATCTAGGGATTAACATGTATTTTGAAGTGATTCCATTATGACTTGAATTAATGTGAGATTCATTTTCAGAAGAATCTGAAGTAGTGATACTATAAAATACTCAATATTTACTATTTCAAGAATATGTATCATGTCTTGAGACAATCTTACCAAAATATTAACCAAAGTGAGGTTTATATGTAGTTCACTATTTCCAAATAAAAATATGATACATAATAATCTTCTATTTTTATAGTTCTAACTCAATTATTATCATTGAACCGATTTCTTTAAATTCTATTGGTTTTTTAATTCCAACATATCAACCATAATTTTTCTTATGAGGCCCGTTTTAGACACAAATTTACTCTAATGTCTATTGGGAATTGCAGAAATTCCATTCATAGGAGGGGACCATTCTATTGGGTATTGTGGGAATTCCATTCAAGGGAGGGGACATTTTTATTCGGAGTTACAAGGATTCATTTATGGGCATAGTTATACTCATGTTGAAGACTATAATTGGAAATTTATGAGTGATCAAGGAGATATAGAGAGAAGATTGTGAACTTGAGATAGAGGTGGAAGGCTATAAAGGAGATTATAGGTTGGGATAATAGGAAACCATAGCCACTTCCATGTATATTTCTACTCATTGAGTTCTCAATTTCCACAAATAAACTCAATTGGGTTATCCTAAAGGTAGACAATAAATTGGACTCCTTATGCACATAGTAAGAACACTAAACAGGGAAAGGGTTTCCTGAAGGACTATTGAGAAAATAAATGAAAGGCCTTATAATACACCTAAAGGACTATTTAATAGAGAAATGGTGCATTCTTGGTGCTATATAGGGTAGTGAAGGGAATTCCATGGTTGGGTTAGATGGTTGTAATATGGAGTATTTTGTGGTGAACTATTTGTTGAAGATTGAGAATAATTGGGTTGGATGAGAGACCTGAGTGTATTTGACTAGTTTTCCTTACCCTAGTCACCTCATAATTGATCTTGAGAGTGGCATCCACAAAGGATTTCCTATGGTTGGGTGGAAAAATTCTCACAAGCAGTTGGTTTCCTTGTAATAGCTTATCCACAAGGTAAGTGTTATATATCTATGTTTGACTTCCTATTATATTTATACCTATAAGTTGTGTTTGGCTCTTAAAATGTAATTCATAGTAGGATTCATCATCTATAATTTCAAAAGTGACTTAGAATTTATTTATCTGGAATTTACCTTTTGCATTTGATTTTTATGCATGTATGAATGTTACATGGGGAGGCTACATTACTCTATAATTTGAATTCTTAATGAATTTGCATTCAAAATTATGTTGCATTTGAGTTAGATTGTGAATTCATTTTTTGATGTTAATTTTCTCGATGGAATGGGTTGGTTTCAGTTCAAGTCATGTATCCATATGGGCATGGTCACATGCCAAACACCTATATGGATTAGAATGCTTTAGATTGGGCCTGAAAGTTTAGGGAGATTTAAAAAGATGTAATATTTCAAATGGGCCAATAGTTTTGGGAGCTTTCGCAAGATGTGATATTTTGAATGGGAAAGATATTTTTTGGAACCTTAAAATATGTGATCTTTTGAATGGACCTAATAGCTTTGGGATATTTCGATAGATGTGATATTTCTAATGGGACCAGTAATTTTAGGAGCCTTCATAAAATGTGATGTTTCAAATGGTATCAATAGTTTTAGGATCCTTTAAAACACATGATCATTCAAATGGGATTGATAACATTTCNTTTGGGATATTTCGATAGATGTGATATTTCTAATGGGACCAGTAATTTTAGGAGCCTTCATAAAATGTGATGTTTCAAATGGTATCAATAGTTTTAGGATCCTTTAAAACACATGATCATTCAAATGGGATTGATAACATTTCATGATCTTTTTAAATGTAGATATTTCCAATAGGCTTAACCATTTAGGGAGCCTTCAAAAGATGTTATTTTTCAAAGGGCCTCAATAGCCTTTAGGATCTTTCAAAAGAAGGGAGGTGATATTTTGTATGGTCTCAACAACATTTCAAGGGATTTTGAAAGATGTGATCTTTCGAAGGAGTCCAATATAGTTTTGGGATATTTTGAAAGAAGTAGGTTGAAGTTTCAAAGAAAGTTTGATGGCCTAGAGGTATGTTTAAAATTTTAAGGAAGGCCATTTGGGAGGTTAATTTGAATTTGATTTTATTCAAATGTAGTGGGGGTTGTGTGTGGTCTCCATCCCACATAACAAGACTCACATTTCTATTGTAAGAATTGTAATGTGTTGGAACCTTAGTTTGCGATGGTTCATCACACTTATCCTAGAAATTTTCAGTTGGGTGGTCGACTAACATATGGAAACAGTTGGTCCAATGATCAACCAGATATATACATCAATCAGTCAAGTAGTTGAAAATCCCATCGGTCGGACAATCTAATAGTAGCTAGAGATAATCGGTTGATGGATTGACCAGTTGACCAATCGACTACGATTTGGACGCATGGAAGGTTGGGTCGAGAATCCTTGTCGATCTGAATAGACAAAAAATATTTGATGGAATCAACTCTAACCATCGACAGTTGTATGTGGACAATATCTTCTTGATTTCAAAGAAGTTGGTTAGATATTGAGGCCATAAATAGCAGACATGTTGGGTCATTATCATGTCATTATCAAGTGTGTTGTAGGCCAATATTGAACATGGTGTGTTTGTTCAATATGAATTGTGATGTTCTGATCACAATCCACTATGTGTAAGTGTTGTAACGATGTCTTTAGAAACCACTTTTTTTCTTTGAAGGTTATTCATCTTCAATTATATGCAATTATCTTTATTTGTTTCATATCAGGTTACACCCAATCCCCAAAATGGTATCAAAGATATTGGTTGTGACCTCACCTATTGTCTGCAAATCTTGATTAGTCAGATTCGTTTTATGATTGACTTTGGGCCAGTGATTTGATGACTATAAATTGTGGAAACAAATAATAACTGTTAAGATATTAAAGATGGATTAAAATATTGATCTTGTTGTTTTAAATGGATCAAACTATGTTTTCTAGGAACCAGACATGGAAACCCTTCTAAAAGGTAAAGGACCGTGGAAATATAAAAATAATATGATTCTAGATATAACAAACGATCGTGCCAAATTCATTGTTGATGGAAATAAGGATGAGGTTGTGGGGGTCATCACGACCTATATCTCACGGGAGATTCTATTTCACACTGGTGAAATCGAATACCTTCATCAAGTATGGAAGAAATTGAAGTCTATATTCGATGGAGTTAATGAAATCCACATCATGTAGTTGGAGAAAGAGTTGATTTCTCTTGATCCTCATTCTTTCGATAGAATTGAGGAATATTTGGCACGTGTGAAGAGTGTGCAATTGAAATTGAAAGAATGAGGGAAGAATTAACTAAAGAAATATGGAAAACTCATTGATATGGTCCTAATGAATATAAGAATTACATTCAACCTGTTTGTTTCTACTTTCCACACTAACTAGCAGGCAAGCAAGGAATATGGTAAGGATTACACCTTTGAATTTTTATATGGCTTACCAATCATTGATCAACACAGATTGCTTGATGAAGGAAATCTCAGTGGAAAACATCAATCTCACTTGCTCAAGGGAAAGGGAAAGTTCAATCGAAAGGAAAGAGGACAGTTTGATACCCCTATACAAAGACATGGATGCCTCAATTACAAACCTAAAGAGAGGAAAAATGCACCCCCTCAAAATCAAAAGAAGAAGACATGTCAGTACTATGGAAAGACTAGACAATTGGAGAAATTCTTCTACAAGAAGAGAGACGCCCTAGAGGAGAAGGTCAAGTGCCTTAAAGGAGACATGTGGACTATTCATCGACCCGCTGGTAATTTCACCTTCCAATTCAAAACTTCTCAAGAATTTATTTCTCATTCTGTGCAGAATGAATGGGTAGTCGATTATGGATGCACTCATTATATGGCTAAGGATGATTCCTTGTTCATTTCCTTAGACTAAGTTGTGGAAAGAAAGATCTATGTTGGTGATGAATTTTCTCTCAACATTGCAAGTCACGGTGATGTTCCTTATGGACATAGGAGAATTTTCGACATCTATCATGTATCGAACCTCAGTGAAAATTTACTATCGATTTCTCAATTAACACAAACATGTAAGATTGTGGAGTTTTGTCCAGATCAGTTCTTTGTTGGAGATTGGAAGAAAGGTCGATGGTTGATTATCATTAGAGAGTTTATCAACCTGAAGGAGAGTTTGTATAATTTGTGTGACACGACTCGACCCAAATTTGAACCGACTGCTCTTATTTCTCACACTAATGAACAAACTCAAACTTTGCATGAACGACTTGGACACCTAAATTTTTGAATCCTACAATCGATGGAAACTCAAAATATGGTTGTTGGTCTACCTAAATTTCCCCCCCTGATGGAGTTTGTAGAGGATGTGAGCTTGGAAAACATCATCAAGAAACCTTCAACTTTGGCAAAGTGTGGCAAGCACAAAACCTCCTAGAGATGGTTCAAAATGATCTTTGTTGAATCAATCTACCTACCCTAGCAGGTGCAAGCTATATTTTGACATTCATTGAGGATATCTCTCGTTTCACTTGGGTTTATTTCCTAAAAAATAAGAATCTTGTCTTTGAAAGGTTCAAATAATTCAAAACCTTTCCTGAAAAGCAAGGTGGTTGGCCCATCAAGTGCTTGAGATAAAAAAATGGCAGTGAGTAATACCTAGTTTTATCTAGTATTGACTAGCAATGATTGGTTCCTCATACCCCTCATAAGAATGGCATTGAAGAATGTAAGAATTAGACACCAGTCAAAATGGCTAGATGTCTTTTGCAGGTGAAATATTTTCCTCCTCACTTCTAGGGTGAAGTTGTTTATTGTGCAAAGTATATGCTCAATCACATCTCTAATCAATGTGTTCCTTCGGTGACTCCCGTTGAACGATGGTGTGTAAGGAATCCATCAGTCGGCCAATTTTATGTGTTTGGATGTGTTTCCTTGGCCCATATTTACAATGGTTGTAGAAACAAATTGGATGCAAAGATTCATGATTGTACCATGATGGGATACTCTAAAGATTCAAAATCCTATCAACTGTTTGACCTTGTGAAACGACATATTATAATCAGAATAAATGTACGGTTTGATGAGAAGTCTTATGGCATCAAGTTGTTGAATTATTCATCTTTTGCTACAGAATTATCACTTTGATGTTGTTTTCAACTTCGGTTCTCCTATTCCATTATTAATTCCTTTGAATGGGTGGTCTAACTTTGTTCATGTTTCGACTGGGTCGTTGACCTTTGAGTTGATCAGTCAGTTGATTTCTATTTCGACTAGTCCACCATATCCTTTGACAGAAAATATTTTGACTTTTGATTGACCTTTTGCAGTGAATATAAGTTCACCCCTTTCTTTTCTACCTAGATGGGCTACCAAGACAATTGATTTTTTTGGTCCTGATGTCGATGACGTTTCCTCAGGCTGAAAAAATCGCAATCAGAAGCAGCATGGAAATGTTTCTTTTATAACTCATGTGCTTGAAACCTATGATCATGTTACCTACTCATATGCATAAGGACAACTTGAATGGGAGCAGACTATCTACAAAAAAATGGATTCTTTGTTGAAGAATAAAACTTGTGATTTAGTTCCCCAACCTCAAGGGAAGAACATTGTGAAGTGTTGATGGGTCTACAAGACCAAATTTACCTCTGAAGGTGTTGTTTAGTGTCACAAATCTTGCTTGATTGCGAAGGGAGTTTCGCAATAAGAAGGAATTGACTACATTGAGATCTTTGCCCCTGTTGCAAAGATGAACTTCGTTTGATTGATTCTTTCCCTTGCTACTCGTTTTGGATGGCATATCCACCATATGTATGTGAAGATTTTCTTTCTTCATGGTGATCTATCTGAAGAAATTTTCATGGAACATCCTCCTGGTTTTGTGACAAATTCTAACTTGGTTTGCCGACTTCAGAAGTATCTTTATGGTTTGATGCAAGCTCCCATAGCTTGGTATGCTAAGATCGACAATTTCTTTCTTCGACTTGGTTTCAAACGTTTTGAATCAAATCACAATTTATTTGTACTCCATACTCATGGAAACACCTTGATTATTGTTGTATATTTTGATGACCTTGTCATAACTGGAAATAACATTGACCTCATTCTTATATTGAATAATCAACTTGTTTACTCCTTTGACATTACAGTTCTTGGTATTCTTCCTTATTTTTTGGGTCTTCAAGTCTTACCAATGTCTGATGGATTTTCTATTTCTCAATCTAAATATGTAATGGATCTCTTGACATGTTTTAATATGGAAGATTGTAAGCCCCATGCTACTCCTTTTCAATCTAGAGTTAATATGAGAAAAAATTGTCACACTCCCAAATTGTTGGAAAACTGAGAGGGGGTGGGTGAATCAGTTGTTACCGTGCTTAAACAATTATGATTCTTTTACATTATTACAAGGCACTCAATGATAATCACAATAATGCAGGAAAATAAGCAATGGCGCATTCAGCATCAGTCACATATATGAGATACATAGAGACAGATATTTTCAGAGGAAACCCATAAAGGGTAAAAACCTCTTCTTCTTTATATGATAAGAATTATTTACATTCTTTACATTATCATACATATGAGCACCTACTCATTGTGAGGCTACAACCTCTGTTTTTGCAAGATGCAACTTGCTAAGAGCACCAACTCTATGNACCCATAAAGGGTAAAAACCTCTTCTTCTTTATATGATAAGAATTATTTACATTCTTTACATTATCATACATATGAGCACCTACTCATTGTGAGGCTACAACCTCTTTTTTTGCAAGCTGCAACTTGCTGAGAGCACCAACTCTTTGTTTTCTCTAGCACCCACAAGAAGGAAGCACCAACTCCCTGGTTTCTCTAGCACCAATTAGAAGGAAGCACCAATTCCCTGGTTTCTCTAGAACCAACTAGAAGGAAGCACCAACTCCCTGGTTTCTCTAGTACCAACTAGACGAAAGCTACAACTCCCTATGTTCAAGCACCCACTTGAACCTCTGAGGACACCAGTCCTCCCTAGCACCTCCCTACCACCCTGGTTTATGAATATGAATTATTGAAACTTATTATAGTGATATAGTGTTCAACAATAGCTTACCAGTATCATCACTATTCTACAAGATTTCGCTGCTCTGTCTTCCACACTGTCTTCCTGCACGCATCCATTGCACTTTTTTGTTCTTCTGCCTCTTATGCTTTTCTCACCATTCCCATTCAGTGCACCTTTTGTCTTCTGTCCATTTCAGCTGTTGCACTCCACCTCCTTCTTCACAAATGCATCCCACGCCACCGCAACCACCCCATCTCTTCTTTGTTCAACCTTCTTATGCTCTTTGTGCATCTTGTGCATGCCATGTGTCCAATGGTTCTACATGCTCTGCATGTTGAGTTCTCTACCTGTTCATCATGGCAGCTCTTCAACTTCCCTGATTTGTTAATCCCATCTGTCCATCATCACTGGGTGTCATACTCAAATTACTTCGCATCACCAGCAGTTAAGATTCTTCATCTTTTGTTACAGTCGAGCTCAACTACTATGTTGCAGTTACAGGCTCCAACGCTCATCCAACTGTCAATCACCTCCACGAACAGTCAGTGTTCTACTTGCAGATGCCTTGAGATTCTTCACCTCCTCTGTCAATCACCCCGAAGTGTCTTCGAGTCCTCTAGTAGAAACCATCAGTGGTTTCTGGCAGTTACGTTGTGACGTGCAACAGTAGCCCTCTGATTTGACTCAATTTCATCTGCACCGTTGGATGACTTTCATTAGTCTTGCATTCATTTCGGCATTCCTCTCTTTGGCATTTCAGGATTTGTGTGATCAAGTGTCTCGACACTCCATGTCACGATCCCCGAAATTGAGCTTGGTTTCTCTAGCTCTTTCCTCTATCTCTTGCCGATGTGACCAATGGCTATGACCATAGCCTTATTCAAAAATTGCATTTTGCAATTTCGCGTTTCGGCACTTCAACATTTCGGTACTCTTGTGGTAAAGTGTTTTGACACTTCAACTCTTGGTATTTCCTAACCCATATTCATTTTCTTAGTTACTTTGCTCCAAGATTTTATTTCACTACAAATTAATGACACATTAACGCCCTTATTAACACCGTGTCCATTAAGGTACATTAGACATTCCAATTCCTTATGACTCATACTAGCTTAAGAAAACATCAAAGATATGTTCCTTTTTTTAAAATTGTTTTATATGTCATCCATAGAGATTGAATGGATTTTGTCAAGAACTCCATGATCTAAATGTTCAATAACATCATCAATTTGTGAACTTTTATCATGTTTTTAATTTAGGTAGTTCACAATCATAGTAATGATGTGCCTTCCACCCACATACTTAATTAGTTTCCCAAAATACCATTCCAAGTTTAATTCATATTGTCTTTCTTTAGTTAATCTCTTAGCATGCCCTCTCAACCCTTTCTTAATATCCAATCATTGGTTTCATGGTCATTTAGTCCAATCTTTATTTATATGTGTAATTGTCACTCAATATAGATTTATAGGAGCTATTGTAACCATTATATCATGTTTAACTATGAGTTGAACTACACCATCATTAACTCTAATGAGGAGTTGAAGTACACCATCATTACCTCTAATGAGGAGTTGAACTACATCATCCTTACCTTCAATGTTTGAATGAATCTAGAAAACATGTTCAACAATATTCTTATCTAGACAAGAGTGAACATGTGCATGCGAAGCTACATCTATAACATCTATTTTTCCTCAAAGTGGAATGAATTTGAGGACTATATTATGCAATCCAAATTAGAAATTTCCACAATATCATTATTTCTTGGTCAACCTCTTTATCTTGGATCACTTGCGTTGATTGTTTTTTGGGATGGTCCATTATGGAATACTATAAATGAAGGAACATATTAGGTTCAAACCTTTTAAACCAGAAAAATAGAACTTTTGCTAGATTTTAACAAAGGTAAAGGAACTAGTAATATGATGACTCCCAATTCAATTTCCAAAACTGAGATAATACTAGTTATAAAAATAAATTGAGATTTACCTTGGAAAGCATGTGATTTTGGTCAATGCTACTTGTGTAATCTCTCCTTTCATGTAAATGTTCTACCAAAAACAAAAGTGCAATAAGGGTCATCTATGTTTACATGAAAACTTAAATAATCAAAATGCAGATTTGTGATTATTCTCATATGGAACAACTACGAATAAAAATGATGCAAAATGACACAGGCGCATCACTAGTCAAGTAACATATCCTGCATGCTTTTGAATTTTTATATAGGTGTGTAAGGATTACTATTACGTCGAAGGATTACTATTACGTCGAGTTTAAATTTAAGGACTTGGGCATGCTTACTTTATCCTTGGTATGCATTTTAATGCTTTAAGTATGCATTTCTTGAATTGTTGAAAAAATGGCATTTTTCTTTGAAGAACAATAGAGTTTAGGAATGGAATTATGGAAGATGAAATGGGTTTGTAGATAATTGAGTAAGGAATTTAGTAAATATTTCAAAATTTTATTTGGTTTATATTTATTTCTTAATGTGCATTTTAATGAGAGTTTTTTGCATTTTTCTCATAAGTGCAAAATTAGTGTTAAACTTATTTTGGAAGATTCATATACGTGATTTGTAGATAGTTCTAGAGAATCAAATAAAATGGGATAAAAAAAGATGAAATACTTCATCATGGTGATTTTATTTTTTTTAATAATTCATTTTTTTTTTTAGGGATTACAACCTTTTTTTTTAGGGATTCAAGGATGATTTGAAGTGTTAACACACTGTAAAAGTTGATTTTTGTTACATTTTTGCAAAACATCAATTTTTTGGATTCAAAATGAAAAAATAGCAATGTATATATTAAATGTTCTTGGTAACATCCAAAAACTTGGAAATCACAATTTGGAGTTTTAACGAGGCCTAGGCATGCATATTTTTTAACCGGTCAAATATGGTCAAATCAACATTTTTTCTATTTTGGTAAATTTGTGATGAACGATAGTGAAAATAATAAAAATTATGGAAATCAGAAATTGTAGGAAAGGTCAAATAATACATACTTGTACCATTGGACTTCAAAAATTAGGAATTTGAACATTCCATGCATGCATTTTCCCGAGCCACCTAAGGCTAATCCAACACCTTATTTTATTCCTAGAGTACAAAATATATGAATTTGGTTAAGTTGTAATTATCATGATGCCTTTATAATCCTATGATCACGTGGTTTAATAATTTTTTAGGAATATGAGTTTTTTACTTGGTATATAAATTATGTGTTTCATGTTCAAGATTTATTGTCTTATAAAAAAATTAAATAAGCTTAAATTTGATAGCAAAGAGTTCATTGATAGTGGATTGGTTATGGTATTTCCTCTCATTTCCTTTTATAAATAGCCATTTTTTTCTAAGATCAAGAGGAGGCCATAGTTATAATATTAGAAGATATTTGAATAAGTTCTAATCATATCAAAGTGAGACATAGTGAAGAGATGGAATGAGGGAAACTCTAAATCTCAAAATGTAAAGCCAAATTTGATGAAGTAGTTGGATGTAGGTGTAACTTTTTTTAATTGGTCTTCTATTGTTGATGTAAAGATTGCATTAAGCCCCTAATCATTGGCCATCATCTTGAGTAAATATTATGCTATGTTCTTAATATTATCTTTTGTTCATGAAGATTTAAATGTGTTTCGAGAGAATATTTTGTGATTCCTATGTACTATGATAGTAGACCATTTAGGGTCTACGTCACATGAGTTGCCCTAGGAAAAAAATGATATTTTATGAAGAATCATCACTAGCCTTGAAATATATTGAATTCATTTTGAATTCATGAATAGGTTAATATGGATTTATAAGACTTTAGTAGGAACCAACAAACTTTGGCAGGTTTAACTATCCTTGTGAGTGTTTTTCTAGAAAATTTCCACTTGCATTTCATCTTGGTTCTAAGAAATCATGTTCATGTACAAACAAAACACATTTTAGGGATCCATTAATTAAATATACCCTATGGATAGATAAATGATCTCATGAAGAATTATTAACAACTTTGAAATCATTATTTGGGATATTTTGAGGGGGTTGGATTCCCAATTCTCAATAGTAGGGATTAAACCCAAGGACAAGGCCCAATTAAACTCTTCCATGTTTCATATGGAATAATCCTCCAAGTTAATGGCCCAAAAACTATTCGATGGAATTTAAAAGTTTTTTCTTCAGAATATATATTTCCATTCTATTTTTATATCTTTTCTATTTTATATAATTAATGAAAAAATAACTAATCTAAATCATTTGAAGAAATCTATTCTACAAGATAACATATAAGAATATTCAATGAAAATGACCAACAATGTTGATTCTCTTGGAAGTAATTCATCTAAGAACTAGTTACTACATGATAATATTCATGAGACTGAACTACTAGAAAACAAAAAGAGATGAAAATTGTGTCAATAAAATACCCATAATTAATTCCAAAGGCATTCCATATACAAATAAAGGAAAATATAATATAGCTAAGAAAGAAAGTAACCATTCACTGAAAATACTCAACAATTCATTCAACCATATAAGATAACTTAATAGTATTGAAATTCTTACTAGATTCCTACAACATTTAATAAATAATAGAATAACCCTTAGAAACAAATTAGTGAATAGAATATTCAACAAATAACATTCTTCGACTTCAAAAAAAATCTAAATCAGATAGAAATAGTTCAATACTACAATTCATATATCATTTCCATGGTCTGCGGCTAGGGGAAACCCTAGCCACAAACTCACGTTGCGCTTTGGTTCTGTGATGGATCTGGTGGTTGGGCTCCCCTCATGTGCATCTTTGTCATCCATGCCGAAGGTGGATCGTTTCGTTCTCCATTGACGTTTTACTACATTGATTTCGTTGGTGATAATATTCTATGTTTAGTCGATTTGGGTGCCCTGTGGGATGCGGATTTGTGCCTCCTGCGGTGTCTACTGCGGTGTTCTAGTGTGGATGCAAATCAAGCTCTCTTCTGGCTGGATCTAGTTCCCTTTGTCTCGTCCCTTCATCTTTATGCCTCTGATGCCTCATTTGTGGAGCTCTCTCTATCCTCTTGCGGGCTTCTGCGGTTCTCCTTTTGTTTTCTCTCCATGTCTCGGGGTTGTGTCAGGGTTTTATGCATTCCATCTACTTGGTGTCCCAGGGGTCAAAGTTTGAGTACCAATTTCATCCTTGTGGTATCCTAGGTATGGATTTTTTTCCCCTCTTGTATCTCTGGGAGGTTTGGGTGCCACTCAGACCTGGTTTGTCCTGCTTGTGGGTCTTCTCTAGAGGTTTTCTCTATTTCGCATTCTCGGCGAGGGTTTATGGGGGTTTGTTCTTCAGTTCGCGTTTATTCTCTCTGGTTTTGCTAGATCATTCAGGGTTTGATGTATACTCAGATCAAGATCCTTTTGTTCGAAGTTTTGATCCCACACTCACTTATGTTTGATGATGAGGTCTATGCTTTGAGGTCCTTGGCTTTCGATGTGAGGTGTTGTTGGTGAGACCAACACTTTGAGGTCCTTCTATTGGGTGTGCATCTTTTGGTCGCTCCTTTTCGGTAGTCTCGTGGTTTTCCTGGTGATTTTGAGATCCGGTGTTGTTGGTTTGAGATATTTTTATTGCTCTAACCTGGTCTGTCTGGCTTCCAAAGTATTCTATTGGGTTTAGTTTGTATGGATTTTTATCAATGATGGAGGCTTCATTTTTTGTGTTTTTTTTTTAGTCTTTAAGACATATATTGTATTTTCTTTTTGACTTTTTAGTCTCATTTTTTTCCCTTTCGGGTTTTTCCATCCTCTTCAAGGATTATCCATGCTTAATGCACCTGCAGAATCTAATTTGGTTCTCTTCGGATGGATAAAATTACTCTTTTTTCTGAAGAAAAAAATATATATCATTGCCTTAGAGCCAAAATACCATTTCCTATAGGCCTATCCTTTTATTTATAAGAAAATTACATTTCAAAATAGTATAAAGAAAAAAATAGAAAACCAAAAAACCTTACATGTTGTTATGACTCCAATGGATTGGGTGGTTCAACGAATGAATGCTTAGCATCATATATTTCCCATTGCTCAAATAATTCCTTGCATATATTCATGTGAGGGAATGTGTTATGATTCATAAGTAAACTGAGACTATCATTTCCATGCCTAAATCAATTGACATATTTTCTATTTTAGGAATCATTAAATCTAGTATAGCCACTCTCTTAACTTCACCAATAATATATTTATGAATGTGGTCACACTCCTATGAATCTATACCTTTGAGGTCATCTTCCCTTTTATCACTTGTCTACTTAAATTTGTCCAACACCTCCTCTATTGGTTGAAATCCCTTTGGTTGACTGAAACTAGGTAACCAACTCTTAGATATGGTGTCATCTACAGAATTCCACACTTTGAAGCAAAATGAGCAATCATAACTAACCTTATTCTATGATACTATATCCAATTTTCCCAAATATTACACTGACCTTTTCATTCTAGCTAGTCCCTCCTCAGTTAGAATCTTGATGCGATAATCTTCTTCGCCATGGGTTTTCTTAATTTCTTTAATGTAATCAATTTGATCCTTTACTTTAGCTTTTTTTTTATTCCACCTAAGGATTTCTTTGTGTGACACTAACGAATTTATATTTTCTTCTTGTAGATCTATCGCTTTTCCATAAAAATATTTGTAATCTACTCATTCTCTTGATCGTCCTCCCGGACATCTCCAATAAACTTAGTAACATTATCCTAGGACACCTTGTAATAAATTACTTGATTTCTTGAGGATGCAATTTATCTCTTCATGCTCTATATGTTTCTCTCATCATATTTGTCTTTGTCAATAGTGGCATGTGAGATTGTTCCTCCAGTAGAGAGCAACTCATTAAGATTTTATCTTTCAAGATTTATCGGAGATTCTTATGTAGTACATATTACATCACTTTCTACATCAAACCTCCATATTTTTTTAGTTCTTTTGACAATGGCTTTCCTCCAACGATTATAGGCAATGGACTCCATATCAACAACTTCCTCCAGGGGATCTAGGATTGGATGGTCAACCCATCATATAATATTATCAAGGATTCTTGGGGTATAAAAAATCCCATTTATGGTTCTTTTCCCTTGTCAGTCACTTTATTTACTTATGGATTTTGAGTTTGATCAATTTCCTTAGAAGTAACATCCTCAACCTTATCATCTAATTTAGGAGCATCCTTGTTATCCTTACCATCTGATTTAGGAGTAGCCTCCTCATCCTCGGTCAAATCAATGACTTCCTTTGGTGGTGTTGTAGGTTGTTGATACTACTACTAATAGGATATGAACTCTAGTTTTCTCCCAACATTGCTTTGTTCCTTTACATCTACCTTTTGTTGTAGCTTTTCTTCATGTCTTTTCATTTCTTCTTCCTTTTATTTTATCCTTTTCTCTAATTCCATATTTTCCTCATCTTGTCTTTTTTGTTCCTTAGTAATTTGATGTTCTTTTGCTTCTTCTTTCTTCTTAGTCTCCTCTTTTTTCAATCCCTTGTCTTCTTGAAAATATTTATTTTTTTGTTCTACTTTAGTATCCTTCCTCTTTGATTCTAATTCTTCTTGAGAAAATTCTTATTCTTGTTTTATTTACAAATCCTCCTATGTTTTCCTTTAGGTTTCTTACTCTCATTGAATCCTATCCTACTCATCTCGAATATCCTCCTATTCATCCCCTTCCTTCAATATGATTTCTTCCACCCTTCTAGATTATTTAGCTTCTCTTTTAGCTCTCTCAACAATTAATCCTCTATTTAGTCCCTCCATCTATTCATCAACGAACAAAGTTTTAAAACTTATAATATGAGTAGTTTTCTATCTCTCTATAACTTCATTCCAATCATGATAATTTTCAAGGAACAATTCATCCTCCCACTGCTTTGTGACTATATGTCCAAGTCAAAGATATCATATCATGATGATTAGCCACCAGGCCTTTGGAGTCATGTCTTCTAAATTTCCCAAGAAGGAACCTATTCTAAAGATGAGTGGTTACTTCTTTCCTTGCATTCTTTGGATCCTTTAGGAAGTAATGACATGCCCTGAAACATAAGGTATACAAACCTTTTTCCTTTTCTTCTTTTAATAGTGAATTATTGAATCCTTATAGATTATTTTCATAATATATTTCATTTATAACAATCCTATTTGATACACACTTGGGAAAAATATGATGTGTTATAGTTTCACCATAAATCCTTATATACCAATTACTAAAATAGTTTACAAGATTATTTGCATCATTAGTTAATCTGAGACATTCCCTAGAGAAAATGATATGATACAGTCCTACCAAGAAAGAATAAAAAATGGTTGTATAAGACCTGTTGTATTTGTTGTCCTATAAAATATGAAAATATACATGTACAACCTCTAAAACATGATAGTTGAAGTTAAGAACTATAAATAGATTTGTATCACATATGACATCCAAAAAATATAAAGTTGTATAAAAGGAAGGGACAAATCTAGGATTTTTCATGGTCTTATGTACTCTTTCAATCATGTCGTTAAGTTGGTTAAATAAAATGGCTACACAATTAGACAATTTTCTCATTGTTCCCACTATGTATTCTAATGGTACCCATGCACCTATGAATTGCAAACAATTTTCCTCTCCATACAATCGGAAGAGTAATTCCATAAGATACATATATGGATTCCTAAAATTTATGATAGAATACCAAACATCCATTTTATGTTGGAACATTTTAGCTTCCACCCACCAACTTATCAAAATATTTTCCACATCATGCTTATCATAAAAATCATTCATGAAAGGAGTAACTAACATGACTTTAGGTTTTGGGAAGCTATAATACTTTTACAAATTTTCAGCCATGAATGAGCCCACATATTCACCCTTTTCATCTAAAATCATACTCTTTTTAAAATTAGTGTGGTCTATAATCCATTAAATGGCCTTATAGAAAGGTAAGACAGGTTATCGGGCTACAACATAGTGCAAACTAGATTTTCTTATATTCATGAGAAATTTGTTATCAATTTTCCTAATCACAATCTAACTATGAGGCACCACCTTTGGATAATATTGTTTCTTGAACATGAAGTATAAATCATTCCACCTTGGAAAATATATGTGAGTTCCCATACTTGATTTAGTGTATTTAAATATTGGTCGATGAAAATTCTCCTTAGGTATAGAGAATTGAATTACAAGAATGTATTCATCTAATGGATCCTCTCCCTCTACTGTCATGTTTTTGGAAGCCTCCCTTATTTCTTTAGCTTTACCCCTAGTGGAGTTAGAAAGAGGTCTCATATGGGTCTTTCTTGGTGGCATATTTCTTTCACCAAAATCAATCTAAACCATAATGAAGAATTAAATTATATCTATGACTAACCATTTCTCTTATTAAAAAACTGCCTCATTAAGAATGATGGAAAACTTATCTAATAAATAGAGTTTAATGACATATTTTCTTAGTAACAAATTCTGATAAGAGTTCAAAATTCGTAGAAGAATAAATCCTTAAACATTTATCCAATCCAAATTCATCATTGGAAACACATAAACTTAGTTTAAAATTCAATCTTAGTAACTTACCTAGTCTAAGAGAATGGGGGAAAAAAGGAATCAAATTACAAGAACTATCACCCACAATCAACCTTGGCTCAAGAAAATACCCCCTACATGTAGGGATGCGGAAAACATAATATGATCACCACGCACAATTGCTCACATTGGAAACAATATCCACAACACTCAGACTAAAACTTATTACAAATAATGAATCATGTCTATATTGATTGAATATCATAGAATCCAACCTGAATTCATGCTAAAAATGGTTAAATTGGTTGTAGAGTTTGAATTTTATAACCAACGGAAAAAATATTCCCCGTGTGATGACAAAATCTCCCTTAAATCTGATTTGATTCTCCAAATCTCCAAGAACTGGATGTTGATTGGATTTCCTAGCCACCAAATAAGTGAATTAATGGCCAATAGATTTACGTCTTTGACCATCGTTAAAAAATTATCCTATTTGCAAAAACAATTCAAGAAAATGATGAAAAATATAATGTGATTGAACAATAATATATACCTCAAGAATCACGCACTGTGTAAAACAAATGCTTCAAACAAACTAAATGCAGCAAACAAACCGTAATAAACCATGGTATTGGAAATTTTTGGACAACTGGTTGTCATTGATGTCAACAAGCATTGGTTGTCATTGATGTCAACAGATGTGATGGGTGTATTTGGAGAAGCCTCCAAAGTGTTCCCCTTATGGTGTAGCTCTAAGCATGGCCCTCATGAGAAGATTCTTTGAAGAAGTCTAAAAGAAACCCATAGGTGTGGTCATGAAGCCCGAAGTTATTTGAGGAATAAGGGCATGCAAGACAATGTAAATGCAGGTAATACACTCATAGATGGATAGTCATTGTAATGTTGTTTCCAACTATAAGTGGAACATCACATGGTTCCTCATGGTTGAGGAGTTATGGCCTTGTAAAGTTGGAAGCCTTGTATAGTCATAGATGGTTTTAGGGGCTAAATTTCGCTCATGGGCTAATTTTCCATGGTTTTTCCAAAAACGAGATTCACTATTTTAAAAATGATTCGCCCAAATTCTATAGGATAAAATTATTTTACCTTAAAAACTGCCAAAATTTTATAAAAACTATATAAAATACTTAGAAATTTGAATATTTTTAAAAAAATGTCGCCAAACATTTATAGTTGACATATGAAGGATTAGTAATATTCGCCAAGGTTTCTACATTTTAAAATAATTTTTCATCCTTAAAATCATCCCTGCCCTGAATATTGGGTAAGAATCCCTAAATGGTTACAAGTCATAAATCAAAGGACTAAGTGGTTGTAACAAGAAACCCCTAAATTAAAGAAATATGTTACTTAGAAAAAGCATAAATACACCTCAAAGAGTCTCTCATAAACACAATTCACACACAATTCCATTGAATATCTATATTGTGAAGAACTTTTAGTCTATTGGTGAATATGAGGTTGAATATGAGGTAGAAAATATGAGGTTGCGAAGGAAGTTCGAAGGTGAAAGTCTCGAAGTTGTATAAAAGGTGATAACCCTAGTTTCTAAGGTTATTCGAGGGTTACAGTTTAGTAGGGCATGAACATTTGTGGGTTGTAGTGGATAAAAGTGCAGATATCCATGAGTAGTAGAGGAGCAAGTTGTGGATATGTGGAAAAGGGTTTGAATAAGATTTTATCTCTTGTTTGTTGAATATGACACGCACCAGGTTGGTTTGTTGATATGAGATCGTATGCACCAGGTATTCTTCATGAGTAAAGGTATGTATTTTATATGTTTGGTTGATGTTTGTATCATGGATGGTATGGCACATGCTTGAGGCATATCTTGGAGCCCCATTTTGATATATGGTTGCATACGGTTGAGGTCCATGTTTTGGTGTTATTGATACATGCTTGAGACATATCCTTGGTACATTGTATATGGTTGTTATGGTTCATTGTTAGAGGCACATATTTGTGATAGTAGCATATATTTGAGGCATATATTATGGTATATGGTATGATGCATGCTTGAGGTACATTTTGGTACATGGTTTGGATACTTGATGTTGATATGGTCTATATGAGTCGATATGGTTGATATATCAGTGACAGATACAGTGACAGGTTACAGGTTGATGCAAAGTTGATGATCAGTTACAAGATTGTTGTGATAGTGATGGTTACAAATTGATGATCAATTATAGTTTTATGTGATATTGATAGGTTGGATGACAGGTTGATTACAGATTGATTATTCGAGGAAGTGATAGTATCAGTGGTAGTGACAGTTTGGTCTACACTTATATTTCAGGGTGTCAAGATGGGGCAAGGAAAGGGATTTGTATCCTCCTTCTGGTTGGGTCCGGAGAACTCGGAGAGTCAAATCTTCCTTTAGGTTGGATCCTATAAATAGGGGGTTGGAGCCTCCCTCCAATTGTAGTTGGAGAACTCAGGGATTTGTATCTTCCTTCAGGTTGGAGCCTATAAATAGGAGGTTGGAGCCTACTTCCAGTTGTAGCTAGAGAATTGGTAAGTTTGTGCTTCCAATGAATGTATTATTTGACATGTAAGAAAATCATTTTGTGAATTTATCCTATTTGGGTTTCCACGTAAACTATGATGTATTGTGTTCATGTGGTTGTTTATTTTTCACTGTTGATTTATATTGTTGATGATATATTGAATTCTAATGATAAACTATTGAACATTGTTGATAAACTTGAAGAATATATATTGTTGTTAAAAGTGGTGAAAAGTGCTCATATTTATTCACCCCCCCCCCTCTCAGTATTCCAACAATTGGTATTAGAGCGGGTCCTTCAAGAAATAGTTTAACCACTAGAAGGAGATCATGGAATACACTAAGATTGGAGCACCAAGGTTTGATTGTTAGAATTATTCCTTCTGGAATAATAGGATGAAAAATTTTCTACAGGAACAAGGATTTTATGTTTGGAATTCAGTTGCAGATGGATATAAAGCACCATCCACTCCCCCAACTAACAAAGATGGAAAGAAACTCAATGAGAACAATTCAAAGGCTAAAGGCACCATTCTGAGCAAACTGTATGATTCATTATTTTTCAAGGTTATGAAATGCAACACTGCAAAGGATATTTGGGATAAACTTCAAAATATTTATGAAGGAGATTCCAAAATCAAAGGATCTAAGCTTCAAATCCTAAGAGATAAGTTTAATTAATTAAAGATGAAGGAACATTAATACATTGCATCCTACTTTATGCGAGTTGAAGAAATAGTGAACACTATTAAAGGAATGGGAGAATAATTTGATGAATCAATGGTCATTCAAAAGGTTATAATATCTCTCCCTATGAGATTTGATCCTAAGATATCGACCCTAGAAGAAAGAATAGATCTTGACAATCTGATCATGGACGAGCTACATGGAATATTCACAACTTATGAAATGAGCATAGAACAAGAGAACCCAATCATGAAGGAAGCATCATTCAAGGAATCCAAGAAGACAAAGAAGCAGAACAAGAAAAAGTAAAAACCAGATTATAGTTGCAGCGATGATTCAGAGGAAGATGAAGAAGTGGAAAACTTCGTAAGGAAGTTGAAAAGAGGAACATACAAGTACAAAGGTATTCTTCCATTGAAATGTTTTAATTGTGATGGTATTGGTCATTTTTCTTCTAAATTTCCTTATGTTAATAGTAAAGGTAGTGATGAAGAAGAAGATCCTAAGAAGAAAAATATAAATAAATAAGGAGACAAGAGAATAAACAAAAAGAAAATTTTCTACTCAAAGGAAGACAGTTCCTCATCAGATGAGGATGATAATAGTGACAGTGATTTAGAGATATTGCTCCTCATGGAAGTAGAACATGATGAAGAAGATTTTGAAGAAGAAAGTGAAGTCGATCTTAGAGAAGAATTAATCAATGCCTTAGAATAACTAAGAAAATAAAGAAAGAAAAACAAGTCACTCAAGGCAGAATTAAAGACGAAAGAAGGATATTAGAATTCCAACTTAGAAGAAATTGAGCAGATAACCATGAAGTTAAAAATCCAAGTAGAATAAAATATAAGGATTGAAGAAACACTCAGAAATCAGTTAGAAGAAAAGGAGAAGATGATTGAAAGCTTGGAAGAAGAAATAGTCACTCTAAGAAAAGATATTCAAAAGAAAGATATGCAATAGAATAGCACCAAAATATTGGATTATATCATCAGCAGTCAAAGGCCATACTATGAAAAATCTGAGTTAGGATACAACCAGATGTATACTGAGAAAGGTTTGAGCTCCAAGACGACAAAACATGAAGCAGAACAAAGAAGCTATGCATAAATCGTCAGAGGTACTATCAAGAAAGAGGAATACAGGAATACTCAAGAATAAAATCATACAGGAACTATACCACCTAGAAGATTCAGAATAAAGAATCAACAATCAACAACATCTCAAGAAGAAGAAGACTTCAGAAGAGAAACACCATTCAGAAGATCATCTACATCCAAGTATCAAACTATTTTTCTTGGTTTATGTTATTCTTGTAACAATTTTGGACACAAAGCTAGAAACTGTAGATATTATGCCATGAATAGAAGAAACTATGAAGTCTATTTGAACAACAATTATCTCAAAAAGTCAAATGAAGAACATAACATAAATCACAACAATTTTGGTTCTCTAAGTAATGAAGTAGAGTGTTACAAGTGCAACAATTTTGGACACATGGACAAAGATTGTAGATTGACTATTCCTCCAAGCGAACCAAAGAATAATATTAATAGTCATAAACATGAACCACAAAGGATATGGAGAAGGAAGCGTGATCAATTCAACATTGAAGAATGCATGCTTTATCTACAAGAGGTACACAAGAAAAGTGGGTGGTATGTTGACAACGGTTATTTGAAGCATATGACAGGTGACAAGAACAGGTTTATGACCCTGAAGAAGGAATGAGATGGATCAGTTTCCTTTGGAAATGATAACTCATCCAAAATTATAGGTAGAGGCACAGTCAATCTTACAAGAAAATATACCAAGGTAGAAAATGTTCTACTGGTCGAAGATATGAAGCACAATCTACTAAGTGTAAGTCAAATGTGTGATCAAGGACACAAACTTTTGTTTGATTCAGAAAAATGTGAGATCAGGAAAGAAGGATCAACCAAGTTGGTGACTACATATATAAGAACCCCAAACAACATATATGTCCTGAATGAAATTGGAAAGGAAATATATTTCTTAGGAAAGGAAAATGAAAGTTGGCTCTAACACAGAAGAATGGGTCACATGAACTTTGATAACCTTGTCAAAATCAGCAGAAAGGAAGTTGTGAAAAAAAATCCTAAGATTTCAAAGCTAGCAAATAATCTATGTGAACATTGTCTACAAGGAAAGAAAAACAAGACCAAGTTCAAATCAAAAGAGTACTCCATGAAAAATCCATTGGAGAATGTACACACTAACCTATGTGGACCGACAAGAATGAAGGGATTGACTGGAGAACAATACTTTATGCTAATGGTTGATCACTACACAAGAATGACTGCATTTTACTTTCTTAGGAAGAAGTCAGAGGCATTCGAACACTTCAAGATATACAAAGAGATGGTTGAAACTGAAATGGATTTGAAAATAAAGTGTTTGATATCAGAAAATGGAGAGTTTACATCAAAAGAATTCATGGATTTATGTGGAAAACATGGAATAAAAAGACAGTTCTCAGCAACCAGGACACCTCAGCAAAATGGAGTTGTCGAAAGAAAGAACAGAACAGTACAGGAAATGGACAGAACCATGTTGAAAGATTCCAAGTTGGGTGACATATTTTGGGAAAAAATAGTACATACAACAACTCATATTCTCAATAGAGGAATGCTTAGAAATAACAGTGATAAGACTCCCTACGATTTATGGAAAGGAAGACTGGAAAATGTGAATCATTTCAGAGTGTTTGGAATCAAATTATATATCAAAAGAGAAGATGGAAGAATTGGAAAATTTGACTCCCGAGTTGATAAGGGCATACTTGTTGGGTATTCAAGAAAAATTAAAGAATATAAATGATTTAGTCCAAGAATCAACAAAATAGTGGAAAGCATCAATGTAACAATTGATGAAATAAATGAACGAAAGATCGAAGAAGGAAGCAAATATTCAGAATAATAGGATGACGAAGAAGGTATAAAAGAAGAAGAAGAGAAACCAAAAGTAGAGAAAGAGGAAGATGAGTAGCAAATATCTCCCAAGACACCTAATCAATGAGTGAAAAAAAATCATCCACCATAACATATTATTGGGAATAAATATGCAGGAGTTGAAACCCAAAGAAGAATACATTCACCAGAACAAAGGCATATAGAATTGTTATCCACAATTGAACCAAGTAGTTTTGAATAAGATAGTAATGATGAACACTAGATCAAGGCTATGGATGAAGAACTGGATCAAATAGAAAAGAATGACACTTGGGAACTCGTTCCAAGGTCGAAGAACAAGAACGTGATTGGTACAAAGTGGTTTTTCATAAACAAACTAAACGAGGATGGATAGGTAACCAAAAATAAAGCAAGGTTAGTAAGCAAAGGATACACTCATATTGAAGGAATATATTTTGAAGAGAACTTTTCTCCAGTTGCCAGGATGGAAGCAATCAGACTGATATTAGCCTATGCATGTTCCAAAAGAATCATGGTGTATCATATGGATGTAAAATCATCTTTTCCAAATGGATAATTAGAAGAAGAAGTCTACATAGAATAGCCTGAAGGGTTTCTACTATAAAAAAAAAGGAAGATTGTTTCTGCAGGTTGAAGAAAGCATTGTATGGACTTAAGAAGGCCCCTAAAGCATGGTATTAAATATTGGATATGTATCTACAATAACAAGGATTCAGGAAGGGAAATGCAGACAACAATATCTACATAAAAGTGGATCTAGACAATATATTGATAATTGAAGTTTATGTAGATGATATTAATTTTGGGAGCGATGATGACAGGATGAGTCAGAAGTTTTCCAAAGACATGCAGAATGAATTTGAAATGTCTTTTCTTGGTGAGTTGACTTTGTTTTGGGGATTACATATATGTCAATGTGATAAAGGTTTTTTCATCTCCCAGACTAAGTGCATCTGAGAAATGTTAAAGAAGTTTTGAATGGAATATTGGAAACTCGTAAGTACTCTTATGAAAACCAGTTGCAAGTTGAGAATGGATGATAAATATAAGGATGAAGATCAAAGACTCTACAAATCAATGATGAGAATATTACTCTATGTGATAGTGTCAAGACCAGATGTGATCCAATACATTGGGCAGGTTGCAAGATTTCAAACAACACCAAAAGAAACACATGTTATGGCAGTAAAGAGAATATTAAAATATCTCAAAGCAACAAAAGATTTTGGACTATGGTATAAAAAAGGTAATGAAATATCTTTGGTCACCTACACAAATGCAGATTGCGAAGGTAGCATTGACGATAGAAGAATTACAAGTGGAGCATATTTCTACTTAGGTGATTTTCTGGTATCATGGTTAAGCAAGAAACGGTGATCGGTATCTTTGTACACAACAAAAGAAGAGTATATTGCGGCAGCAACATGTTGCACTCAGGTTATTTGGATGAAGTAAACCTTGCAAGATATACAGGTGGAATATGATGAGCCTATTTCAATTCTCTATGATAACACCAATGTTATAGGTATCTCTAAGAATCAAGTAATGAATTCCAAGACAAAACACATTCTGATCAAGTATCACTTTCTACGAGAAAAGGTTACAGAGAAGAACATCAAGCTAGAGTATATTAGGAAAAAAGATAAGATTGCAAATATCTTCACCAAACCTCTTCTGGGGGAAACCTTTGAGTATCTTTGACAGAACCTTGGAGTAGTTTCTACCCCACAGTGATCCACACAAAATCATGAATAATAAGACAGGGGGAGAGAAGAAGAATACATGAAGAATACAAGTAAATAATATTTTGAATTCTTTTCATATACATTAGATATTTACATAAGGAAGCACCATGAAGAGAAAGAAGAGGATTGTAGACAGGGGGATCATTCCCAAGGAGAATTACCCTTTTCCATTGATGTCAAATGGGGAGAGAAAGAAAAAACACATGGAAACGGAGAGAAATAAAATATGCATGGAGACAGGGGGAGTGATGGTCACAGGGGGAGCATGAGTAGGAGCACGAGTGTTACCATGCCATTAGTGTTTCCATCAATGTCAAATGGGGATTTTTTGGATAGTTGGTTGTCATTGATGTCAAAAATAAGTGGTTTTCATTGATGTCAACATATGTGATGGGTGTATTTGGAGAAGTCTCCAAAGTGGTCCCCTTATGGCATAGCTCTAAGCATGTCCCTCATGGGAAGACGATTTGAAGAAGACTATAAGAAACCCATAGGTGTGGTCATGATTCATAAAGTTCTTTGAGGAATAAGCACATGAAGGACAATGTAAATGCAAGTAACACACTCATATATGGATATTCCTTGCCATTATGTTTGCAACGGTAGGTGGAACGTCACGTGGTTCCTCGCAGTTGAGGAGTTATGTCCTTGTAAATTTGGAAGCCATGAAAACTGGGTAAGGAGACATAAATGATTACAATTCATAAATTAAAGGGATAAGTTGTTGTAATAAGAAACCCCTAAAGTAAGGAAAGAGGTTACTTAGAAAAAGTATAAATACACCTCAAAGAGTCTCTCATAAACACAATTCACACACAATTTTATTGATTATCTATCTTCTGAATAAATTTTGGTCTATTGGCAAATGTGAGGTTGAATCTGAGGTAGAAATTCTAAGGTTGTGAAGGAAGGTCGAAAGTGAAAGTCTAGGAGTTACATAAAAGGTGATAACCCTAGTTTCTAAGGTTCTTCCTAGGTTATAGTTTAGCAGGGCACAAACATCCAGGGGATGTAGTAGATAAAAGCGTATATATATATGAGTATTAGAGGAGCATGTCACAGATCTGTGGAAAAGAGATCCATTTAGATATTGGTGTCCACCCACCTATTCCAACTGGCTCCTCTTGTCCGTTTTTAGTTCAACATGTTCTTTTGTACTTCTTTGTAATTATGGGTTCTACACTTATGGGGATGTCTGAAGCCCTACACATCTTCCAGGTGGATATTGGTGGCCTCTCACCTAATCCAACTGGATTATTTTGTATTTTTTCATGTTAGCACATCTTGTTGTACTTCCGGGGCTATTTTGGAGGCCTAAACAATGTTTTTTTGGCTCTCCACAGTCAAACTGTAAACATAGTCAGTGTTTTACATTGGAATATGTAGTTCTCTGAAATATATTTCCAACGGGCTATCGTGTGCCTAAAATGGAGCTCGTATGCTAAAGTTACAACCCCGGTAAGTTGAGGTACCAACTTACCCATAGGGGCCCACATGACTTTTGACGTTTCACCTCCTAGGGTTAGGTTTTTGGATGTCTAGGGTTTTGGCATTCATGAGTAATATCAAAAAGGCCTCTAGAGCCTCATTGGAATTCATTATGCTTAGACATATGTGCATAGCAGCCACATCTCTTATCAGAGATAGCTACCACCATTCAAGAAAGTGTTTCAGTCTATAGTTTTACAATTTCAGCCTATTTCATTATTCAATAGAAGATATTGTTCACTGGATATCTATGTTATTCTTCATATCTTCATGTTTATTGTATTCATTCTATTATTCAGTTCGTTCCGCTCCTAAATCTAGATCAATGGTATCAGAGCGGTCTACTCTTCATTTATTTTTCTTTGTGCATGTCCCCAACAAGATCTAGGTACAAGAATTTGGGACTTGAACCAATCGATCCATTGCAAGATCGGTCGTGTCGAGCTCAAAAACAACCCATGAGGGACGAAAATAAAGATGATGGAGCAGGACATCCTATTAAAATGTTGCTCAAGGAAGCCCTCGCGTGACAAAGGAACAAAATGATGGACAACTTCGCGCAGATCCTTCGACGAATGCCCACAGGAGAAGCATCTTCATCAAGAGGCCATGCAACCCCCTTCAAGGTACAGGTAAATTTTGATATTCCATTATTTGAAGGACTAATAGATGCGGATGTTGTAGATAAATGGTTGAATCTGCTCGAAGGGTATTTTTCGGTCCACAATTTTTTCGATAGGGAAAAGATCACTTTTTCACTCCTCGAGGTTGTTCCCCATGTTAAATACTGGTGGGATACTTACTTTGAGCAAAGGGCCATAGAGGAATATGCAATGTTTATGGTGGCCCCTACATGGGATTCCTTCTGGGACGCCATTAAAGAACAGTACTACCATGTTGGAAGCTACGAGGACCAGTACACCAGATGGACCACTCTACGCCAAGAAAGGGACCAGACAATACAAGATTTCACCAATATTTTCCATACCCTACACACCAAATTGGGTATCAAAGACTATGAGCGTCATCTGGTGCTCAAATATCGTGTTTTTTTTCATCGATACATTCAAACAGAAATGGATTTTTTGGACATCGCCTCATTGGGAACGGCTTATAGATACGTTGTCAAGATCGAGCATAAATTTAAGAAGAAAAAGTGAGAGTTTGGATCTGCAAACCCCTCATAGCCAAATCAGGGCAAAGTTGGCCCCAACCCACACAAAAAGGGACCAAGTTGAGATTGTCACCCTCAAGAAAACCATTCCAAGCCACAACAAAACAAGAAGGACAATGAGAAGATGAAGAAGGACACGGGAAAATGGTGTGAGTACCATAAAATCCCTTGGCACAACACTGAAGAATGTCGCTCCAAGCAGTCACTCATGGTCGAACTGAAGGCTTCCAAGTCAGAGTCTGATTCCAATTCCGAATCAAATCCTAAAGGGGGGAAGTGGATTATCGATGATGAACCCAGTTCCACTATCGCTACCACCAAAATCCGGCCAAGAGAACCAAAAGAACCATAGGAAGAGGAACTCATCTTTCACTTGCAGATGTGGGTAAAGGAGGCTCTGCTTCATTTCATTTTCGATAGCGGTAGGCATAAGAACCTGATTTCAGCAGAGGTCATCAAGCGGCTGGACCTTCCAATGACACCACACCCCCAGCCCTACACCATCGGCTGGCTTCACCAAGGAAGAGATCTCTATGTCAGACAAAAGTGTCTTCTGCCCTACGACATCAAGCCTTTCAAAGATGAGGTACTATGTGATATCTCCCCTTGAAGTTTGTGATGTTATTTTAGGACAACCATATTTGTCGAAGCGTCATGCTATGTATGAGTCTAGACCCTGCAATTTTATTATTACTTTGGGTAGACAATTGTATAGGATACCAGAGGTAGCGCCTCCTACTGATATTTCTTTAATATTTTCTAAGCAATAAATTAAGGTCATTTCACAGACCGGGAAGTTCATCTTCTTTGTGATCTTTGCTCACAGTAAGAAAAACTTTGTCGCCACATCTGTGGCCTCTACACAAAGACTCTCTTTGCAGCAGAAGAAAGTGGATGGGATCATGGAATAATACAGAGGCATCTTCTCCTCACCTACAGGGGTACTGAAACACTACCAAGTCAAGCATTCAATTGATCTGACCCCTGACGCACCTCTACCTAATGGACCAGTCTATCGTCGCTCATTGATGGAAAATGAAAACATCGAGTGTTAGATCCAAGAGCTTCTTCAAAAGGGGCACATTAGACCCAAATCCTCCCCTTGCGGAATCTTGATTGTACTAGTGCAGAAGAAGGATGGTACTTGGCAACTCTGCATTGATTACAAAGCCTTAAACAAAACCACAATCAGGAACCCGTACCCCATTCTCAGGATTGATGACCTTCTTGACTAACTCAAAGGGGGAAATTTCTTCATCAATATTGACCTAAAGTCTGGCTACCACAAAATTCCCATTGAAACAACTAATGTATGGAAGACATCCTTCAAATATAAATAAGGTCTCTTCGAATGGCTAGTCATGCCCTTTGGCTTAACACATGGACCAGACACTTTCATGAGGTTGATGGATGATGTATTGAGACCCTTCATCAACTCCTTTGTGGTGGTATATTTGGATGACATCCTCATCTTCAGCAGAATGTGGCAAGAGCACATGTGACATATTCAACAGGTTTTGAGCACTCTACGGCAGCACAAGCTATATGCCAACTTGGAAAAATTCTCTTTTGGCATGAACAGGGTCCAATACTTGAGATAAAAATTTTATGAGTATGGGGTGCATGTTGATCCAGCTAATATCCAATTCATCTATGACTGGCTATCCCCAACCACACTGACAGAGCTTCGGAGCTTCTTGGAACTATCCAACTTCTACCGATGGTTCGTGTCATGATTCTTCCATATTGCATGGGCCCTCAACTAGGTGACCAAGGGCGATGGCAGGGCCAAGTTCATGTGCGGGAAGGAAAAAAAATGAGAATTTGATAATCTAAATCACCTCTTGTGCTCAGCTCCAATACTCTCCTTTCTCGATTTGCAACAACCATTCTAGATTGAGACTAATGCGTCTGACTATGTTGTGGGCGCATTTCTCACTCAACACAGTCATTCGATGGCATACCATAGTGAGACACTCTTAGATATTGCCCAAAAATACCCCATATAGGACAAGGAAATGTATTCCATTTTACAATCATGTCATCAATGGAAACATTACATTATGGGAAATGATACGATCATACACATTAATCAAAAGCCTCTGCAGTTCATACAGACATATGGGAAATTACAGAACGATCTCCATCAGAAGTGGTCCACCTACCTGTAGGAGTTCCATATCAACATCAAGTATAAGACAGGTATCTCAAATCGTGTCATTGACTGCCTCAATCAAATGCATGTGGATACACTCACCATTGTGCTCCATTCCTATGGACATGAAGCATCTGATTGGCCCCAACTTTATCACCAAGATTCATACTTCGCCACCACCTATCAGCTCTTGGGTACAGGTGTGATTGTCACTGATTTTCACATTTAGGATAGACTATTATGCCACCTGGGCCATATCTGTGTTCCTACAAGTGAGCGTGCAAAGATGATTTGGGAATCCCACTACAGTCGAATGGCAGGACATTTTGGCATGGAGAAAATTGTGGTCGTTCTTCAAAAACATTTTTATTAGCAAAAACTTTGACAGAATGTCAGCAAGTATATCAAATCTTGCACTTCATATTCCATTGCCAAGACATCAATCAAGAAGCAAGGCTTATACACCCCTCTTCCTACTCTTGAGAAGCCTTGGGAATCCATCTCAATGGATTACATGTCTAGCCTTCCATCCACCAAGCAAGGCAATGACTGTGTATTTGTGGTCATTGATCGGTTTTCGAACATGGCCATTCTCACAACCTGTAAGAAGAATATCACAATGGTAGACACTGCCAAGCTCTTCTTCGAAGGAGTGTGGGTCCACTTTGGGATACAATAGACCATCATCTCTGACCAGGACAGTAGGTTCCTTAGCACATTTTGGTCGAGTCTCCGGTCACTGTTGGACACCAAGCTCACTAAATCCACTGCTTTCCACCCCCAAATAGACGGCCAAATAGAGGTCGTCAATCGGATGATTGTGCACATCATATTCATGTACAACTCTAAGAATCCACATACATGGGACGAGAGTCTCCCCTATGTTCAACACAGTTACAACAGGGCTCTCCATAGCTCCATCGGCCATAGCCCATTTTAGGTGGGGTTGGGATTCCAACCCTTCGAACCAAATGATGTTTGGCTTCCTCTTGCCACTACACAGAAAGACTCTTCCCATGATCATTCTTCAATCAACATACCCATCAGATTCATTGAGTGGATTCAGCACATTCGCCAACAAGTCCAGGAGATTTTGCAAAAATCCAATGCTAAGTACAAGTAGCGCCATCATCAACAAAGGGTGCCACACCAGTTTCGGGTTGGAAAAAAAGTCTGGTTACATTTGCAGAAGGAGTGTCTCACAAGGCCCCATCGGAAGCTTCGACCACTTAGCTATGGGCCTTACACTATCACCAGGGTCGTGGGTAGCAATTATTTTGAGCTCAACACTCCATCCTTCCTTGGCATGCACCCATTATTCAATGTGGACCTCCTTCGACCATATTTTCCACCATTATTGGAAACCTCAAAGATCGCAGAACAACTGACACCCACAGATCTAAACCCTGACTGCATGGAACAAGCATCCACTGATCAGATAGTGGACACACAGGTCAAGGGAACTCACCAGCAGAGGATCTCACTTTATCGGGTTGTCAACACAGGGAAACTCCTACACCAAGGCAAGTGGATCACCTAAGGCCAAATCCAATAGAATTTTCCTCGCCTGATGGGGGAACTCAATGCAATGGAGACCATTGCTTCCTAAGGGGTAAATATTGATCCAGTTGGCTATTGGTGGCCACCCACCTATTCCAACTGGCTCCTCTTGTCCATTTTTAGTTCAGCACGTTCTTTTGTACTTCTTTGTAATTGTGGGTTCTACACTTCAGGGGTTGTCTGAAGCCCTAGACATCTTCCAGGTGGATATTGGTGGCCTTTCACCTAATCCAACTACATTATTTTGTATGTGTTCATGTCAGCACATCTTGTTGTACTTCCAGGGTCGTTTTGGAGGCCTAAACAATGCTTTTTTGGTTCACCACAGTCAAACTATAGATGGGGTCAGAGTTTGATGGCGGAATGTGTATTTCTCTTAAAGAAATTTCCAACGTGCTATCACACGCCTAAAACTGAGTTTGTATGCCAAAGTTACGACCCTGGTAAGTTGAGGTATCAACTTACCCATAGGGGCCCACATGACTTTTGACGTTTCACCTCCTAGGGTTAGGTTTTTGTATGTCTAGGGTTTCTGCATTCATGAGTAATATCAAAAAGGCCTCTAGAGCCTCATTGGAATTAATTTTTCTTAGACGGATGCATGTAGCAACCACATCTCTTCTTAAAGATAGCTACCACCATTTGAGCAAGTGTTTCAGTTCTGCAGTTTTACAGTTTCAACCTATTTCATTATTCAATAGAAGATATTGTTCACTGGATATTTGTGTTATTCTTCATATCTTTGTGTTTATTGTATTCAGTATGTTAATCAGTTCGTTCTGCTCCTAAATCTGGATCAATGAAGGTGTAAAATTGGACCCTAATGAAATTAAAGCTATGAGGAAATGGCCAATTCCCAAAACCTTGAAGAAACTTAGAGGATTCTTAAGTTTGGCAGGCTATTACCACAAGTTTTTCAAGAGCTATCATTAAATTGTAGCACCTCTAACACCATTATTAAATAACGAACAATTTTCTTGGACTCAATTAGCAACCAAAAATTTTGAAAAATTAAGAAGGTTGTGTTTACAATTCTCGTCCTAGCCACAACTGATTTCACAAACACATTTATTTTGGAGTGTGATTCCTCAGGCCATGGAATAGGTGCAATTTTAAGGCAAGACGGAAGGCCCATTGCCTTTGAAAGAAACCAACTTAAAGGAAAAGACTTAATAAAACCCATTTATGAAAAATAAATGTTGGCCATACTACATTCGATTAAGAAATGACACCTTTACCTAATATGAAGACACTTCAAAGTAAAAACAAATCATGATAGTTTGAAGTACTTCTATGAGAAATAATTATGTTTAGAAGAGAAACAAAAATATGTTACAAATATGTTAGGTTATGACTTTGAAATTATCTACAAAAAAGGAAAACATAATGTTGTAGAAGATGCCCTTTCAAGGAAAGAAGAAGAAACAAAATGATGCAGGAGCATCGCCAACATCAAACGAGCCAGCACGGAAAACAAAGGACAGTTGGACAAACCCAGCCAAATTTTTGAATTTTCCCTTGAAGTTGATGCGCCAAATATAAATGAGATCATTTAATGAAGGCGCCTTGGTATAATGTAATCATACCTTGAGCGCCCCACACTCGTCTGAAGTAGATGGAGGCATTTATTGTAGTTAATGCAGGTAGATAGAAATTTAATTCTAGATTAGATTGTTTGAGAGCGTAAGAGGGAAACGGGATATAGACACCCTCATTGTGCATTGTAACATAGTTGGAAACATTGGAGCATACAAGAGAAGCAGAGAGCTGTGTAGAAACACCCATGTATAGTTATTTGGATTAATAGAAGAAGTTGATTCAAGTTCATGGCGTTGCGTTGTTCTCTGTGTATGTGTGTTGATTGATATGCTCATGAATGTTTGCTTCCTGTTATAAATTTACTTTGATATGTTGTGTATATGATTTCATGTTCTAAGTGAAGTCTGAAAGGAAGAAGAAATGATTTTCAATTGTTTCTCTATCTGAGCAAGGATTCCTGCAAGGAGTGCAGTTGAAGTCATCCACAAGGAGTGTGTTGACAGAAGGCTCAAATAGTTTAACTCTTGTTCTCGTTCACCCATAAGTGAAATTGGGTTATAGGAGCCGTGCAAGGAGTGTGCAGGCTAAGGAAAGTCTCAGTTGTGAATCTGAGCAAAGCGTTGAAGGATTGTTGTTGCAGGTGTGTGCAAATTCGAAAGAACTCAACACTTGTAAGTGTTCGAGGATTGTCGCAAGGAGTGCACACAAGGGTCTTCTCGAAGACTCAGAATTGTGTGAAGCTCAGGAAGGACAAGGCTTTCAAGCTCGTTGAACAGAAGCACGGGGAGTCTGTGTCGTGGAGTGTCTGAACAGGCGCTGCAAAGTTACGCGCAGGAGGACCAGTTTTCACAGAGGAATATTGGGTTCACCCCGTAGAAAACACCAAAGAGGAAGAGATCGACGGTTAGGATCTTGTGGAGAATATTTGCAAAATCCCACCAGCCATTGGATCTGCCAAAGAAGCGAGGAGGTTACAGCCGCGTTCGGAGTTCAAGCTCTAGGGTTCGTGAGTCGTTGGATCGTTGATCAGTTACCCGTCAGTCGTCTGATCTGATAGGAGTTGCACAGGTTTTAAACCCTCGTGAGCAGAGTAAGAACCCCAAGAAGCATCGGGATATCGAGGCGTCGGGGTTCAGGAAATCGGGAGTCACGTGGACTAGAAGTCGGGGAAATCCATCGTGAAAATCCCGATGAGTTCAGAGTTGTCCATCTGTTGGGACAGGTGGAAGGTGTTTGTGCCCAATTCGTCACTTGGTGACCAAATAAAGGGTGCTTACATGCCCAGTTGGTTCTTGCTGAGCATGACAGCTGTAGAGGAAAGGGTTAGAGAAAACAAAACAAAACTATAAGCTAGAATCAAATTAAAACAAACTAAAACTATGAGCATATGGATAAAGAAATAAAAAAGACAACAAGACCAATATCACCAATGTTTTTAGGCTGATCAATTGATGAAATCAAAGCACAATGAAGGAAGGGGACTGTGAGTCCGTTCTTTCTCCAATGGAAGGCTCTTGTGCCCTCACAAACTTGCTCTCCTTACAATAAGAAAATGAGAATGATGGTGAAAGAACTCCAAGCACATTCACTCAATGGAGAGGTGAATGGATCAATGAAATGGTTCTAATGTGTTATTGTCAAGGAGTGAGTCCTTAAAACAATCTAAGAAGCATAACATTACATGAAATTCCTTGAGAAAATGATGTTTTTTCATGGCTTTTTATATCATTGCATTGGGTGATTATGTAACTCCTTTGAGGTGTGAAAAGGGGCTCTTTAGGGCTTAATTAGGTCTTTGACCAACCTAATATGCAGATTCAACTCAGATTTGGGAGTCAAATCGGCTTGGGAGCTGATCCATAAGTGGTTGGGAGGCCGACCAATTCCATAAATGCGTCGTTTAGCAGGTGCGCGGGTTTTTGCGCCAACAGCCGCGCATCGTGCGCGAGTGCGCGCATTGTACGTTCTTGTTCCGCGCATATGCGCGCGCACCCAACTTTTGTAAAGCGCCCTTCAATTTTTGGTTACTTTGTATAGTTTTTGACCTTTTTGCAATGCTGTGAAATTAATTCAGTGCCATGAATGACTTCATTCCTGTTTGACGATGTTGAGTTCTTGTCGCCATGTGCGGATGAAATTTCAGTGATAACAGATGCCCCCTGATGGATGAGGTTAGGAGCATACGTATAGCCGAAATCCATCAATGTTTCTTTTACTGAGAATGTTGTTGTAAGAGAGAGTAATAGTGAGACCGTTCAGATCGATCCCTTGGAGAAGAAAGGAACCGGTAGAACCCGACCTTCCATAAGGTGTGTAACAATATACAGTTGTGTACAAACGAGGCGGGCATGCCCCATGCTCGTGTTATGTAACTCTGACAAAAGATGACGGAAGTGTTGGTGTAGATAACTACAGCGCCCTCGGGGGCGGTAATAAAAAGGGCAGAAGACAATTCTGCAAAGGAATATACTCTGATAAATAGGCAATGATCGCGGTAATAAGCAGCGACGATGATGTGGGCATTGATGGCCCTACCAGATTCAGAGGTCTTCGACAAATGATAACAAAAACTGCAATAGTTGCAAAGTAAGACCCACCATAACATGATAAAGTGTTGGCGTCGAATGTTATGGGGGCCAACGACAGCAGGGAGAAATGGTGTTTCACCCTGTGTCGTTCGAGATTTCTCATTAAATGGAGAATGAGAATCAAGATATTATCGCCCTTCTGGAAAAAGTGTGTTGTTGTCGACAAAAGGGGAACGCGACTCCCAGAAGCAAAGGGATTCATAGAATCTATTGAGGTGATGAAGTGGCAGAGGTACATAGACGAAGTCAAGAAGTGGGAAGAATCAAGACTACCCTTGGTTGGAGAGTATATGATATAATGAGTGGCTGTAACCGTGTGACGAGGTCGAGTGTCAGGGGGACGCCAAGACCGAGAATAAGTTGTGCCAGAGGCGGGACAAGGTGAACAAATTCAGAGGGTAGAGGTAAGTGACCTGGGTAGAACTCCGAAGATATGGACGATGATGGCAAGGGTAGATGGGAAGCAATGCTCCAACCAAGGGTGACATGGGTTGCGCGTGGCCAAAATGAAGCAAGTCGCCAACGGTGATGACAAAAGAAAATGTGAAGGCTGGAAATAAAGGCGTGTGTACAATAAATAATAAATAATTTGGGAAAAATGTACAAATACAGAAACGGGTGCCCCAGTGTGAAATGAGTGCCCCAGGGAGGGCAGAAATTTCATGGAAAACAGATGAAGGGTGGGGGCCCCATTGGTGAGTTTCTGTATGAGGTAGGTGAAATGAAGATAGGTTCGCAGATGGGAAAACTGATGGTGGATGAAATGGGGGGTTCATGATCCTGTGGAGGTGCAGGTAAGAAGATTAGAACCATAAAGAGATGATCTGGGAGTCCATATGGGAAGCTAGCAAAATGAGGAGAACAAGTATGTGGTTGATGCACAACATGATGAAAGACTATCGGGACTCCCATCCCTAAAGGGTAGTGAAGAACAGCATGAGTGTCAAAAGTGCCACAAGGTGCTATGAATGGGACAACTCATGTGGGTAAGAATGTTACCGGGTTACAGTACCGAAGATGCAAAATGGAGGTGTGAGTACTGCAGAGCCGGGAATGAGGATCCTAAAGGCAAATATCAGAGGGTGTGACTGGAAATGTAAACGCAATACAGCGGGAGAGACTACATGCCAGTGTTGAAGATATACCTGAAGGAATGATGTTGAGGGATGATGATCAAGTACCTGCACATAGAACAACCAAATACCCAAAGTGAACAATACCTGAAGAGAATGAAAGATATGAGCATGTATTTGATAAATGTGACAATGCGTGTGCGTACCTGAACATGATGTGAAAAAAGGCGCCCCGGGGGCTCAGGATGAAAAGTGACCCAGGGACAGCTATGATGTAGGTGGCGGGATGTTGATCCCGTGGCTGAAGACGGTTTGAAAAATGGACACCTTGGGCTCCCGGAATGGTGAGTGGAAGTTTGGAAAAAAGGCCTATATATTTTTGTATGTAAACATTCGGATGGCCGGAGAGGCCTTGATATATATATGAGTATACCTATTTTGAGATCCTAATGTTGTCTACATGTGTTTTTGTTGATGATGATGATGTCTATTTTATCTATATGTTGTGACAGGATGTATGAGATGTTCTATGTATGTGTAGCTTGATGTGATATATGCCAATCTAACACTGTGTTAGCTATTTCATCTGTTGTTTGATTCAATTGTCTTGGAATATGTGTAAATGTAATGGAATCAAAATGTCGAGATAATAATCTAACCTGCAGGTATTT
>SNQJ01S0007556.1:66979-97954 GCA_010110895.2 Picea sitchensis
CCCTCTAAGTGTTAGTGTGTGTTTCAATAGAAAATAGTCAAGGAAATGGCATTGGAAAAGTTCCCATGGCTGGATGGTTTTACAACCGATTTCTTTCAAGCATACTGGTAGGTCATAGGGAAAGATATTTGGTCGGATGTAGAGTAATCCAAAGTCTCAAGCTTGGTGCTGTAAGATTCTAGTACAAGATTCCTTACACTCATCCCAAAGGATAAGGAGGTGTTCACAACGAATAAGTATATATTGATATCCCTTTGCAATGTCATCTATAAAATTATTACAAAGGTGATTTCTAACCATTTGAAACCAATAATGAATAAGATCATTTCTTTGGAGCAAGGAGGATTTTTGGAAGGGAGGAAAATTCTAGATGGAATCATAGTAGCACATGAAACTATCCATTCCCTATAAATAAATAGGGATGCTCATAAAACTTGACATGTCCAAGGTATATTATTGGTTGAACTAGACCAACCTTCATCATATGTTGTCTTTATTTGAATTTATTCAGGAATGGATCATCTGGGTCAAGAACCTAGTTACCTTTTCCTTCTTCTCTATCCTGATAAAGGGTGTTCCATCTCCAACAATCAACCCATATAGGGGAGTTATACAAGGGGATATTCTATCCCCCTTCCTCTATATCCTAATAGTTGAAGGTCTTGGTAGATGCCTCAAGGTCTCCCTACAAAGTGGGAGCATCAAGGGTTTGAAAGTGCACCACGACTCTATCCCTATGTACCATCTTCAATTTGTGGACAATACGCTCCCAATAAGGGTTCCCACAATGAGAGAAACCAAACATCTTAGGAAAATTGTGGAAACCTTTATGGGAGCCTTAAGATCCCTCATCGGTCAGACTGAATCCCAAATTTTCTTCTTCAATACCCCACTAGTGATTCAACAAAATATCGCAAAACTTGTGGGGTTCCAAAAGAGATCTCTCCTCTCAAAGTATTTGGGGGCTCATTTACTTTAAAAGGATCTCCAAAATGTTTCCTTGGAGGAATCGTTGACTAAATTGGAAGCTATACTCTCTAGTTGGACCTTCCATTTCCTTTCTCCTCTAAGACATATTCTCTTAATTAAATATGTTTTGCATTCTCTTCTCCTTTACCTCTTCTCAGTCCTTGCAATGCTAATGAAAATAATCAAATCAAACCACAATATTCAGAGAGCCTTTCGTTTGTGGGGACCAAAGAAAGAATGAAAATGGGCATTGGTATCCTAGGTCAAAGTATGCCTCCCAAAATTCATAGGAGGCCTAGGAATCAAAGACTCGCTACTTATGGGAAAATCCCTAGTGGCCAAGACATGGTGGCAATGGATCAAAGGACAAAATGAATTATGGGAAAAGATCTAAAAAATCAAGTACATAAAGACTATATTAGGAGAATCTCTCACTAGGATGGAGGGGGAATTCCCTAGATCCCTGATCTAGAATAATGAATGGGGTAATATAAATTTGGTTCAAGATCATTTCTTTTAGGGAAAAAAAATGATGACTCGGCTCTGTTTTGGGAGGATGTCTGGCAGTAATAACTAATATTGGGAAAGAGTAGCATATTTCATCCAATTAAGTTTCCCATGATAGAAAAAGAATGGAAACCATGTGTTTCATCAATGGTCATGTGGGCGGGCAATATGCACCAAGAAATGGAGAATCAACTTCAAGAAAGACAAATCAAGTTCAACACATGACATGTTGTTATGAGATGGGGATAGGAAGGGGATGGTAACTTTGAAATAAATAAAGCTTACCAATTAGGAGCCAAATTGGATCTTTGGAATAAGCCAAGAATCTCAAAGAAGGTATGGTATATAAATCTTTGGCCAAAAGTCTCAACTTTTCTACGACTCATGGTGAAAACAAATACCCTAACCTCGGACAATATCATCAAGAAAGGATATGAAGGCTCGTTAATATTTCTATTATGTCAAATGGAAGAATAATATTTAGAGCATTTATTCAATGGTTGTAAAGAAACGTCTACCCTATGAGACAAATGGGAACAATGACTCAAACAAAAAAATATAAACATAGGGGACAACATCTGATCCTTGGAAGAATGGAGAGCAAATCCATTCAAGAATCCAATTCTCAATAGGGTTGGGAATCCCTTTCTAGGGTTCCTACTATATAACACCTGGAAGGAATGAAATAGAATAATTTTCAAACGACAGAAGAAAACAATGGAAGGGGTGTGGAAGACCATCTAGTCTAATGTTTGGGAATATGTTAGTGCATCCCACTGGGTAGAGGGGGATTGGAAACACTAGGGATATAGTCACTGATATTTTACAACTTCCAACTATATCGATGTGGGAGCTCTCCAACCAGATCTATTAGGATTTTTTTCAAGGAATCCAAGGAGATTTGGTACCCTCATCCACAATAATTTATAAAACTTAATTTTGAGGGCACCTCAAAAAGAAACCTAGGACCTTCTAGTCGAGGAGGAGTTTTCATAAAATCATTAGGAAACATATTGACCCTCTTCGCCATATAGATCAGAAACAACACAGATAATGGGGTAGAATAGGTGGTTCTAATTAAAGGAATGCAATTGGCCTCCAAGATGGGTTACAACAACCTCATAATGGAAGAAAACTCTCATCTTTTGATCTCTACACTAACACAAATAATTCATGGAGTAAACATCGACAAGGCATCATCAAACCGATGACTCTCATTAGGTTTTGAGCATATTGCGAAGATATCCAAGTTGATTCTAGTGATTATTCCCTCCCATGTAAAACATAGAGCTAATTCTCTGGCCAATCCACTAGTGAATGAGGGAGTTAATCTAGTAAACATGTTAGAGGTTTAGTAGTGGAATGGGGCCATACCCCTAAAACTAAAGGAAGAATTCCAAGCACTAAACATACATTGACAACTATTCCTCAAATGGGATGGTCATAGTTGGGGCTGTGACACTGACCAAATTTCACCTAATTTCCAACCCATGTAGTAACTAGGGGCAATGTATGTGAGGATGATATGGGAGGTAGTGTGGTTTGGGCTAAGTATGAGCTCGTATGAAAATCTACGTGGAAATATGTTTGGGTGCTGAAAGATGATGACATTGAGGAGATCTTGGGAGAATGGTGAATCTTGGAGGCATACCAGGAGAAGTAACCTTTTTGTGTGCATGATGAAGAACCACTAGAAAGGACGAGCCAAAATGAGAGGCTTAGAGACAATTTCAAGGCATAAACCTAACAGTCAGTGCAATCCCTTCGAGAAAAATTCTAAGGATTGTAATTCTCTTTTCCTGGTCTAGGTTCTTTGTTTGTTTAGTGGTCTCAAGTTGTTTAGTCTAATAGGTGAGGTGGGTGGCTAACCGACTCAAGAACAAGTTGGCGTTCGACTGGGAAGTCTAGGGAGAGTGTTGGGATTGTGGTTCTTAGGAGGTAGCATTAGCATCCCAATCATCCTTATAGGAAGAAAAGGGGGTAGCCCAATCCAAATTAATCCTCTGAGTCAAACACCCCTATATTCTTGGTATCAATTTTTGCAGGGTCACATGATGTCGAAAATAAATGTTGGAGGGAAGGGAGGAGGTCGAAGCAAGAGGCACATGGCCACTTTTGGGAAAATTTATGTTCATGGGTACTCCATTAATTCTACCAAAGTTGAAAGGGAAGCCTTCACAATGAAGTTCTTCCACTCAAGGCTCCTGGAAACCTTCAAAGCTGATTTAGAATATTTGAATGGTAAAGTAAAAAATAAGAGGAACAAACTATATGGATACCAACTTCAGAAAGAAATGAATGGTTGGGTTCACGATCTCAACTTCTCTAGGACTCGAGAGACGAAGCTCTTCCAGATTACATAAATTTATTGTACGGTGAAAGAAATGATAGCTTAGGCCCTGAAGGAATGCAACATTCCTCAATAGGACATCTTGCACAGAATAACACTACTGGAAGGGAAATTTGAAGTGGTATGTCATGTCTTATTCGGGATTAAAATTGTGGTCTCTCAAGTTGATGAAGAAAAGGAGGTCCTAGGACCCAAAGAGGATTGTCATGATTCTGTCAATACTCACGACAACCCAATTTGCATTGATGGTGACCCTTGGCTTTCGAAAACCAAGCACGAAGAAGAAAGGGAAGTCAACCAGTCAATGTAAATGAATTTTCCTTTTTGTTATTATATAGTCCATCCTTGCTATTTTAGTTTGATACAAGCAATTATGTCAATAATATAGTTATGTTACAATCAATGGACCTATATGATACTCCTCAATTGGAGGAGGAATAGACATGGATACTTTTTTTTGTTGAAATGTAATATTAAGATATGACTGGATTTTAAATTAAAAAAAAAAAAGACAATAACTTCAATTTGTATTTAAAAAAAGACCTTTTTTTATCAATATTTAAATACAATTTTTTTTTCCAAAACAACCTAATACTACATGAATCATTTTTCACCCTTTTAAAATGAGAAATCTCAAAGACTCTTGATCTCAATTAGRGAAGCATTTACAACATGTATCTTTCTTTAAACTATGAATGATATATATAATTTGAAAAWAAAAATAARAATGAGAAATTTCAAAGACTCTTGATCTCRGTCAATTAGGAAAGCATTTACAGCATTCATCTTTCTTKAAACTTTGAAKGATATATATAATTTAAGAAAGATTATAATTTTTTAACTCTCTCAACGATATATATATATATATATAAAAGAAAAGGACTCCCAACATAATTATAATTTTGAAATATGTACAACGACAATGAGATCATTTAAATATTCTTAAGCTATATGAAAAATTTTAGAAGTGTATCAACGGCCGTCTAAACATAAATATAAGTTCGAAATATATACAATGATAGTGATATTTTCAATATTCTGAAGCTATACGAAATTTTTTGGAAGTGTATCAACAGCGGTCTAATGTGTTGAAAGGATATTTAAAAGCATAACAAAATTTGAAACCTTCCCACCTCGTGTTTTAATGGAACAACATAAAATACAATTCTGCTTTTAGTGTTTCAAAGCTAAACACTTTAAATACTAAATTAAGCCCTTATATGGGCTTGAACTGTTTACTGCTATTACAAATGGTTCAATGAGACAAAACTTTCAATACAATTGGAATGCTAAATTATGAGCTTTACCCTGAGACAAAACTGAGAATACAATTCGACTGCTAAATTAATTTCCATGGGCTTTATAACAAATGGATTATAGCAGAAAACTTAAAAAGAAAATCGTGCAGGTCGTGAAGGGTCACCAAATTTTAGATGACGATAGGTTTCAATAATTTTTTGGTTTAGGCAGGCCGTCTCTGGTGGTTTGGAAAACATGAAATTAGCGATGACTGGAGCATCTGGCTGATAATTTATTTATTCGTTTTGGAGCATATGGCTGAGTATATATCCGTTACTCAACCAATAAGTTACTTTTTCAAAATGACAATTCCGATAATAAGACTAATTAGAAAATTGGACAGAGCATCACAAAAACCCATCCTGCAGTGAATGATGATGCGATCGGTGGTGTAGACTGTTCAATCTAAATTGTTTTTATATAAGATGATTCATATAGCATCAAAATTCAGATTAAATCATCTATTCATCACTCACTAATCATCAAAATTCAGATTAAATCATCTATTCATCACTCACTCTAGCAGTAGCAGCATTATAGCAAGATGGTTATTGACCGCCACAAAAATCACCATCCACTATTGAAGGAACTAATGCCTGAGCTAATGCCTGAGTTTTCGGCATGCCTGTGACAGTTGGAGGGGCCTCTTCTTCGAATAACCGTCTCTGCCATTTGCTGTTCTGAAATTGCCACATTTCTCCTCTTAAATCTCCACGTTTCATTTGCATTTGCTGAATTGAAGCCCATCAAATTCTATTTATAAAGAATGTAATTCCTCTTTATGCTAAGTTGTGTTAGTGAGTTTTGTTAGTGATAAAATTTTGTTACTTGTGCACTGTAACATAGGCTGTGTAAAAACAGAGCATACTCTGTGTTTTTACTGTTTTGTAATAGAGGTACTTTGTATCCTATTTTTTTATTGTTTGGAATAAAATGTTGTGATAGTGATTTCCATAATTTGATATCTGAGTTTTACTTTTGTTTCTCATAAGCTATAGCCGATTTTCAAACAGAGTTTATTTTTGAATCCAGATTCTTCATTTGATATCAGAGTATTGGTTTGTGGTTGGCATCCAGAAGGAGGAGGCAATGGCCCAAACTAATAGTTCAGTCCAGTACCAGATTCCTCTTTTCTGTGGGGAAAATTATGAGTATTAGAGTGTGAAGATGAGAACTTTGCTCATCTCACAAGATTTATGGATGCTTGTTTCTACAAGGTACATAGAGCCAGCTGATCAAGCTGTTTATAATGCATTATCAGTTGATCAGAAGATAGAATTGAAGGAGAATAGGAAAAGGGATGCTAAGGCTATGTTTATTCTTCAAACATGAGTTGATATTTCAATTTTTTCAAAGATTGCAGAATGTGGAATGTCCCATGATGCTTAGGAAACCTTGGAGAAGGCATACAAGGGCTTTGTAAAGGTAAAAGTTGTCAAACTTCAAATGTTGAGGAGGGATTTTGAGTCTCTTTCTATGAAAGAAAATGAAAGTGTTGAATGTTTTATTACTAGAGTTCAAAATATTGTTAATGCTATTCATGCTCATGGTGAAACTCTTGAAGATAGAAGGATTGTAGAAAACGTGTTAAGAAGTCTTCCTAAGAAGTTTGATCATGTCACTATTGCTATAGAAGAATCAAGAGATTTAACACAACTAATCCTTGCTGATCTATTTGGAAGCCTTCAAGTACATGAGGACACGTTGGAAAAGAATGAGGAACTTTTGGATCATGCTTTCCAAAGAAAGTTGAAGGTAGTAGATGATAAGAAGAAACAATCATCCATTGTTAGAAATGAATTTTCTTCAACATCATTTAGAGGAGGTAGAGGTCGTGGAAGAGTCAAAGGTAGAGGTGGCAGAGGTAGAGGAAGAAGCAACAGTTCTAGAATAGGTCATTTTCACTGCACCTATATTAATAAAGATGGCCACCTTGAAAATCATTGCTTTCAAAAGAAAAGAGATACCTCTCATTCAAATTTCAACAAGGAAGAAGCTAAAAATTCTCAAACTTTATTTCTCACATGTAACAAACTTGAAGCTTGTGATGACTTTACATGGTATTTGGATAGTCGTTGTTCAAATCATATGACTGGAAATAAAAAACTCTTTGTGAAGCTAGATGAGAATGTGAAAGGGACAGTTAGTTTTGGCAATGATAATGAAGGAGATGTAATGGGAAAATGTATTATTGTCATACGAGTTAAGAATGGAAAAATTATGTATGTTCAAGATACCTTGTTTGTTCCAAACTTAAGGCACAACTTGATTAGCATAGGGCAACTGAATTCTAACAATTACAAGATTGTTTTTGAAGAAAAGCGCAGTAAGATTTTTTACAACAATGCCCTTGTTGCTGAAGTTCCCATGACTGATAATATGATGTTTTTGTTAAGAATGGAATCAAATGTAGTTTGCTTGAATGCCTTAGTTAATGATTCTTGGCTTTGACACAAAAGGTTTGGACACCTTAATTTTGGATCTCTATCCCTTATGCAAAAGAAGAATTTAGTAAGAGGTTTTCATTCTTCCATAGAGTTCAATAATAAGATATGTGAAGGTTGTGCCATAGGAAAGCAACAAAGAGAAAGTTTTCCTCATTACAAGTTTAGATCATATGAGCCATTGGCTTTAGTACATTCAGATATTTGTGGGCCTATGCAAACCTTGTCACTTGGAAATAACAAGTATTTTCTTCTATTTGTAGATGATTATTCAAGAATGTCTTGGGTTTAATTCATAAGCCAGAAATCTCAAGCTTTTAGTTGTTTTCAAAAGTTTAAAGTTCACGTTGAGAAGGAATCAGGATATTATTTGAAAGTCTTGAGAATTGATCGAGGTGGAGAGTTCACCTCCAATGAATTTAAGGAATTTTGCAGCGCACATGGCATTAAGAAGGAGCTAACTACTGCTTACACTCCTCAACAAAATGGAGTGGTAGAGAGGAAAAACATAGCAGTGGTAGAAATGGCCAGATGTATGTTGAGAGAAATGTGTTTGCCAAACATGTATTGGGCAGATGCAGTCTATTCAGCCATATATATTCTCAACATATGTTCTACAAAGATGGTAAAAGATTCTACTCCTTATAAAGGTTGGTTTTATAGAAAACCTAATGTTTCTCATTTTAAAATATTTGGGTCTACATGCTTTGTTTATATTCCTAGTCAACAAAGACAGAAGTTAGATGGAAAATCTGTAAGATGTGTTTTCATTGGATATTCAGAAGAAAGTAAGGCTTGTAGATGTCATGATCCACTTACCAATAAACTTTATGTTAGTATACATGTGATCTTTGATGAAGGGGAAGTTTATTTCAAGAATGAAGGAGAAGTTAAAGTGATGAATCCACATATTGAAGGCTTAATTTTTTATAATAATGATGAGTCTTTGCAGCCCTCTACAACAAGATATATGGGTTCACCTTCACAGAGTTCTCCATTGAGGGTATCTTCATCTTCTCCAACAATAAGAACTCATGTTGATAAACAAACAATATTTCCATTTAGCCCTCCTAGAAAAACAAAAAGGATAAAGGAAATATATGAGACATCTAGGTATGTTGATCATAATTTTGCTTTTCTTTCTTCTTCACATGTTGAACCTTTCAGGTTTAATGAAGCTTGTTCTAATGAGTTATGGATGCAAGCCATGGAAGATGAGATTGCACAAATACATAAAAATGACACATGGGTATTAGTTGATCTTCCTCATGGAAAATCCACTATTGGTGTAAAGTGGATTTACAAACTTAAATTTAATATGGATGGCAACATTTCAAAACATAAATCATGTTTGGTTGCACAAGGATATGTGCAACAAGAAGACATTGACTATGATGAGACTTTTGCTCCTGTAGCAAGAATGAAAACAATAAGGATATTTCTTTCCATTGCATCTCAGTGAAAGCTAATTGTTTATCAAATGGATGTTAAATTTGCTCTCTTAAATGGATATTTGAAGGATGAAGTTTATGTGGATCAACCTAAGGGTTTCATTATTGACGGTAAAGAAGATAAGGTGTATATGCTTAAGAAGGTACTTTATGGTCTTAAGCAAGCCCCTAGAGCCCGATACTCTAGAATTGATGACTATCTGCATTATCACGGTTTTGTTAAATGTTCTTCTGAGAGTGTTGTCTACAAAAGGGTTGTTGGGTCAGATTTCATCATTCTTTGCTTATATGTAGATGATTTAATCTTCATTAGCACCTCATTTCCACTTATGGAGGAATTTAAAGAGGCAATGAATCGGAATTTGAAATCTCTGATTTGAGAGAAATGCAATATTTCTTGGGAATGCAAATTCAACAAACAATTAAAGGTATATCTATTTGTCAAGTTAAATATATTGAAGACATGTTGAAGAGGTTTATCATGCAAAATTGTAAACCTGTGAGCACTCCTCTTGTAGTTGGGAGTAAATTGATGAAAGATGATGAAAGTTCACTTTGTGATGCTACCCTTTATTGATCTCTGATTGGAAGCCTTATGTATCTGACATCCACTAGACCAAACACTATGTTTGTTGTCAATCTAGTTGCTTGGTTCATGCATCAACCTCACGAGTCCCATTGGCGGGCAACCAAAAGGATTATCATATATGTAAGTGGTACTAAATTTTATGGATTGTTTTATACCTCTGCTGATGATTCAAATGTTGTAGCATACACAGATGCAGATTAGGCAGGCAACTTGGATGATCGAAAGAGTGCCTTTGGATATGCTTTTCTCTTTGGAGGAAACCTTGTTTCCTGGAGCAGCAAAAAACAACCCATTGTTGCACTATCTACAGCTGAAGCAAAATATCTTGCTGCATCATCAACAAGCACACAAGCCATTTGGTTGTCAAGGTTGGTGGAAGACTTGGGAATGGAAGTATGTAAACCCATCAAAGTTTATTGCGATAATCAAAGTACTATCTCCATGACAAAGAATCTAGTTTTCCACAGTAGGAGCAAACACATTGACATTCACCATTACTTCATTAGAGAGCTTGTCCAACAAGAATTTCTTTTTTTTTAATTTTGTAAATTTGAAGATTAGCGTCCAGAGATTTTTACTAAGGCTTTTCCAAAGGATCGATTGGAGGCACTCAGTTCACAGTTGGGAATCCTCAAACTTGACATTAAGGGGGAGATTGAAGGAACTAATTCTTGAGTTTCCAGCATGCCTGTGATAGCTGGAGGGGCCTCTTCTTCGAATACCCGTCTCTGCCATTACTGTTCTGAAATTGCCACGTTTCTCCTCTTAAATCTCCACGTTTCATTTGCATTCGCTGAATTGAAACCCATCAAACTCTATTTATAGAGAATGTAATTCTTGTTTATGCTAAGGTGTGTTAGTGATAAAATTTTGTTACTTGTGCACTGTAACAGAGACTAGTCTGAAATTTTTTTGTGTGTAAAAACAGAGCATACTTTGTTTTTTACTGTTTTATAATAAAGATACTTTGTACCCCCTTTTTTTTACTGTTTGAAATAAAATGTTATGAGGGTGATTTCCAAAATTTGATATCTGAGTTTTACTTTTGTTTCTCATAAGCTATAGCTGATAATCATTGATCAAATTTTCAAACAGAGTTTATTTTTGAATCTATATTCTCAGTGAGCGTTTAAATCCATTTTTTCAGATTCTTCAACTACAACATCATTCAATGCTGCATAAAAGGGTAGGTATTGACCGCCACAAAGGCCACCACCCACCACAGCAGCATTCAAAACTGGGTAGAAAAATAGATATTGATTACACAAAAACTGCCAGCAATATCCAACTTGCTAAACAATATTGAATGCTACACATACTCTGTGGTGAATTATATACCATGAAATAGTGTAACGGTCTGTTATAAATGGACAAAACCAAAATGCTTGATCTATAGATCATGACATTCAAATGCTGCATTCTGAGGCCTCTTCAACCTACAACCTAAAACCGTCTTTGAGAACTGGAATAGTCTAAAGCCATTATGTATGCGGACGAGAGCAAAATGATTAGGTCTATAGATCATGACATTCAATGCTGCATTCTGCAATTATAGACCTATGAGTCTGGTGGAATAATTATGCTTGGCCATTATGTCTGAATGAAACTAAAATAGATTAGGTCTATAGAATCTTGCTTTGACATTCAATATTGCATTGCAATTTCGACCTTATGAAAGCAGATGTGGAATATATGACCGCATTTGGGTACAAATTTATTTTACTGTCAGTGCAGAATTGATGACAAGTGGTAGATTTTCATCTTTTGTCATTTCGTTTATGTAAGATTTATGTTTTATATAGATTTATAAATTATTCAATTTTTTTTTAAGTTATATGTTAATTTTCATGCTGATCTCGTGTACCTATGGAGATCCCTGCCTCTTTTATTGACAGGCACAGCGCAAGAAAATGGACAAATAGCCAAAGAGCTTTACAGCGTGAAAAATCGACAACGTGATTTGAAAGACTCGAACGGCGGGCCAAGTTTCTGTCACAGTCAAGTCATGTCTTGTGATTTCCATGCCCACGGGATTGCTATGGACAGAGTCGAGAGCATAGTAGATTGCACTTGGATTCTCCCTATGGTCGGTGGTCAGGGTTATTTTGTAAAAATTGTTACAAAATCATGATCCTGGACATGATGAACCCATCTCATGCACTCATTTCTCGACAGACCTATTGTATCCTGCATAAAAGGAGATCGGCGAGTCCTTTGAGAGATTATATAAGCTACGGATTTGAAAGTTTGTTGGATCAATCGGATGATACATCATGGGTGATCTCCAGTTATCAAAGCATGATAATATGATGATGAGGGTTTCAATCGAGGGGCTTGGAGTGCTAGAGAGGGCAAGATTTTGAGTGATTACATTAAAACTCACGGAGTTGGTCAATGGAAATCTCTTGCCATGAAAGCGGGTGAACATCATCTTTATAATAATCTTGACAGTCCTACCATTTGTTGTATGTGCAATTTGAATGATGAGTAATCCTCAGATTATGCTAGAATTTGTATGAAAATATCGCGGGCGTTATCATGAAATTTGGTTGTAAATATATATTAGTGAAGAAATTGGTTTCGCATAGGCCTAAAACGATATTAGGAAGGACAGATTCGTTAGTTGGACTATCTTGAATTCGTGGATATTAAGCTGTGAATATTTCCCAGGAAGAGGCTCTTTCCTCATCGGATTACAGCGTCTTCTTGGCAATCGGTATGTGAGTCAACAATAGTCTCTCTGCAATATTCGATTATTAGGCAATGTTCCTTTGGTATTCATTGTTTAACAAGCTTTCAATAGTCTCTGCAATATTACCATCACAATGCATTCTTCAAATTTTTTATACATAAAAGCTGAAAGAGGGACTATTGAATATGTGATAATAATAATAGAGATGGTCGTGTCTTGAGAGGCGACTTCTGATAAAGATAGAACTGATGAAATAAAATTCTTGAATACCACTTGAGAAAAAAGGAATGTAGAAATGGAACGAAATCGAACCCTAATTTCAGAAGCCCTTGAATGAGAAATAAGTCGAAGATAAATATACTTGTCTCCCTCAAAATCCATCCCTGAAAACAAGCTCAGCGAGATACTGTGGAAGGGAAGTAATAGATGTAGACAACCATGATAGTTATAATTATGATCATGTAGCAAATACCCATGATAGTAATCAGTGAAGAGGAGTTGAAGCCGTAGGATGATAATATTTGTGATACCTCCAAATCCTTGGTGCTGGTGTTGTTTACAGGAGGATTGTCTGAAGATTTCAGTCACGATCGATTGGAATTGATTCCGGTGCTAAAACAAAACATGACATTAATGCATGATCTTCCTCCTCCCAGTGTGATGTGAAATGTCATGGAAAAACACCTCTTCTTCTATTATGTAATTTACTCGACGAAATTCTATATAGGGATTTTAATTTGACATATTTCGAGAGTTTATTATTGTTGGGCGAGCAATCATCCCTTTAATAAAATATTCATTAGGTTATGGAAGAAAATAGTAGGCGGTCGGATAATGTACTGACTGTAACAATTAGCTATAGAACGCCACTAAACTATGGCAGAAAGTTGTGAATGCAGAAAAGCCGAATACAAATTTTCTCCAACATGGCAATCAATCAACTGTGCATGATATTCTCGAGTGTATTATTAATGAAAATTCATGGACAATTGGGATTGAAGACTAACAAATGAGAGTGGCGTTAGGTAAAATGCGTTAAGCCGGAACAAATCAACAAAATGCATTTTGATTACTTACTGTCGACCCACATCCTGCGTCAATTGGATAATGTTAGATTCTGACATCATACCGAGGGAATAATGAAAATTTTGGGCTGGATAGTTGCTAGTTGGCCGGATGAGGAACAGAGAGGCAAACAACCGCAGACCCACAACCCCAAAACCCCTCCTATTCTTGATTTGACCGGATGAAGGATAGGCACCCGTACTCCTCTATCTACTCTCTCAGTTCATTAGGATCATTACCATGATAATTAAAAACCCAAAACCCTAATACAAAGATCTTAGGACTTGAAGCGCAATATACAGAGAATCATTAATCACGCATGAATGCTTATAAAATTAGCAAATAATTATATTTTAGTAGGTAGAAAGGCATTCAAATCATATCTTACATCAACTAATTTATCAAAAATCAAAACTCCAAGCACAAGATACAGACAATCATCCATCCCAGATTCGCAGCAATAAAACCAGATTAAAAAATCAATATAGCAATTCAATTCGGTGAATGAGCCATCGTGATGACCTACCAAACTTCCAGCAAGCTTGAACTAAGGCCAATTCTGGATTGTTCACTAAGAATGGAATCGTTCTGACCAAAAAGTCTCTATCGGGCTGAAAATATGCATCAAATATTACAAGTTGGGAATCTAAAAAGCTGCGCATAGAAAACTGGAAAACTGAAGTCCAAAATCCTCCACAACCACCGAGAAACACTTCACAGAATCACAACTAAGGTGGAAGCCAAATGCGATGTGGCGACTACCATGACTGAGTCCCTAGCAGCGAGTCTAACGCGAAGGCGGATAATGAAAAATACTGTAGGAAAATACTTTCCTTAAATTTCATTTTGGTATGGTAGCGTAAAGTCAGGCAAAGTGAGGTGCGTGTAATGTTGTGTGGTGAGTTGGTGACCGCATAGTAGCGGAGTAGATAGTTTTATTCATTTCGGTGATTGATTTAGTGATTGAATTTCGGCGGGTCAGGTAGTTCAATGTAGCAAAGAATAAATAAACCATCTACTTTAATTATCATCATCATGTATGACCTAGGCCTTTCTATACTATATATCATATACTGTATATATCCTACTACTATATCATATACCATATGGCTACTAGGATTTGCAGCGTGTACTCCACTTGATTCTGAAAGGTCAATTTGGCGGAATATAATTTTTGATCTTGAGTCGAAATATTAATGTGATTCGTATTTATGTCAAATCTACGGGTTCGTTGATCAAATCGTTCTGAGCCGTCAAATTCAGGGCTGACACGACACATCTGGACCGAAACCCAAAATGATTCGGTCCAATAATAATATAGATGCCGTATGTATGCAGAAATGGGTGACTGAGTTCATGAATAAAGGCACGTGGCTCAAAAGAAAAAACGCCACATGTTATGAGAAAATAACGGCGCAGATGGTGTGGAGAGTAGCTCCGGTTCGGCATGTCGTTGTGACAAATTGGACGACCTGCGGAATAAAGGTATCACATGAACTAAGGAGACTCTGTGCTACCTGCAGTGAAAGGCGTTCCGACCTGGGGATGAAGGATGCCGTATCCCTATGAAAACCCACAATATCTGTGTAATGAGCCCCACGCTCAGAAGCGCCTGAACAAGGGCGCCACTGTTCGAAGAAGCAGTATACACAGAGACATGCCGCGGTGATGGGAATAAGGCACTTGCGGCCAAAGAGACCAGGGATAACTTGGAAGGGTGGTGATGTAAAGGAGTCCTCCGCTACAATGAACACCAAAAAAATATATTCCACAAAATTATGTATCCATCTGCGACTAAAACAAAGCAGCCCTGCAGTACAGCTAAAACAAAAATCAAATGAGAAGAAGGGTGAGAAGCAGTACCACGAAAGCTGCCATACCCAATGAGCCATGAGTTCTAGATAACCCAACAATGCATGTGAAAGTAGCCATAAAAAAGGCAGTCCCAGAACAAAACTGAAACAAATCTCAAAAAGAAGGAAAGGAAACCATCTAAAATCACTCTCCAGCCACGCTCCATAGGAGGCTCATGGCAATCTTTCTCAGGATACCATAAGTATAGAGAAATAATGAAATGAAATGAAGATGGAGTACGCGAGAATAGAGCATAAAAACCTGATCTAAATCTTGACCGATTAAACCCATCTGTTAAGCTTCATAATCCATATCAGTCGCTCCTTTTTCTTTCAAGCGTCGATCAAGATATTTTCAATGCCCAAAACAGCAGTCAACAGGTGGCTAATGCTAGATGATTCAAAACAGAGAAACAGGTACCATGTTAATGTATCAAGAACAGGTACCAGGTACCATGTGAATATGTATCTTACTTCATTCTGTTCCGTTACATTATAATTAGTATATCAGCAAAGCCTGGACCTTTCTTACATAAGATACAAAATGAACCTTTCTGGCGGTATCAGATACAAAACGTGAATTTAAATGAAGCTTGAAGCATCTTTCCAGTCTTCAGAAGTCAAGCTGATAAGAGTTCAAAGAAATTTGAAACTATGATATTTAGTGGAACACTTGCTTACTAAAATAGACATATCACTATTTTACTACGGTACTATAACGCTACTTGGCTTTACTTCTTTTCTTATACCGGTTGAATATATACATGGAAAGATCTAAAGCAATCCATGGATGGTCCTTGTGCAATTCCTTGAGGGCGATATCAAATAATTCCTCGTCGAGATCAGCAATAAGAATCTGAGCTGCCTTTCTGGTTGTCTCCAAGTCATATAGGTAGGCCATCTTAGTAAGTTCAATAAGTGTATCTTCTCTCAGAAATTCTTTGCAAAATAGATTTGTCCAAAATTCTAGTAGCATCTTCACTTCGTAGGAATGGGCAAGCTTTACAAGTTCCCTGTAATTAGCATGCATATCTTCAGCGCTCATTTCGGCAGTGTGGAGAAATTTCAAGAAAACTTCAACACTCTCTCCTCCAACTTCCTGAATAATCACTTCCCTGGTTTCTTTTTTCCTGAAATCCACTTCTTCAAGCAATTTTCGGAAAACTTCGGACCTATTTGCCTGCGCAAATATTGAAATACGATAATAATCACATCACAAATTAACAAACCACAGATGAACATGTCAACAGAATTTTATCATAGATTAATATAATAACTCACCAGTACCAAGCTGTGTGCCTGAAACCGCGATCCATCGGAGTAATAACTCACCAGTACCAAGCTGTGTGCCTGAAACCGCGATCCATCGGAGTTGCATGAAACGGTAACATAATCTCTAGTCCCCGATGCTGATCCGGATTCTGATACTTCCCATGGAACAAAACTCCATTTTCGTAGTAATGCAGTCTCTTCTTCCAAAATTTTTATCGTTTTCTGACAATTTTTTATAATTGTCTCTTGCTTTTCAATTTTCTTCTGAGACTGTGTTTCAAAATCCTTCTTCAGTTTTACAACTTTACCATAGCAATCCGGGCAGTACCAGATATTGGACATTAAAAGTTCACAGCTCTCACAGTACCCCGCCATTAGTCCAACGTTGTCAGGATTTGGGAAGATCAATTGTCCAGTTGGCTTCTACACACAATGCAAAATAGATTTAGTAAATGTTTGAACTACTTTTGTATTAATTGCATTGGAGTCATACTAATGCAATGGCTATCTTCACAAATTTACTCCAAAAGGTCCGGAGCAAAGCCAAGCCAGTTTAGTGAACAATCTTGCAGGCCACGAAAATGATGATCAACAAGACATGCATATAGTTAAAGATGCAGTGCGCCGCCACTAATACAGAAGGTACAACAAGGCAGATCACGCAGAAACTGAGGCTGAATCCCAAGGGGAGAGATGTAGTTCACCTACCTAGAAGAGATAATATACGCCAAAAATTATAACGCTCAACTTTTCATAAGAGATAACCCGGGATACTTGCAGAAGAAGGCATGTCTAGATAAGCACATAGCCCAGTGTACCAGGACTTTCAAGACAGTTACAAAATCTGAGTCTGCCGAAACCCGAAGCCCAAAGAGATAGCAGCCTCAGAGGGTTTCGCAATACTCACGAGTCACAGGGCTAGACATAAAATCTTCCGGTGCCGCCATCACAGTAGGATAGTTAAACTACAAGCGCCCTGGAAAATGCATGATTGAATTGAACTTAGGTTAGAGTTTATAAGCTAACCTTAACCCTAACCCTCACCCCCTCAACCCTGCTTATCTGCCCCCTCAGAAAATAACCTCTCGCCGTTTACTGCCAAACCATGGATACGCAAGGAATAGCCCTCGTCTAGACATTCTACGAGGAATGTCCCTGGTCTACACATTCTATGGTGTTTTTTCGGCTATATAATTCCTTTAATTTTACTGGAAATAGGTAAGAAATTGTTGGATCTTTTGAGTGGTTAAGTCTATATAATTCTAATGTTCCAAGAGTTTTTCACCAGGTCGAATCCCATTTATGCATTCATAAATGCAATTTAAATAACAGAAAATTGCAATTTTGCCCAAATTTATATCGTCATATTCGATGAAAAATGCTAAAAAGTAGAACATTTAGACAACGTCCAAGGAATAAGATTAGGAGGCGAAAAATACACATTTTATAGAAATGGGAGATGGTGTCGGATTTCTGATGGTGAATCGTTGAAAAGACGATAGTTACGGCACTCAAACCGCCTCACTCATGGTTGTGGCCGTCTAGAAAACTCATCCTTGGTTGGTAGTTTGTATTTCATTAATGGGAATTCGGCAACACTACTATTACGCGGCTAGATTTTTCGTTTCGTTTGAATACGCATCACTGACATGTAGTGAACGAACACATGTCACGGACCTTCAATCGTCTGGAATGCCAAAGTCCTCATTTCATTGTTAGTGGCGTTGCGTCAGTGTCACATAATCATAGGCAACTTGATGTTGCCTCCCTGAAGCCAAACATATTTGAACCACTGACTAACCATGTCATTACCCATTTTAAGCCAACATATGATAGTCCATCAAGATTATATCTATAGTTAACTAGATGTTAATACACTTCCAATGCACTTATCAGCATTGTTTCCTTGTCATGACTAACACACACAATTCATCACATTGCCAAGTCACGTCATCTTTCGTTGAACACTGTAATGCAACATCTCATCGGTCATGTGCCCTGCCAAGGAAAAAGATCCTTGGTCCCCCTAGTCTACGCATTAATACATCATCCTAACTATCTAGTGAATCGTGTTGTGAGTCGGTCACCAAGGCTATCGAATCATATGAATTCTTTAAGCCTCCTAAGTCATGTTTGCTCAATGTGTCATCTGTCATGCCATTGCCAATGACACCTCAAGTCTAGTGTTTAGATTCTTTCCCACTTGAATTGTTGATGTCCTCATCAACACAACCCCATTGATTTCTCTGATGAAAGAGGCATTGATGGCGAAGAGACAATTTTGAAATTTCCTCATTCAAACATGGCCCTGATACCATTTATCACATGGATAAACTTTTCGTTCCGCTTGAGCATCCCATACCACTTAATAAGCCTAGTCATCACGTGGCGTCGACGTGACCTTGTTAGTTGAGCATGACCATCAATCTCTTATATCACTCAACATACAGCTAACCTATGTTTCTTGACCAAACCCAAGCCAGGTGATCCAAGTGGATATTGGTGGCCACCCACCTTCTCCAAATTCCCATTGGCTCATCTTGACAATTTTCAATTCAACATGTTTCTCTGTAATGGGGACATTTCTTTGTAACCGTGGGTTCTACACTTCTGAGGTTGACCTGAAGTCTGACACAGCATGCAGGTGTATAATGGTGGCTACCCATCTATTCCAACTGGTTTATTTTGGAATTTGTCATGTTAGTACATCTTTATGTACTTCCAGGGCCATTTTGGGTCCCTAAACAATGTTTTCTTGGATTTACATAGTCAAACTATAGATGGTGTGAGATTCTTATGGCATAATGCGTAGTTCTCGAAACGAACGTTTCAACGGGCTATCACATGCCTAAAATAGAGATCATATGCAAAAGTTATGACCCCAGGAAGTTGATGTACTAACTTACCACAACGAAGATCACATGAATTTTGGCGCTTCATCTCTTAGGGTTAGGTTTTTGGATGTCTAGGGTTTTGACATTCATATTTATTATAAAAAGGCCTTCATATACTTATTGTACTCATCTTCTTGCGAATGAGTGTAGCTGTCACATCTCTTCTCAGAGATAAGCTACCACCATTCTAGCGAGTCTTTCACTCTGTTTTTTTACAGTCTATACATTTCTTTCATTAATAGAAATCATGTATTACTGTATTTCTCTATTTTTGATAATATTTATGTGCACTTCATTGTAATATCTCTGCTTTTATTTCATTCTGAAAATAATCTGGATTAGTGGTATCAGAGTAGGCTGCTCTTGATCATTTTTCAGTGCATGTCCCCAACAATGTCCGAGTATATCAGGTTGGGTCTCGAGCTTGTCTCTCTTGAGGAAAATTGCTCTCACATGCCCAAGAAACCCTCCATGGAAAAAGAAAAGAAATTTGACGGAGCAAAAGATTATATTAACCTATTGCTTGAGCAAGCTCTCATGTGACAGAGGGACGAAATGATGAAGAATTTTTCCCACATCCTTCAATGCATGTCGATAGCAGCACGAGCATCTTCATCAAGAGACCACTTTGGAGGAACCTCTCCTTTCAAGGTACAAGTTAATTTTGATATTCCCGTATTTCAAGGTTAGATATATGCAGATGCCTTAGAAAAATGGTTAAATTTGGTAGAAGGTTGTTTCTCTATTCACAATTTTTTCGATAGGGAAAAGATCACCTTCGCACTCCTCAAAGCTCTCCCCCATCTCACACATTGGTGGGAAACTTGCTGGGAGAAAAGTTCCACAGAGAAATATGGAATATATGGGGCTCAACCCACTTGAGATTTTTTTGTGGATGCGGTCAAGGAACAATATTACCATGTTGATAATTATGAAGATCAATACATGAGATGGACCACACTGTGGAAAGAGAAGAGCCAAACAGCGTTGGAGTTCACAAATACTTTCCATACCTTTTGTACCAAGTTGGGTATCAAAGAATCCAAACAACATCCAGTTATGAAACACTGTGGGGCTCTACATAGGTACATCTAAACCAAAATGGATTTCCTAAACATCTCATTATTGGGAGTTGCCTATTGATCTGTTGTCAAAATCAAGTAGAAATTTATGCACTAGAACAAATGGGAGTTTGGGTCTGCAAATCTGCAACAACCAAAGAACGATAAAGACGACCCTAACCAACATCCTCCTGACAACCACTCCAAGAAATAGGAAAAGAAGGGTAAAGGAAATATGAAGAATGACACTGGGAAGTGGTGAGACTTCCAAAAGAACCCTTAGAACAACATCGATGAATGTCGCTCAAAACAGTCATTGGTAGCCGAGATCAAAGACAAGGAGTCGAACCCTGATTCAAAATCTGATCCAAAAATAATGAAAAAAGACAGATCATCGACGTAGACCCCACTGCTACTGTCGCGATCACAACAATTCAACCAGAAGAACCAATATATCTTGAAGAGGGGGAGAACCTCTTCCATTCACATATGTGGGTGAAGGGGACCCCATTGCATTTCATTGTTGATAACGACAACTAGAAGAACCTCATCTCAAATGAGATAGTGAAATAGTTGCGGTTTTCAACAACACCACCCCCACAACCATACAACATCAGGTGGCTTCACCACGGATTAGAGCTTTCCTTCAGCCAACAATGTCGTATGTCTTATGGCATCCAACCCTTCAAGGATGAGGTATTATGTGATGTTTCCCTTCTTGATGCCTGTGATGTTGTTTTGGTCCAACCATATATGGAAACGTCATGTTGTTTATGAGTCTCGACCCCGTAGTGTCATTATTGATTTGGGGGGTCATATCTACAAGATACCAAAGGTATTTTTGACTATCGCTCCACCAAAACAATGACCCAAAGTAATCTCTCATATTGTAAAATTCATCCTCTTCACGGTTTGTTCAAAGGATGCACATAAGGCCACTGTAGCCTCGACACCTTCTATCCAGTAGAAGTAGATTACATTAGAGAAATAAGATATTTTTTCTTCACCTACGATGGTTCCTACACAATGCCCTGTCAAGCCGAGAGACAACAGGTTGGTGGAACATATTCAACACCACCAGCAACAGGTTCGTGATAGCCTTCTTGTAATATTCTAGATATAAAAAAGTATGCAGAACATAAATAAATAGCTAGAAATGGAAGATGAATAATAATATAACCAGAACAACACCACACTAATACCAAAATGATACCAAAAGAACACCATAAAGAACACTTTGATTATTGAGAGCAATGTTCACTTGCCTCTTCGAGGGGGAAACCTCCAGTAGAGCAGAGCTCTATTACAATAATATCCAAGACAAGAGTTCTCATACTCTCGATTCCTATTTATACTAAATATGTCTATCAAAATAACCATCTAGAGAAATATCCTTCTATAAGCGAAATCTTCTATTAGGTCTTCTTACATTGGACTTATTCTTCCTTATTGCCAGGCCTTATTAATATTGACCTTTATTACATGGAAGTATATTATTCTACCTGCGTGAGGGGTTAGGTCCCTATCATGTCCTCCCCCTTAAAAGAAACCTTGTCATAAAGGCTTGAGATGGGGAAATTGCTGCAGAATGGTAGTTGGTTCCCAAGTGGCATCTGCTGGAGTTGTATCTTTCCACTGGACTAACACTTCCTTGATGGTTCGTTGATGCAGTCGACGGTCACGCTGATCAAAAAATGCTTGTGGTTGTAGCCAAATGGAGCCTTCTTTGTCCAACTCGAGAAGGTTGGTTTGAGTTTGGAACTTAGTTCCAATCACATTCTTTAAGCAGGAAACATGAAAAACATGATGGAGCTTAGAATGATGGGGCAAAGCTAACTAACAAGCCACTTGTCCCACATGATTGAGAACGATATAAGGACCATAAAATTTGGGTGCCAGTTTCTAACAATGGTCAGCCTTGAGGGAATTTTTCTTGTAAGGTTGCAGTCGAAGAAACACATGATCCCCTTTTGCAAATTGATGTTCAGAGCGACACTGATTTTCTTGTTGCTTCATGTGATTCTGGGCCATGACCAAATTCTCTTTGAGGGTACATAGAATAGCCAGTTGTAAGCGTTTGGTCAACCGTCTGGACCTTCGAGACACCTGGAAAATATGAGAGAACTGAAGGTGGATTTTGTCCATATACCGCTTCAAAATGGGTCATGCGCGTAGTTGTATGGTACGAAGTGTTGTACCACCATTCAACGAGTGGAAACCATTGATCCCACTAATTATTCCTTTCCGATGAAAAAAACCTCAAATATGTTTCCAAACATTTGTTGAAAACTTCAGTTTGACCATCAGTCCAGGGATGATAAGCTGTGTTGAGATGCAATTGGGTGCCTTGTAGTTTGAACAGTTCTTGCAAAAAATTGCTGGTGAAAGTTGGATCGCGATCAGAAACAATAGAATGTGGCATGCCATGTAGCTTGATGACCTGATCCATGAAAAGTTGAGCCACCGTGGATTTTTTAAATGGGTGTTGAAGAGTACATAAATGAGAATACTTGGAAAGATGATCAATTACCCCCATGATGACTGATTTATTTCCCGATTTAGGTAATACTACAATAAAATACATAGAGATACCCCACCAAATAGGAGATGGAATCGGAAGAGGTTGTAGTGTGCCAGGAGATTTGACTGTTTCTCCCTTGTTGCGTTGACACACATCACATTCAGCCACAAAATTATGAACGTCCTCTTTCATACCCTCATAGAAAAAAGAATGTTTGACCCAGTTATAGGTTTTGGTAAACCCTGAGTGTCCAACTGTGGGTGTAGCATGAAGCTTAGAAAGTACCGTGGATTTAAGTTTTCTCTGTTTACTTAAATACAAATGACCTTTGTATTGAAGCTCATCATTGACCCAAGACTACCCTGAGGAAACTAGAGAATTGGACTGCAATTGTTGTATCATATGCGAACTTTTGGGATCGTGTAGCCATTCCTGGCGAACAGCTTGGAGCCAATCCGGTACAATGAAAGAGAGAGAAAAAAGGGACCCTTCATCTTCATATTTTTTGGGAAGTGCATCAACAACCACATTGTCTTTTCATTTCTTGTAAATGATCTCATAATCATATCCAAAGAGCTTAGTCACCCATTTTTGTTGCTTGAGGGAGGAAAGATGTTGTTCCAGAAAATACTTGAGGCTTTGATGATTTGTCTTAATTTGGAAGCGTTTCCCCAATAGATAAGGGCGCCAAATACCCACGACATGCATAATAGCCAACATTTCCTTGGCATAGCTTGATTTGACCAAATTTCTCTTAGACAATTGTTTGCTGGTAAAGGCCAAAGGTTGACCCTCTTTCATAAGGACAACACCAATCCCTTTCCCGAAAGAATCACATTCTAGGACAAAGGTATTTGTGAAATTACGAAGGGTTAGGACTGGAGTGGTGCACATGGCCATCTTCAAGGTTTGAGAAGCCTGAGCAACTGTCGGAGTCCAAGTGAATGAATTATTTTTAAGAAGTGTATTGAGAGGTGTCGCAATCTTTCCATAATTCTTAACAAACTTGTGATAATAACCTGTTAAACCAAGAAATCCCCGCAAGCTTTTGAGAGTCTTTGGGTGAGGCCAATATTGCATAGCTTTAATATTTTTAGGATCCACCCTGACACCGGCCTTGCCAACAAGATGACCTGAGTACTTGACTTCTGAGGCGCCAAAAGCACATTTAGATTGTTTGAGGAAAAATTGGTGCTAAGAGAGTAGATGGAGAACTCGATCCACATGATCAAGATGGGTTGTCAAGGTTTTGTTGTAGATGAGGATATCATCAAAGAAAACTAAGAAAAAATGAAGGAGAAAAGGATGGAATACATGATTCATGAGGCTCTAGAAAGTGGAGGGAGCATTACACAAGCCAAAGGGTATGACCAAAAAATCATAGTGGCCCTGATGAGTTCGAAAGACAGTCTTAGAAATGTCTGCCTCTTTCATACAGATCTGGTGGTAGCCAGAATGAAGATCAAGTTTAGTAAAGAATTGGGCACCACGTAATTCATCCAAGAGGTTATCAATGATAGGAATGGGAATTTTTTCTTTCATGGTGAGTTTTATGAGGGCGTGGAAGTCATGAAACATGCACCAAGAAAATTATTTCTTAAGGACAATGACCACAGGCGAAGACTAGGGGCGAATATTGGGAGGAAGGTTTCCCGGGACAATGAGAATGGAATGATCATGAACACCACGGGAAGGAGGGAGTCACTAGGGAGTAGAAAAAATCGCTTGATGTTTATAGAGGATGGCTTGGAGGTCCTACGGCACAGAGGGTGTCTTAGTTGCTTGTATGGCATGGAGTTGGGAAATAATGCCAGAATGACCTTTTTTGAGAATCTTTTCCATGCGATGAGAACTAATGATCTTTGGGGAACCAACGGTGAGGCCTTTGAACATATATTGTTGGCCCTCCTGATCGAATTGCATGGTGAATTCCTTATAATCCATGAGAATGGGACCCAAAGTCCTTAGCCATTCTTCACCCAACACAATGTCACAACCACCCTTGTCGATAGCAAACATATGAGATTTCAGGTGGTAGTCACCAATTTGGAGACGCACATTTTCACAATGCCCTCCACATTTCATGGACGCACCATTGGAAATCATGATTTGGAAATTATTGACTGCACGGATATAACAATTAGTTTCTCGGGAAACGCGACGATGAATAAAATTATGGGTGCTTCCACTATCAACAAGAATGATGACCTTCCTATGCTTGATGTAATCAATTAGCTTGAGGGTTTGGGGAGCAGAGAAGCTAGTGAGAGCATTTAGGGAAATGACTGATTCTACTTCAGGAGGGTCTGAGGGAAGGGTTATGTTAGTGGGTTCATGTGACACAGGAACAAGGGGAGCCTCAACATCTTCTTCCGAAATATCCTTCGAGATGGCCATAAAAAGATTTTGTTCCTTACTCTTGTGTCCCAGAAAATATTTGTCATCAAAATTTTAACAAAGGCCTTTGAGTTGGTGTCCAACCATTTCGGCCCTGGTAAATTTCTAGATCTTTAGTGGAGTAGAAGGAGGAGTGGGAGTTACTGGTTTAGTGTGAGGAATAAAGGAGAGTTTTTTATTTTGAGAAGAGACAACCTATTGTGCTTCCTTAGCTCTTTTAGTAGCGTCCACCCAACTATGAGGACATGAGCACGAATCTCATCCTTGAGGCCACTGATAAAACATTCATGGAAAAAAACATTAGACATGCCCTATGTACAAAAATCTAGTCTCTCAAAAGAAGTTATAAAGTCTTACACAGTGCCAAATTGTTTCAACTTTGTCAAATGGCCTAAATGGTTGGTGTCAGTGTCAAAGCATTCATAAAGCTCTACGACAAAGTGTGTCCAAGCCACATACCCTTGATGATCATTTTTTCTCCATTGCCACCATTGCCAACGTTCTTGATCTAGATGGAGAACACCATACCGGAGTTTGGCCAACTCATCTGTAATGCCATACAAAGAGAAATAATGTTCTATTTGAGTTACCTAGCCAGTGGGATTCGATCCATCAAATTTGGTCACATCCACATGCGGAAGGCGTAGGTCACACTGAAAGTGATGGGGCTAAAAATTCTAGAAATGAGAGGAAGTTTCACCTTTGGTATGAAAAGATGGGCCAGATATGGGAAGATTTGTAGGGATATGCATCTTGGCACAGATCATCGTAGTGGTAGATTCAAGATGGGTAGTAATTTCATGTTTGAGATCATCTTTGAGTTCCATGATTGAGGTGGCGATGGAGGAATGCATATTTTGATTGATGGTGGCAATATTGGCATTGATTTATCACACTTCTTATTGGGTTTCTGTGAAATTAGAGTGCAAGGTAGTGAAGCGAGCTTCCAAGTCTTGGCTACGGGTATGGGCCATGATGACGAGGGAACACGAAAAGGGGCGGGTGGGACCACACAAAAAGTGGGTTATGGGTGAAGTATATCACAAAGATCAGCGCGACGAGTGAAATCCAATGGGGTAAAGACGAAATAAGGGTGTTGGAAGGGGGTCGGGTCCACAAGAAAAATAATTGATGAAAAATGATAGGTATGACTGCGATAAGGGCGAAGAGAGGAATCCAACGAAATAGGTCTCAAATAATGGTACCAATAGGATCTAGACTTTTTTTTTTTACTCCTACAGAGTTATACTCTGATCTGAAGAATACTGCAGTGATGAAATGCCCAAATGCTTAACAGGAAGAAATCTTTAGAAATTTCACAACTCGAATGCAAGAGACACAGTTGCAATGCAATAGATCTTGTATGTTCTATTTTTGTTTCCATCCCAAAGGTTAGGTATTCAATGGTTCTACAGATAAGGGTTTTCTTTGTGCTATAGCTCTCTGATATATGTGTGGGGTCCAACAGTAGTACTCGACCCAATATCTCAGGGCACCAACTAAGGAGGCTAGATCGTGTTCTTAGTAGTACTACCTGATTACCCAGGTACTAGAGAGCATCTTACCGAGTGTTTTTCTCGGTGACACTATAAAAGTCAGGTGGCCGATCGATTTATCTATGGATGGCTTCAGGAGATCTAGGCCGATCCGTATATAGGTGTTGTCTGATGCGCTACCAATCGAAGGGGTACCAATAGGGGTTACAAGGGTGGCCAACAGATGTGCGCTTAAGTACCACTTGTATTTCCTGCGTGTATGAATCCCTGACCACGAGTTTATGCTTGTAACGACATATCTTTGTAGCTTAAAGACGTCATAATACCTCTATACCCTGGAAAAAAAAATTTAACCCATAGTTTTCTGCCGAGGAAGGTTCTCTGATACCACTTGTAATATTCCAGATATAAAAAGTATGCAGAACATAAATAAATAGCTAGAAATGATAGATGAACAACAATATAACCAAAACAATGCCACAATAATACCAAAATGATGCCAGAAGAACACCAGAAAGAACACTTTGATTACTGAGAGAAATGTTCACTTGTCTCTTCGAGGGGGAAACCTCCAACAGAGTATAGATCTATTACAATAATATCCAAGACAATAATTCTCATACCCTCGACTCCTATTTATACTAAATATGTCTATCAAAAGAACCATCGAGAGGAAGATCCTTCTAGAAGCGGAAGCTTCTATTAGGTCTTCTTACATTGGAATTATTCTTCCTTATTGCTAGGCCTTATTAATATTGACCTTTAGTACATGGAAATATATTATTCTATCTATGTGAGGGGTTAGGACCCTAACAGTTCCATAGACCAAGAAATGTGACTTCTCCGACAAGGCACACAACTCACCAAGATTCATATTCAACAAACGATTTCACCTCTTCCTTGGGCACTCAATGCAATGGAGACCATTGACTCTTAAGGGGGGAGGATTGATCCAGGTGGATATTGGTGGCCACCCACCTACTCCAAATTCCAACTAGCTCATCTTGACAATTTTCAGTTCAACACGTTTCTCTGTATTCGGGGCATTTCTTTGTAATTGTGGGTTCTGCACTTTCGGGGTCATCCTGAAGCCTGACACAACATCTAGGTGGATAATGGTGGCCTCCCACCTATTGCAACTAGCTTATTTTGGAAGTTTTCATGTCAGTACATCTTTATGTACTTCGAGGGTCGTTTTGGGGCCCTAAACAATGTTTTCTTGGCTTTCCATTATTAAACTGTACACGAAGTCAAAGTTTGACAACATAATGAGTAGTTCTCGAAAATACCTTTCCAACGGGCTATCACATGCCTAAAACATAGATCGTACACAAAAGTTACGACCCCGAGAAGTTGATGTACTAACTTACCCCAACATGACCCACATGACTTTTGGCGCTTCATCTCTTAGGGTTAGGTTTTTGGATGTCTAGAATTTTGGAATTCATGTTTATTATAAAAAGGCCTTTAGAGCCTCATTGTACTCATCTTCTTGCGAATGAGAGTAACTGTCACATCTCTTCTCACAAATAAGTTGCCACCATTCTAACGAGTCTTTCACTCTATATTTTTACAGTCTCTATATATTTCTTTCATTAATAGAAATAACGTATTATTGTATTTCTCTATTTCTGGCAATATTTATGTGCACTTCATTGTAATATCTCTCTTTCATTTCATTCCGAAAATAATCTGAATCACCAGGGGCCTTAAACCGTGCGGAATGTCAAAGTTTTTGTTTCACCATAGGAAATGGTGTGGCATTGCTATTCAACTATATGCAACCCACTGCCACCTTCCCCTAGTCAACGTACGTGAAAAACCAAGTGCCCAACATGGGACCATTCCACCATCCTTCTTAAGTCAACACATGATAGTCCATGAAGATACCAAACGTGCACACACCTTCAATGCACTTATCAACACTATTTCCTTGTCATGGCTACTACACAATTCATCACATTACCAAGTCACATCATCCTCTATCAAATTTTGCATCATTCTAACCATCTCATGAAGCACCATGAGTTGGTCATCAAGGCTACCAAATCATATGAACTCGCCATGCACCCTAAGTCATGAGAGTGCCCTCCATCATGCTATTGTCAATAGCACCTCAAGTCAAGTCCTGGCATCTTCCCTCTCCAATGAAACTTCTATGTATCATAAACTTGTGTACGTATTTAGGCGCTTAAGTGTGCTTAAGTGTTTTCCTACCGGATCTTCATTATTATAAATCCGAACTATTGTTCAAAATTATTTAAGAGGTGGAAATCAAGGATCAAAATTGAAGTTGTCATTACCCAAAAAGCCCTCTAGCCTAGGACATAAAATCATTTCCCATGTAAATGAAAATTAAAATAAAAAATTAATTGTGGATAAGAAATTTTTTCTTAATATGTTCTACATGTCATTATTTTTATAAATTTTTTAATTTAATTTTATTAATCATTTTCCCGACAATAAAAAAAATTCTTATCATTTTTATACAATCCTATTTTCATAAAGCTAATACATGCATGCATCTCCTATTTATTATTTTTATAGATTTTTTAATTTAATTTTATTAATCATTTTCCGACAATAAAAAAAATTCTTATCATTTTTATACAATCCTATTTTCATAAAGCTAATACATGCATGCATCTCCTATTTATTTAAGAGTTTAAAAATCATATAGTTTGATTTTGGTAAATTTTTTGGTGTAAAAAAAAAAAGGAACAATTTCAATTGGAATCAACCACATCCTGTTGCTACTTGGGTTTCTGAAGAGCACCTACAAGTGTTGTGTCTTCTTTGGATTTACTATTAATACTTACCCATATTCTATAGATCCACCAGACTTCTTTTTGTGCACGCTACTCACTATTGGTACTTATCCATTTACTACTAAAATATAGCAAATGCTTGCTTTAATAGTAACATGATCATGCACATGCACACTTGCTTTTTATATTATTATTAAGAAACCAAGTTATTAATATTTTTTTATGTTTATTTGAAGAATAATTTTTTTATTTTAATATTAATTATTAACATAGACATGCATGTCATTATTAGTTTTTTTTAATGTTTTTATTAAAACATACATTTATTATATTTTGTTTTTTAATGTTTTTATTAAAACATATAATTATTAAGTTACTGGACAGATAAATTCATTTCATTATTAATTATTTTGATAATTATATAAATTTTTAAATTTTATTATATTTGTCTCTATCAAATAAAACTTAATAAAAAATAAACTATATATTTAGATAAAAAAATATTTTTCATTTTTTAATTAAATTTATAAAAATTTTAAATTCATAAATGAAATTTCATGAGAGATAGATGAGGAATGAAGAAATGATCAACATTTTCATTAAGTGGAGGAAGTTAAAATGTCATGATACTTTAATTAATAAAAAATAAATTTATGTTAAATTATTTGAATTTAATTTGATAATTAAGAAACTATGTTTGAAGAATGATAAGTTAAGAGTTAATTTTTTTTATAATGAATGGGTTATAAAATAATCATTTTATTAGTGAATTTTTTTTTCATTTTTATAAAAAAATAATAAATTATTTTAACTTGTTAATTTAGAAAAGTTACAATGAAGTTAACCCCTTAATTTGAAGTATAATCATTCACTTTAAATTTGATCCAGGTTGGAAATGAAACCGTAAAACTATAAAATAATCTTGATTACAATGAAATTAACCCCTTAATTTGAAATATAACCATTCACTTTAAATTTGATCATATTTTAAATTGAAACCATAAAACTATGAAATCGCCCCATTATATATAGCCAACATGACAAAACCACTAAAAAAATTCTAACAGTCGTACAAACACTCGTACACACACTTGCTTAGTGTTTAGTGTCTTGTTCACCAAACATTCACACACCTTCATAGCCTATATACCTTTAGTTGTTTTTCAGTAAGGTACAAATTGTTTGCCATGACAATCCTCCGTTCATCCCATACCTTCTACATGTATCTACCCATGCCGTAGATACATCCATAGAGCACATATTGAAATTTCACTTACTAATTGGCGGTCAATATTTGAAATTTGAATTTAGCAAACGCACCTCTTCATAGATATTTTAAAAAGCTAT
>SNQJ01S0007556.1:97964-118526 GCA_010110895.2 Picea sitchensis
GATCATAGCAATGTCAATCATATTTCATCATTAAATTTATCAAATACATGCATGAAATCCCTAGCATATCATCTAAGAGCTCAAAGACATTACACAGATCTACTATACAAAGCTAAAGAAAACCAACAGAATAACCTATTGGGATAATACACACAAGAGAAGGAAAGTTTCCTCGGAGGATCATTCAAGCCATGTTTTGTGAGGTGATATGGTCTAGGGATGTCCAGTCATAGTAAGACCAAGGGTAGGTGTTGTCTGTGGGTGCCTTTGTAGGAGGTGAGTTGTATTCGTCATGGATGCACTTTTTCCAAGCCCCTTTATTGCCTTTATTTTTCATTTATTCTTTTCTTTCCTTTTTACTTCAAGGTCTCACCAGAGGACACTGCCTTGGCGTGGTGACCAGAGATGACAATGTTACCCACTGGTATTTTCGCAGAAATGATAAGGTTGGCTCGTGATGAGAACCCCTTTCCCTTGGCCATGCAACCAAAGGTCACTGCCCTAGCGTGGTGACCAGATGATGGCAATGTCATACTACTAGATACCTATGAACATAATGGGTCGGCTCGTGATGAGACCTCCCATCCTCTTGGTTAGGTCTTGTTTTGTTATTTTTCTTAGGGTCCCTTTAGTTTCTTATCGAGAGGCCTTTTATTTCCTTCTCGGGGATCCCTGGGTGAAGCATCTCTAGGTTTCATTTCGTATGGATTTTACCTTTTACCAGCTGCTTTTACCCCCTGGGCCTTTAGCCCCTTCTTCCCACAAGACAAAGTGTAACCCTAAAAGGTCATCCTAATGGCCGGACTAGGGGAATGGGATGGATGAATGGGAGATAAGATGTAAAATGATATAATGGTGGGAGCGGACGATGGCTCTGCAAATCCCCTTTGGTGGCTAACCAAAACCCATGAATACAAGCTTGCTAAGTCACCCCATCAATCACCCCAACAATGTTCAAGTGGATTAGTGTAAGATCCAAGCAGTCATCAGAAATGAAAGGAACCTAATGCATATACAAGAAGGTTATAATGATCAAACATGACACATACCATGATACCTCAGGCCAATTACCTCATGGAGCAAGAGTCCTCTCTGATGCAGGTCCAAGCCGATGGTGATGGAAGCTGCTGCTGCTGACAGGACAAGTCTGGCAAAGAAGAAGAAGAATGGGCCCTCCAAGGCCATGCTCAGGTCAATCCTACTCTCGGCACTTCATGTCTAGGACCCGTGGGTCTCGAGACATGATCTCCTAGTTATCCCTAGATATCGGGGATAACATCTGGCTCCAACTCGGGGACATGTGCTCACCGTTGAGCACATGAGAACCTTAGCATCTCTGGCATAAACTTGTAGACCTTCTCACACTTGACAAGAAAGCATCAGTGATAAAAGGTGGGGTGGTATTGCCACCCTGCAAAATATAACATGTACATGCAGTAATCATAAGTTTAAATAGAAAGTAAAACATTGACCGATACTCACCTGTTGTTTGCATGTTGGTGTAATCAAACAACCAATGAAGCCACTCCAGTAACGTCCCTTGATACCTGCCTTTGTGCTTCATCATAAACCAGAACAGTGATAAGTCAAGCACAAAAATGTCATGAGTTACAATGTATATCATATCATCGGAAAAGCCAAAATCTAACTCATGGAGGCGGGTGGGAGGGAGAAAATCCTGACAAGTCCATCTCTGAGAAAAGTACTCAATCCTATCCAATAAAGGGTCATGACAAATACAAGGTTCAGAAAACCGACTCAAAGGGCCTGTAAACTGGTTACCTAGGACATTTTCACGTTCTAAAATCAAGGAAGGAATCGACAAAGACTTAGCAGATGACTGGAAAACTATTAAGGGAAAGTTGAAAAATTGATTTGAACTAGCATTACCTAACCCACCCTTGGAGTCTAGGGTTTTCCCAGGAGGAAACTCAACATAAAAAAGGTACTTCCCAACTACACCTTTAATGAAAAAGAACGACAAAGTAATAACATGTGATTGGGGTGAAAAGTCATGAGAAACCTTCTTTAGGCAAACAATGTCCTTACTTGCATTAAAATCTGAGCACAACAGTGGTTGGTAATCATCTTCATAGCAAGAGTCAAAATGCTCAGAAGGGTACTCATCAAAAATCCCAAGGTAAGATTGAAAATCATCAGAAGAATGAGGTACTAGGTCACCCTTGGTTTTTTGAAAGGTACAAGTGAAAACCTCATTTCCTTGTTGCCATTGGTCGGAAGTAATCTGTTGTGACAATTGCAAGGGCAACAACTGGAAATGGCTCTCAGTGTCATAGATGGGATCCAGGTCGTAACCAACTATATCCCACCTACGTCTCCCAACATGTATGAACTCATCAAAGTTATCAACAGTGTCACTATCTGTGTCATAGTATGTCGGGTTTGAGACATTTGAAAACTCATCCTCCTCGTCCTCTTTATTACAAAGCAAATCATTATCAAAAACCAGGAGAGGAGGGTAACTTACTGTTTCTTGTTGTGCAGGAACTTCGAGGACTCTGATGTTTTCAGCATGTGTCATTGTTTCATCCTCATGGACTGCTTCTTTATCTTTGATTGCACAGCAAGGACCATCAAATTCGTTCAAAGCTTTCTTTTCTCCTTCACTTTCTGAATCAAGGAACAAGGTGTCATTGTCATCTTGAAATGGAACGCAACTAACCTCATCTTCTTTTTGTTGTGCAGGAGAAAAGATATCAGAGGGAGGGGCGCATATTGATACTTCATCATTTTGCTCAGGTTCCATCTCCTGAACCATGTCTTCAATCATCCCATGTTGAATGATGGCCTGTTTACCTTCCTCTTGGAAATCATCAGCGAGGTGTTCATGGGAATACAAACTTTCCATAGTAAGAGTACCCAAGGTGAAGAGGTCCTTTATCCCGGATGAGAAGACGTTTTGTTCAATTCCCTTAGCCATGCCATAAGCTTCATTGAGCGTCTTTGGGGCCTTTTTACGAAGGGGCAAACCTAGGTGTGCCAAGATCGCATGGGTATAAAGATGGACAATATACTCTTCTCCGGGATAATGGCTTGCAGGAATCTGATACAGAGCGCCCTCAAACCTATTCTGAAAGTTGAATAGGGTTTCATTCTCAGTTTGTTTTATATGCTCAAAAGTTTTTAGCAGCACTGAGATGTCTTCTAACTGAATGCCCCATTATTCAAGAAAGACTTCTTCCAATTGGTTCATAGAGGTGATGCTGGAATTAGGAAGGCTATCATACCACTTCTTAGCATTTCCATGAAGAGTGTTTGAAAAAAGTTTCATCACTACTTCTTCAGCATCATCATCGACAGGGTGGAGCATAAAGTAAGAATAAAATTCATTCATATGAAAGTCAACTCTTTCCCCATTGCTACCAGTGAACTTAGGGAGCCATCTCTTGGAGATAGGGTGCATTTGTCTTGGGTATCCTGGGATTTTGCTCATGTCTAAAGGTTTATAACTCCCGGGATCCCATTGTGAAGTCATTGTTGGCTTCGTCATTAATGGAGTCGCCAGATAGTTTTCCTGAAACTATCAAAGAATAGGGGGAAAAATTGTAGTGGAGTCACTAGGTAAGCTTGTAAGAAAAAAGTCTCTGAGGGAAGGCTTACCAAATGTTTTGTCGTTGAGGAAGATTGACCCAGTGTTCCCCAGCAACGACACTAAAATGTTATCGCTCAGTTTGTAGTCTAGGTTAGGTAGCTTGAAAAGTAAGGATCAAACTGGCGTAACAAGAGCTTCCTCACCCACTGTCACCTCGATGGGGGGCTCTTTATATTTAGGGTGGCTAATGCCAAGGGATACGTCCCTGGAAATATGGGGTTTTGAAAGGCAAAGGGTTAAAGGATCAAGGTAAGTTTTCCTTTCACAGATTACCGCCAAGAAGATAGTCAAGATGAAGATAAACCACAGAAGGGACACCTGTTTGCGAGACAAGGCAACAATAAAACTAATGCATGCAAATAGTGGTTAGCACTTCATAAATTAATGACTATCAACATTTAACATACATGAGCATAGATAGCAGTAATTATTGACGAAGTCAATGATTGCAATAATGATTATGACTTAAAATATTACTTGTCAATAAACACTGAAAATGAAATAACACTTAATGTATATAATCAATCTTAGCATAAAATGTCATCAAATGCTCATATATGATAGGGTTGCTGCGTCAAGCTCACTAGAGGTGACGTCAGCCTTTCTAGGGTTAGTTTGGTAGACAAAGAGGTGGACGTTTTGCAAAATAGGCTAATGGAAATTATCAACACTTCAATGTCTACCTTTCAGATGACTAAGCCACAACATTTTACATCAACCAAGATCTCAAAAGAGGCATGACGTCATCATCAAATTAGGGTTAGTGACATGTTAGGGTTAGTTAGGGTTTCAAATTTAAGAAGTTTGAAAAAGTTGTTTTGGCACAAGAAGCTCAACGTTGGGGGGTTAGACTAGCGCCTTAGGGTATTATGGAGTCAAGAGACAAGGGCTATGTCTCGGGAGAATCTAAATCTAAGGACAAGAAAGTTAGGCTTTATGGTGTTGCAATGGAAGGGCCATAGAGTCAAAACCCTAAGGGGAGGAGGCTCATTCCGGTGTTGCTTAAGCAAGGCCTCATGCTCCTCCCTCTTTCCTTAAAAAAATACTTGGCAAAACGGCTAGCTTCAAAACATAAATCTAAGGGTGAAAGGTGTTACAAGAGAAAGGCCTTTCAAACCCTAAAAGTCAAAACCCTAGGTGTAAAATTAATTAGGCCTAGGACGTCTTCTTTCTTCAACTTATGTTCAAAAGTTAACTCAGAAAAAGGGGAAATAGTGTAGCAACGGCTAGGCTATATTCTCCTTAATCAATGGCTAAAACAAGTTTTCTATCATGGGGACATATAGCAAGGACCTACTTGTGTGCTTGCTACCTAAGGTTTCAATGATTAAGAAATATAACAACAATGTAACCATAAATGTAAGAGATTTAACCTACAACCATTCATTCAAGAAGTTTTGCATGAGAGATACACTTACAAATCAATGAAGAGCTTATCAAACCCTAGTTGTAAACCTTCCAATGATAGAAAACACCATAAAATGCCAAGAATGATCCTCCACAAGAGTAGCGCCTCACTTCCAAGAGAAAAATACCAAGTCAAAAGACTAAAAATGATTCTCTCACAAGAGAGTGAGTTGTGTTATGTAAAAATGAGAGGCAACATCCTCTCTTTATATCATCCAAATGACCTTTAATTAGAAAAATAGGTCATTAAAACAACCGACTAGGTTGACTAACAATATTACACTGTTTTTTCACATTAAATGATAAAAATGTCACAATATGAGCTCAAAAGGGAGACGTCAGGTCCCTTTGAGGGAGGCGTTGGCCCTTTTTGGGCAAGATCATATCCAGAAAGCAGAACGTTGGCCCCTCTAGGGCTTCTCCAAGCTGCCACACGTGCCAAATGACCCCACCACACTACCACATGCTCCAGAAAACATCGAGCTACCTCAGGTGACGTCCTGTCCATCAAAAGTAATCGTCCCATCTGCAGTGGGTGATCTCCCCTAGGTCGGGCTCTGCCAAAGTGTCCTTGGTAAGGACATCCTTCTTCTTTCTCGTGCAATGGCTCATCACAATGTTGTCCTGCCTCTGCCATCCCATCAACCATCTGATGGGCTCTTCATCCCCATGGAGGTCCGAACTAATCATATCCCCATGTGTACCGGTCCACTGGTACCTATCCGTCGGGTATGGTCCTGCACATCAAAGACTACACCCTCCATGGGCTCATCAGTCCTCGGGATCATAGCAATGTCAATCATATTTCATCATTAAATTTATCAAATACATGCATGAAATCCATAGCGTATCATCTAAGAGCTCAAAGACATTACACAGATCTACTATACAAAGATGAAGAAAACCAACATAATAACCTATTGGGCTAATACCCACAAGAGAAGGAAAGTTTCCTCGGAGGATCATTCAAGCCATGTTTTGTGAGGTGATATGGTCTAGGGATGTCCAGTCACAGTAAGACCAAGGGTAGGTGTTGTCTGTGGGTGCCTTTGTAGGAGGTGAGCTGTACTCGTCATGGATGCACTTTTTCCAAGCCCCTTTATTGCCTTTATTTTTCATTTATTCTTTTCTTTCCTTTTTACTTCAAGGTATGACCAAAGGACACTGCCTTAGCATGGTGACCAAAGCTGACAGTGTTACCCACTGGTATTTTCGCAGAAATGATAAGGCTGGCTCGTGATGAGACCCGCTTTCCCTTGGCCATGCAACCAAAGGTCACTGCCCTGGCGTGGTGACCAGATGATGGCAATGTCATACTGCTAGATACCTATGAACACAATGGGCTGGCTCGTGATGAGACCTCCCATCCTCTTGGTTAGGTCTTGTTTTGTTATTTTTCTTAGGGTCCCTTTAGTTTCTTATCGAGAGGCCTTTTATTTCCTTCTCGGGGATCCCTGGGTGAAGCATCTCTAGGTTTCATTTCCTATGGATTTTACCTTTTACTAGCTGCTTTTACCCCCTGGGCCTTTAGCCCCTTCTTCCCACAAGACAAAGTGTAACCCTAAAAGGTCATCCTAATGGACGAACTAGGGGAACAGGATGGATGAATGGGAGATAAGATGTAAAATGATATAATGGTGGGAGCGGACGATGGCTCTGCAAATCCCCTTTGGTGGCTAACCAAAACCCATGAATACAAGCTTGCTAAGTCACCCCATCAATCACCCCAACAATGGTCAAGTGGATTAGTGTAAGATCCAAGAAGTCATCAGAAATGAAAGGAACCTAATGCATATACAAGAAGGTTATAATGATCAAACATGACACATACCATGATACCTCGGACCAATTACCCCATGGAGAAAGAGTCCTCTCTGATGCAGGTCCAAGCCGATGGTGATGGAAGCTTCTGCTGCTGACAGGAGAAGTCTGGCGAAGAATAATAAGAAGAAGAATGGGCCCTCCAGGGCCATGCTTAGGTCAATCCTACTCTCGACACTTCATGTCTAGGACCTGTGGGCCTCGAGACATGATCTCCTTGTTATCCCTAGATATCAGGGATAACAGTATTCACTATGCCCGTTTTGACCCATTTTAATAAAGAATATCGAGAGTTTGTCAAACAAATTTACAGTATTTGATGGATAAATAGCCCAGTTACTAGCACCATCAAATTCCATCAGTGGCAGTGGCCCCCTTTGTTAGAGGATTCTAAGCAAGGATTGTTACTTTAACATCCCTTGTGTTATAACCCTATAAGCAAGGATTGTTACTTTAACATCCTCGTTATAACCCTATAATTTATGGGATCAACTGTTGATTGTAATTTTGTTCCTTTAGTTTTTTTGACTTGCAAATATTGTTGCATTCTACAAAAGAAAAAGAAAGAAAAAAGAAAAGAAAAAGAAAAGAAAAATGAGAAACAAAAGAGGGCATACAAAAAAGGATAGCCCCATGTATAATGACTGGATCCATACATTTTAAACATGACCAAGTCTTTTAAATTTAAGTATTTAGGATTAGTGACTAAGCTTGGCTATAATCGTCTAATTTTAGCCAAGTAAATTAGGATTAGTGAATATATTTGGCCAAACCAGCCTAATCTTGGTCAAATAACCCGGTAGAGCATTTTATTAGCCTAATAGTTTAAGCTGGGCTAAAGGTTCAAAGGAGTAGGTTAGGACATAGGTTAGTTAGTTTCTCTTCAATAAAAATGTGTAAGATGATCGGCGAAATGCATGATTTTGATGGTGAAATGTTTTTTTCCAACCCCATGGTGACAAAAGAAAGGGGGCAGTGTGCAAAACCCATAAAAGGTCATTAAGCCTAAGTTTGGCCTCATGTATTGAAACGCGCCCCAGAGATAAAAGATTAGGCCTACATCTACTTAATTAATCATAGTGCCCAAATCTATGACTCGATGAGTTTTGCCCACCCTCCTAATTCATTCAACATTTAACGGTGGCTAACCAAAAGGTGATTAAATTCAGCGCCTAGATCTACTTGCTTTCGATGATTTTTTCGCACTCTCACCGCTATACCTTAACGCAGTAACCAAAAGGTGATTAAATTGTGTTCTCAGATCTACGGTCATCCCATCAACACGTAATCGGACGGTCCATGGATACCTGCACTCTAACCGTTTCTACCTTTTAATGATGGGAGGGGTCCGGACATGATGGTTAAAGAACGCTAGCCAACAACAACTCCATCTAGTTTTTCTATCAATCTGGCCATCATGGATCCCGACCAACCATTCTACCTTTTAATAGCATGGGGTGGGTCCCAATGAAGTAACATCCGGCGGGACCCATCCCTACGGCATCATCTCATTGCATCTTACCTCCCCGCTCCAAACATTTACCGCCTACCATTTTTCCAACTCACCACCATATTCCAAATATGTCACATCCCAAAACCACCCTTTGCAAGTTCCATGTCATGACCCCGTCAACATGTCCCATCCATCTAACCGTTATAGGTCAGTATCTTTCGTTCATCCACCAATCAACATTTTGCATGTCAACTATATACACACGTCAGACGTTTTTTGCCCTGCCCTCTCATGCTCTAAAGGACCCATTAACCATTTATTATTGGCCACATACCCGTTGTTCACCTGAACTGTCCTTTTTCTCCCAACAGACACCTGTTCACTAAATCCCAATCTCGTTTTGGTCATTCACATTTCACTCACACTCACTGCCTATCAAAGACTCAATTTTATTCACCTCTACAACATCTCATCCAACCATAATTTTTTTCCTACGAACGCTTGTCTGGCAGTGTGTATCGGTGGAAAACAATGGTGCCCATAAGTAAAAATTTAAACGTAGAGGAAAATCCTTCTCCCACCTCCTATCGATCTCAATTGGATCCCATTAGCGCATTAAAGACTATTTAATCTCATAAACCAGGTCTGAATTCAACTTTGATGAGCTACAATCGTGGTTTAAAGACAACTTCATTGATCAGAGAGATGAAATTGGACTCTAGGAGTCAAACCTTCCCCTGTATTTTTTTCCCCCAGGTTCACCATTTCACTAAATTCGTCGTTAAGTGCCAGGTTCATTACCTCCCTGATCAGAGAGACATAGTATTTTCATCTGGAGAAACATTTTCCTTATTACACCTGAAGCCATTGATCAGATGATGGAGGTGCCCAGAGTTGAACCCCATTCTCCCCTCACAATTGAAATATTGACCGAAATGTATCAAAACCTGTCTTTTCCCAAAGAGAACAAATCTTTGAGCTATTCCTCCCACAAGATGCCCAATCTCCTAAGAAGAATCCTCCCTATCATTCCTCCATATTTTTTGAAAAGGGAAACCATATCATCTCCACACAGTGTTGTTTTCTGCTATTTCTCAAATGGGTGGATGAACCTATCCTAGGATTCCTATCCATTTTCTTTGTTGAAGAGAAAGTTGCCACCCAATTTGATTTCAATGGTTTTTTAGCCAAAAACCTACACGGGCAACTGGAAAATTTCCCTACAAAAGGAATGTTCCAATATGATTCCTTTCAATGTCGGGTTCACATGTTTATGTTCTGTCAAGCAGATAAATTTCCCTTTCTCATGCAGAAAATGGACAAGGACTTAAAACCACAAGTAGTAACTTTATGGACGTCGCTGATCAGAAGAAACTCCACCTAATTCGGGCCAAACAAATTGATTGAGTTGTTTTATCAAATTCTCAGAAATAACATGCTCATGCTTGGAAGACTATAATCGAGATAAACGAGGAGATCTTAAAGAGTTCTACACCTTGAATCTTGCAAAGACCGGATCGGTTCCTTTATTAGAATCACACCAAGATCAGAGTGTATGGTAAACTATACCCATAAAAATTTCCCAAGTATTTGCCTGTTTGGATATTTGCACTAGAGTATATTCGATGATAAATTTAGATGACATTCATTTTGTGTCTCAAAATAAAAAATGGTGTAGGATTAAAGGGAAAATAGGACCCTTAAAGGAAATCTGGGACTATTTTTATTTTGCATTATGATCCAAGTGGGATCAATGCCAAGATGAGAATAAAAAATAAAAGTTCACCTTATGATCACAACCCTCAAACCGGAAATTGAAAAGCATATGAAACAAACAGAATGGGAAGCAAACACTCTAGTAGATACAAAGCCACAAGAATATCCTTTAGTCTCTTTTTCAATGACTACCACTCCACAAGTACCCAAGGAAAAAAAGGCCAAGAAAGGATACATCTCCTTCAATCATTGAGGTATCAACAAAAGATTTTCAGGTATACAAAAAAAGACCCAAAACCACTCATGCTATTCACAAGTCCAGTGAGGAAGAGCTTCCTTACTTTACCAAAGTGTTTGAGGGAAAACATCGGGTGGTGTCCACTCCTTCTTCAAAGAAGCATATGGATATAGATGTGACCACCCAAACTTCACAAGGAGTTGTACCCTTGAGCATTTTCAAAAAATATGAAATGATTAAAAGGAAACCAGATGTCGTAATTAACAACATCTACACTCCGCCTGAAGGGGAAACCTCCACAAAGACAACACGTAATCGTTGTCATCTTTTGACACAGAGAAAGGAAGAATGCATTCCGGCATTTCTACAAGCACATGTGCCTCAACCCAAATAAATCACCGACTACAAAAGGTCAACTATTGCTTTTTTGGATAATTCAAAACAAGTCCATCCAACCGATCAGATCGATTTGCAATGGCATTGCACTGAGAAATGGTTTTCTCCACATTGGCACATGATTCCTCTATAGAAACAAAGTTATAGGTATCTCTAAACAACGTTCGTGACCCAATTGAAGTTGGAAAGATATCCTCTTTGCAAAGGATAATAGAATAAAATCCTTAGAGGAGTTGGTGCTCAAGATTGGGTATGATCCCTCAAATGTAAAAGAAGAAGAGGATATGTTAAAGAAAAGAATGATGACATTGCATCTCTAAAAAAAAAACTTAAATTGCCACCAACAGAAGATTCAAAAAAAGCTAAAGAAATAACTACAAGGTAAGATGAGAAAATAGGAATGCCAAAGTTAATCATGCAACGTAATCCATTATGATAAAGGAAATGGAGGCAGAATTGGAAAGGTTATTGAAAGAGAAGGAGAAATAAACTTTGACGGACGTTATTCCATTAAGTGCAGTTCCCCTCATAGTAAGTCACATACCGGGCTTGTGCCAATGACCACTACAAGAGAAATTCCATCGACAACTCCAATGACAGCATTGGAAAAGACTGTGGAGCTACCAAAGTCCATGGAGGAAATGATCAGCAAGGAGAAGAGATCTATAGGTTTAAAATGGAGGTTGAAAGTCTCCAGGAACTCAAGTCTTCCTTCCAAACAAGATACAATGTTGAGAGACAAGCATTGGAGAAGCTTAAACAGGAAATACAATAGCTCCAGAAACAAATAGTGGCAGGAAAGGCATTAGCAGAGGCTAAGAAAAATATCTGGACAAACATCTCCAATTCCATAAACGAGATTTGGTCCATGGTGAAAATCATGTTTGAACAACATGATCTGGTGCTAAAGAGAAGGCAGGCCATTGACATGATAAGAAGAGAACTGGATGAAATGCCCTCAGCAGCTAACGAGATCATCAAGTTTCTGAATTCAAAAACCAAGGAAGAGGTTGAAGAACTGAAATTTGAAGATAGAACAAAGACTATCCTCGAAGTAAAAAGAGTGTTGACTAAAAGAGGATTAATGTTGCAGTTGGATTAGAAAGCTCAAAACATGGACATTGGAGTTCAGATATTTTTTAACAAGCTTAATGCCTTACAGAAAAAGGGCTTTCCTGGCCTACTTGTCCTAAATGATAAATTGATGAATTTATCTGATTATAAGCAAAAGATTTCCACCATGGCCAAAGACAGTTCCAAGTTTTCAAGGATACAGGGTAGGATCACGATCAAACCGTTCTTGGAGACTTTGCATCCTGACCTCAACATACAACACGAAATCAAGTACATTTTCCTCACCAAGACGACTTTTGCTAAGTACACCGAGATGGATGAAATCTACCGCCGGCTATTGAAAGTTACCATCCCAAGCACGCAAATATGGGATGAGCTATGCGAATTGATTGAGTAAAAGTAAAGGTCTCGTCCAACTCAGTGCCCAACGCAACCAAATTCATTTGAATGACTCATCAACGGTCTTCCCCAAGATCAACATGAGAGATTCGACACATCATGATCAGTTACTACATTTCTGCATCTTGTTAGCTAGTTAGTTAGACTCAGAGTCTACCATGTCCTGATCATTAATGACAGGGTCGTTTGTAACTTTGATTATAAATATTTCAAACTTAGAAGTATGGAGGGTTGATCTTTACGCCCAACAAATTTGTAATCATTGTAATTTGTATCAAGAGGTTATTCTAGTAATACAAAGAGACATTTCACAGGATTCTTGCGTGTGAGTTGTTGGTGAATTTTCCTCTGTCTTCGTAAAAAAAAATTCTTTCTCAGTTATCATATTGTTTTTCTAATCTAATCTTTAAAAGAAGTTAAAGTTGCATAATTTTCCATTGTGTACTATGTTCCTAATCTTTTACAAATTTAAATGTTTTGTTTCTGATGTTACAACAAAGAAATTCTTAAATACTTTTTTGTTGTAACTGATATCTCACCTTCTTCAACTATACATCATTTTTATTTTTAAAGAATCCAACAGTTTCACTATCTTTCCCTGTAAAATGAATCTCATAAAAACTGTCTTTGGCCTCCATCTATTTAAAAACAGACCCCATAACCCAATGGAAGCGTAAATGATATTCAAACATTTTATTTAAAACAATACAAACAACTCGGTTCTATTCTTTTTTAACTATCCTAAAATCTAGAAAATCCAAACAAATCTAAAACTCACAGAGAGATCCCTCTCTGAAACTTGTAGGGCTTGCTCCTAGTTTCGAAGTGGTTGGTTAAGGTTACCTCTGATAAATTTCCTCTTTCCTCACAACAACCTCTGGGAATTTACAGAGTGATAACATAAATGGCGACCATACTAGGGAAGAACTGAACAAACTTTCCACCCCTTGATTTCTTTCCCCTAGACAAAGATAACTTTATTTCTGAAAGGATCACAAACCCTAAATATTATCTAGAAATAATGTTTAGAGGTTGTTAAGTTTGTATATAATAGTTAAAATCTCCAAAAGAAAAATAAAATCAACAGTTCTGGCTCCCAAAAGAATTTTTACTAGATCTCATCCTGACCCAGAACCTGCAATTGCAACAAATAATCCCGAAAGATTACTCATAAAGAAAAATACTGCAGAGATTTCAAAGAGTAACAACCCTCTTCTAAGGTCCCTTTCCATCCTAGAGAAGTTAGTTTTTCTTAAATATCTTGAATCTGATATATCCTTTCAACCAAATATTTTTAGGACAAAATCTGACAGTTTTTTCAGTAAAACGGTCTTAGATCAAACTGTCTTTCAGCCCAGGACCCTTGAAATACTCTCTCCCTCAGATGAAGTTGATAAACATTTTTCCCTTGAGCCTAATAAGCTTGAAGACCTAGTTGCGAATCTTGGTCAAGCCTTAGACAAACTCCATCTTCAGTAGTCCATCGAACCTCATGTTTTAACTATTGCTGCATTTTCTGTTAAACCTAAGTCAGGTCACTCCATTCCTCCAAGCCTTTCATCTTCTATAGCTTCAACCACTACTTCTTCTCTCTCACAGGTTGTTGTTCAACCTCCTCCACCAATCATGATAGCAAGATATGCTCCATTGGTGCTGGTTGCTCCTTTACATGACATGCCTCAATATTATCAAACCAGACTCCCTCAGTTTGATAATACTGGTCCCCTGAATGCACAACAACATGTTGAAAAAATGAATGATTATTTTGACCTATAGGAAGTAGATGAAGCTGATGTGTAGATGAGATTATTCGTACAAAGTCTGATTGGAGAAGTCAAAAAGTGGTTCAAAACCTTATGTGCTTCTACCATTACTGACATTGTTGTCTTTCATCGAACTTTCCTTGACAGGTGGGATGTAAAGAAAAATCCTCTCTAGATCCTGTCAGATTATGAGAACATCAGAAGGAACCAAGGAGAGACAGTGCATGATTACTGCACTCATTTCAACAATCTATACAATGCTATCCCTGCTGATATCAAACCACCACAAGGTTTGTCATTAATAAAATTCCCTGATGGATTTGACGCTGACATGTCATATTAGTTAAGGGAAAGAAACACAACAACTTTGGAAGACATGCAAAGAAGTGTTGTCAGTGTGGAAGCAAATATTTTGGCCAGAAGGGCCAGGCAGAGAACAAAAAAGAGGGTCACCATCAAAGAAGAACCTTCCACTTCTTTATCTGATGCCAAATTAGATTCTCTCTCCAGATCTATGGAGAAAATGATGGAGAGACTCACCATAACTGACAGGAACCCACCTAGGGAGAACCAAGTTGCCCCTCAAATTAGAAACCGAAACTTCAGAAGAAATCCACCTTAGATCAAGCAGAGAGATCCTAGAGATCAAAGGGAACAGAGAGGACTTGATAAATAGATTAGACCACCTCTCTAGGAGAATTATGACAATGATGGGGAGGAAGTAATTGAGGAGTTTGATGATAGTCATATAAACCTAATGGGTGATCATGATCACGATCATGGATCCATTTTTCTCACCCAGGAAGAGCACAAAATCTTTCTCCTTTCACAAACAGAGGTAAATAAAGAAGCTGAGAAAGCAGAACATCAAGACTTTGAGAACGCTATAATGGAGGTTCACAGGTAGTATAGTCTAAGGAGAAAGAAGGCAAATGAGAACAGTCCAAAGAAGGCTGTTGAAACCAAGAAAACCTCAGAAAAACCTCCCAAGAAATTCCCTAGGCGAAATAATGCTGAATCTCCTGCACAAAAAACTCCAGAAATTCTTAAAAGAGCAAGTCAGACTGAAGATTCGTCAATCGTTCAAACAAGTGCACCTGGCCACAGAGCTTATACCGATAAATCAGAATTACAAACCTTAAACAAAGCCACCACTCCTTTCAGCCTTGAAGGGGAACTAGCTAAATTGAAGATTCCCATTCCCCTCTCTGAGCTGATGAACAAGAACGCCTACATGTCTCAGGTGATAAAGGATTTAAGCATCGAACCTGAGATAGGTACCAAAGCTTTGAATGTTGGATTTGTACATCACTCTAACATAGTAAACCTTACCGATGATCAACCTAAGCTCCCGTTTGGTCCTGAAGTTGACGGTTAAACTGATAATGGTGTCGTGGCCCCTTTTTACATCAGCCTAAACATCCACGATTTGATATTACACAACGCTATGCTAGATTCCAGTGACTCCCACAACCTAATGCCCAAAGCCGTGATGGAAAAGTTGGAACTCAAGGTCACCAGACCCTACAAATATTTGCATTCTTACGACTCCAACAAAGTCAAATGTATAGGCTTGATTAAAGACTTATGCATCACCTTGGCTCAAATCCCAACGAAAAGTATGGTAATGGGTATCGTCATTGCAGATATTACCCCCAAGTATGGTATGTTGCTATCAAGGTCTTGGGAAGCTAAATTGAGAGGAACCCTGCAGCTAGATATGTCTTACGCCACCATTCCGGTTTTCAGACAACAAAGAAGACTGTATAGGGAAACATTGATGAAGTATATGGTCACCAGCTCGGAAAAGCCAAAAAATTACCCACTATATTCTGCACACTTTGATCTGGACTCTTTTATTCTATACAACGATGGTGACTTTGAAGAACAAATTTCACAACTGGAATATGATGCACTTGATCCTAAGGATGATAAAACAGTTGTCGAAGTAAGAAATCCCATGATTGAAGAGAATGACAAGTTGCTAGCATATTTATAGAGCATGGACTTCGATGGTGCTGCGAGTAAAGAAGGAGCTGGAGCTAGAGTTTGGTTGCATAACTATAGGTCAAAGTATTCCGAGAATCATTCCTACAAACTGAACTTCCAATGTACTAACAACATAGCCGAGTACGAGGTTTTGATGCTCGACCTGAAATTATTGAAGAAAGTTGGTGCCAAGTAGATAATGGTAAGGGGTGATTCTGAATTGATTATCAAGCAAATCAAAGGTGAGTACGCAGCAAAACACCCCAGACTTAGAGCCTATAGGAATGATGTTTTAGATGCTCTTCAATGTTTTACTGAGATTGACTTGCAGGTAATTCCTAGGGGACAAAATATACTTGCAGATGGGCTGGCTACATCGACAGCTACCTGTAAAATTCATTTTCGTCTCACTCGCAAGTACACAGTGGAGGTGAAGTGTAGACCGACTGTTCCTGAAAACATCAAATATTGGTAGGTATTTGGAAATGACGATCAAATTGAATATTTTCTACAATGTAAGAATGATTTTGAATGTAGAAACATAGATTTAGAAAATGATGATGAATTTGTAAATAAATCTGTTTTCGAGAATGGTAGTGTAAATAAAATAGATGTTGAAGAATTTAATGAAAATGATGTAGATTCTGATATTCTGCAATTAAAAAATAATGTGCTACCTAGAGGTTTAGTTCCTTTGGAAGACTTGTTTGATTTTAATGACGTTGCCAAAAAATCGAAAAATTGAAGCTAGTGGTAAGGAGGTCAAAGAATGAAACATAGGAACATAAGAAAAACCCAAGATGATAAAACTTTCTAAATCTCTACCCCCTGAGAAAAAACGCAAATACATCAAATTTTTTAAGGAATACCTAGATGTTTTTGCCTGGGGTTACAAGGACTTAAAATCCTACGACACAAGTATCATACAACATTGCATTCCCATAAAAGAAGAACACAAACCATTTAGACATAAACTTAGGAGAATTAATACCAAGTTACTTCCCCTGATAGAGAAAGAAATAAAAAAGATGTATGATGCAAAGATTATAGTCCCCTTGAGATTTTTCAAATGGGTTTCTAACCTAGTTCCCACCAAGAAGAAAACTGGCGAGATCAGACTTTGCATAGATTTCAGAAATCTGAACAAAGTCTCCCTCAAAGACAATTACCCTTTGCGCAAAATGGACCACATATTACAAAAGCTGGTTGGATCCAGTAGGATGTTCTTATTAGATGGTTTCTCTGGTTACAACCAAGTTCTGGTCCATCCAGAAGATCAAGAGAAGACAACTTTTACCACACCCTGGGGAACCTTCATGTATGTGAACATGCCTTTTGGTCTGATGAACGTTGGGGCTACTTTTCAAAGAGCGATGGACATTGCTTTTGTGGGCGAGACTGGGAGATTTATAGTCATTTATATGGATGATGTAACTGTTTACTCCAAATTTGATGAGGAACACTTTCTCCACCTCATACGTGTGTTTGAGAAGTGCAGGAAATTTGGGATTTCATTGAATCCTATGAAAATCCTTTTCGGGTTAGAGGAAGGTAAACTACCGGGACACATAATCTCAAAATATGGAATTAAAATAGATCCTAGCAAGATAGAAGCCATGTAGAAGGTTGAACACCCTAGGAATACAAAGAACTACAATCTTTCATTGGAAAAATAAATTTTCTTAGAAGATTCATACCAAACTTGGCTGAACTTCTCAGGAATATCAATAATATGTTGAAAAAAGAAACAAAAATGAAATGGAATGCCAAGTCCAAACAATCATTCGAGTAGGTGAAACATGCTCTCACCCAAGCCCTAGTTCTGATTAGTCCATATTATACCAAAGAATTTCTTCTTTTCTCCTTCGCATCTGAACACACCATAGCAGCTGTGCTATTGCAGAAAAATAGTGAAGGGTACGAACAACCCATAGTGTTTTTCAACAAATCTTTGAGAGATGTTTCTTTGAACTATAACATAATGGAGAAACAAGCCTTCGCTCTGGTGAAAGCCATAAAGGACTTTAGAGTCTATATTCTCCATTCTCACACGATTGCATATGTCCCAAACAAAGTGGTTAAGGATATCCTGACCTAGGATAATCTGGATGGTAGAAGAGGAAAATGGATTGCGGTTATTCTAGAGTATGACATTGAAGTAAAACCTACGAAACTAATCAAAGGACAGGGTCTGGCCAAACTAATGGCTGAGTCTAATTTTCATTCTTTATATATTAATTTTTTGGCTGCAACAGACGGACCGGAAGAGCAGGCGACTCCAAACATAAAAGAGGTATTCTTAAACTCCCCTTGGTACGCAGACCTCATTTTTGTACTCCAAAATTTACAAGCTCCTCCGGGTTTGACTAAGACCAAAGCTAGATTTGTTAAATTAATAGCATTGAAATTTTGTATTTTAGAAAGCAATCTCTATTGGAAAGATCTTGGTGGTATCTTGCTTAATTTCCTATTAAAAGACGAAGATGAAAACGTTCTTCAAGATTTTCATGCAGGAGACTGTGGTGGACACCTGAGTTGGAAGACCACCACCAACAAGATTCTGAGAGCTGGTTTTTACTAGCCTACTCTGTTCGCTGACGTCCACCAGAAGGTTACTTCTTTCCACAAGTGCCAGATTTTTGAAGGTAAAAGGAAGCTTCTGCCACTCCCTATGAAACCCATTTATGTTGAATCTCCTTTCCAACAATGGGGCTTAGACTTCATTGGTGAAATCCATCGACCCTCCTCGGGCCAACACAAGTGGATCCTCACGGCCACAGACTACTTCACCAAGTGGATTGAGGCTGTATGATGCATGCAAACTACTGACTCTGTTATCATCAAGTTTTTAGAAACTAACATTTTGTCTTGTTTTGGATGCCCTAGATAAATTATAGTTGACAATGCAGTGGATTTCAGATCCAAAAGGCTCATAGATTTTTGCAATCAATATCGCATTACTCTAGGACATTCAACGACTTATTATCCGCAAGGAAATGGGCTAGTTGAGTCTTCTAACAAAATTCTGGTGAACATTCTCAGAAAGACATTGCAAGAAAAAAATAAATCATGGCATAATAGGTTGGTTTTCTCACTCCGAGCTGACATAATAAGCACCAAAAGAGAAATTGGTATGTCTCCATACTAGTTGGTGTATTTCACCTAGGCCATTTTCCCCCTTTCATTAGGAGTTCCGGTCATGAAACTATTGCAGGAAACACAAGAAGAACCAAATGATGTCCAACGAAGGATAAATCAAATGATCCACCTAATGCAGTCTAGAGAAGAAGTTTACAACGGAACTCAAGTGATACAGGAAAATATAAAAAAATATTTCTGACAAGAGAACCAAAGAGGATAACTTTGAATTGGGTGATCTAGTTTTGAGATGGGACTCCAGAAATGAAGATAAAGGTAAACATGGAAAGTTTGATAGCCCATGGAAGGGTCCTTACACCATTTATGCCTTCAGAGGAAATAATGCTTTCCTACTTGCTAATAGTGATGGATTAGACCTACGAGGGGGACCTATAAGTGGCAGGATGCTGAAGCATTACTTGCCACCTCAGTAGAAAGATCACCATTCCCTTTCATTGTATATATCATTTCTTTTACAAGTATTTTGTGTGTAGGTGCTTTTGTTCAGGTGTTTGAAGCCCACAGAGAAGGCCCTAAGACACCGAATAATGTCGTCAAAATTTTCAAAATAAAGCAAGTCAGATAATAGAAGAAGCTCTAGAGGAAATTTTTTCAAGACAACAAGAAACATGATTCTTGGGATCTCGCAAGGAGGATACCATCCCCAGGTGGAGCCACTATTATAACCCTATAATTTATAGGATCAACTGTTGATTGTAATTTTGTTCCTTTAGTATTTTGGACTTGCAAATATTGCTACATTCTACAAAAGAAAAAGAAAAGAGAAAAGAAAAGAAAAGAAATGAGAAAAACAAAAAGAGGGCATAAAAGAAAAAGGATAAAGCCCCATGAATTGATAATGACTTGATCCATATAGTTTTAACATGGCCAAGTCTTTTAAATTTAAGTATTTAGGATTAGTGACTAAGCTTGGCTATACTATCTAATCTTAGCCAAGTAAATTAGGATTAGTGAATAAATTTGGCCAAATTGTCTAATCTTGGTCAAATAACCCCAGGGTAGAGTATTTTCTTAGCCTAACAGTTTAAGCTGGGCTAAAGGTGCAAAGGAGTAGGTTAGGACATAGGTTAGTTAGTTTCTCTTCAATAAAATGTGAAAGATGATCGATGAAAAATGCATAATTTTGATGGTGAAATTTTTTTTCTAACCCCATGGTGACAAAAGAAAGGGGGGTAGTGCGCAAAACCCATAAAAAGGTCATTAAGCCTAAGTTTGGCCTCATGTATTGAAACACGCCCCAGAAATTAAAGATTGGGCCTAGATCTACGACTAAGTTGTTAGCGCCCAGATCTACGGTTTTGATGAGTTTTCAGACTTGCCTGACCGTTCTTCCTTTAATGGTGGGGGGTTCGAAAGGGTGATTAAATTGTGTGCCCAGATCTATGGTTCTGATGAGTTTTCGGACCCCCCCGACCATTCTAACTTTAACAGTTGGGGGGGGGGGTCCGAAAAGGTGATTAAATTGTGCGCTCAGATCTATGATCATCCCATTAGCGTGCAAATGGACGGTCCATAGGAGATTCCAGACCCCCCC
>SNQJ01S0007556.1:127234-160319 GCA_010110895.2 Picea sitchensis
AGAATCCATCTCTTCCTAGATCCAAGAAGTAGATCCATTCTTTCTTGGGTAAAATATTTGTTTTAAGAAGATTCATCTCCAACTTTGCTGAATTGGTTAAGTATATCACATCTATGCTTAGAAATGGAAATGAAGTGAAATGGAATGTTGAAGCTTAGAATTATTTTGACCAAATAAAATAAAAATTGACTTAAGCACCTGTTCTCATCAGCCTTGATTGTTCAAAGGAATTTATGATATTTTCTTTTGCCTCACATGACACATTGGTTTTTGTCCTTCTTCAGAAAAACACAGATGGGATGGAGCAACCTATTTCCTTTTTCAACAGAGCATTAAGGGATGCATATATGAGGTATGATATTATGGAAAAGCAGGATTATGCTTTGGTTAAATCCCTTAAAACCTTCAAGTTATATATTATGCATTCCAAGATTATTTCCTATGTCCCATCAACCTCTGTCAAGGAAATACTTATCCAACCTGACATAGATGGAAAGAGGAGAAAATGGATTGCCAAAATTCTGGAGTTTGACCTTGAAATGAAGCCTACTAAGTTGGTGAAAGGGAAATCTTTATCTAGATTGTTGGCTTAATCAAATTTCAAAACAATGGGGGTTAATTTCATGAACCTAAAATATGAAAATTAGAAAATTGATATCTTTGTCAAAATCTCACATATCAGTCCTAGCTTGGAAGAATGCACTTGGTACAAATACATTATTTATTTTCTGCAAATGTTGCAGCCTCCTGATGGTTTGGAGAAGAAGAAGGTGAGAGATTTGAAACTAAAAAAAGTCATATATTGTCATATTGATCACATATTGTGTTCGAAATATCCTCTAAGGGTTCTCTTGAGATTTTTAGATCCACAAAGGATCAAAAGACTGTGACTGATTTTCATGACAACTTGTGTGGGGGTCATCACTTTTGGAGAACCACATCATATAATATCCTCAGAGATGGGTATTTTTGGCCTAGCCTTTTTACTGATGTTTGTGAAAATATTAGGGCCTGTGATAAATGTCAGAAGTTTTTAGGAAAGCAACAACTAAAATATTTTCCTCTGAAGCCTATGGTGGTTTCTGGTCCTTTCCAATAGTGGGGACTTGAATTCATTGGGGAAATTCATCCAACATCAAGTGGTCAACATCAGTGGATTTTGAATGAAATTGACTATTTCACTAAGTGGATATAAGACATTCCTACAAGGAGTGCCTCACACAAGGTAATCATTGGTTTTCTTGGAGATATTATATCAATATTTGGTTTTCCAAGCAATTTTGTTACTGATAATGCTGCATCTTTCAAAGCTGAACCATTGGTGAAGTTTTGTGATAAGTATGGGATTCAAATAGTTCATTCTACCCCTTATTACCCCCAAGTCAATGATCTAACAAGAGCCTTGTAAATATCATCAAGAAGTTACTGGAGGACAATAAGAAAGCATGGGACTCAAAGCTGAAATTTGCCTTACGGAATGATAGAGTCACTACAAAAAGATCACTTAGTATTTCCCCTTTCCATCTTGTTTATGGGATTGAAGCTATTTTTCCTACTAAGCTTGCCTTTCTTGTGGAAACGTTCCTTCAGGATCAACAAGGAGAACCAGATGATATGGTCAGAAGGATGCATCAGCTAGTAGAAGTACATCAGACTAGGGAGCAACTCCTTGATAAAGCATAAAGCTATCAACATAAGATCAAGCAAGATTTTGATAAGAAGGTAAACAAAGAAGATTTCCATTATGTATATTTGGTGCTCGAGTGGGATGCACTCAAGAAAGACAAAGGAAAACATGGTAAATTCGAAGCCTTGTCGATTGGTCCTTTCAATATTTCTGATTTTTTTCAAAATAATACTTATAAATTAAAGAACTTGGAAGACTCTGAAGTTTTTGGTGGCCCTGTTAATGGGTACTTTCTGAAGAAGTATTTTTCTTAAGCCATGAGTGGTTTTCCCCTCCATTGTAAATATCGTTTTTGTTTTTCTTTCTATTGAATAATGACCCCATATCCCTAGGATAAGACACTGAAGCTGCTTGTTCTTGGAAGCTCACAGGGAGCATGCCATCCCCTGTGGAGCCAAATGTTATCACATGGAATTGATTGGGTCAATTCAACCTTAATTTTTCGATTTTTTTAATCTTTAGTGTTGTTTAGTTTTTACTTTTGTCCTCTTCCTTATAGTCTTTTAGGTTTTAGCACAAATAAAGTTAGTGTTAATGTTGGACCAAACCCTTGGTTTATATTTTCATATTTATGACAAGGTTAGACAATCCATCGTCCTTATGCTTCCACCACCACCCTGACATATCACCACTTCCATGATGTACTAAAACCCCTCCACTTTTTCCCCCTACCCATTAGAAGGTCAAATCAGGTTCTTTTTGTACGCTGCCATCTCATCAGACATTCTATAGCACATCTCAAGTACACTTTGCTCTCATTGCCATAATTGCACTTATGATGCTTTGTCAGCCGATATCTTTGTTTTCAACATACATTTTTTAAAGGAAATAATCTGGGATTTCATCATTTAAATATTTTCTAACTGTTTTACCAAGATTTAAAATTGCTCCTAGCTCGACACTCCAAAAAATTGCGTTTTCAGATAGGCGTTACGAAAATTGTTGCGAACTGGCTAGTGAAAGTAAGTTGGAGGTTAGACCGGCTATAGGTAGATTCATCCAAGCTCAAGAATATCGATTCTGAAGCCTCAACCTCTAGGTACTCCACGATCATTTTAAGCTTCGTTGAAGGACAATAAAGGTTGTTTTCTATCATTGCTTCTCCTAGGCACTACGAACTAATGGTCCACACTGCCAACTCTCCCTCTTAGCTCCGTTGTTACAATTCTCAGCCAGTGGAAGAGATCTCAGCCTTTTTTACTAAATACTAAGCAAACCTTGCTGTCAGGCCACCTCTCCCATCCCTTATTTGGGTTTTGCTGCTTATGTTGCGAATTCTGCTATGAATCCTCTGTTTTAGCGCTAAAAACCCTGTGCAACAACTCAACACTGTTATTCACCTACCTCGGAACTTGTATCAACTAGTTATCATCAAGATTTCCTTTCTTATTAAAGTCTATCTACTTTGGAAATTTTAAAAAAGGTCTTTTGCTGATAAAGTTAAATGAGTTTTGCAAAATGATTGTGAAGTGTTAAACAATTTTTTTTTGCAACAACTTTATCCTTGCATCTCCATTTTCCTGTGTAGTCTTCCTTCATTTCCTGACTATCGGTTGTCCTTTCATAAGCCTGGAGGCCAAATAGGCTCAAAGAACATTAAAACCTTAGGCAAAAACCAACTTTGAAAAAGATTATCCATTTACACCCTAAGACCTTTGTCTTTTTGTTTTTCCTCTTGCATCACTCAAATTGTTGTTTTAGTTTTCTCCCTATAACATCAATGGATAGTCCACAACAGAAGAAGGATCACAAGGGTGGGGGCATAGTGAGGATTGAACCATATGACATGTAGTTGTTTTCTGCTGAACCTCTGATCATGGAGGTCTTCGTGTTTATGCCAAAATATGCAGAGGGGGTACCCTGAGGTAGCTAGAGAATTTTCCTTGTATTTTGATGGAACCAAAACTAAGGTGGGGAATCTTGAAATTGGGGTATCTGAACCAACAATAGAAACAACTACTGAGATACCAAACACTAGTGAAATATGGTTTAAGTCCATGAATCTAATTGCAACCTTCTCTAAAGAATTCCTTAAACCAGAATGTCAGGGAGATAACCTATCAAAAGGAGTGCCCAGGAGCCACATGGTTGAAGGTTTTGATAAGATGCTAAGGGTGATCCAAATATATTTCACTTGTGAGGGAAAGTTCAATATGATTTATCAGTACCACATTAGACATTTGCTAAATTTCATAGGCAAAGACCTCATGAATATCCCTTTCCATTTGTTTAGAAGCATTGGGAAAATGGCTAACATGGTACAAGATAAGTCCAAGGTAGTTGATATAAGTGTTTTTCACTCAGGGCTGATTAAAATTCTTGTGATGGAGGAGCTGAAGAAGAAAAACACTGACTAGGATCAGTTCATTGCCTCTGCACATTTGCAATTAAATGTTGCTCCTACTCCACAATCTAAAGTGCAGGAAGAGAAAAGACATTGCTAAAAATGATGAGGATCCTAATGAACAAGAAGGAGAAGGAGGATTTTATAACTCTCCAAAAGGTATTTTTCACCCCAAACAACTCCATAATTAGCAAAAATTCCATCAGCCAAAGCCACAGGCACAAAGGGAAGGAGGTTACTTTTCTCATCACCATATGTTGTAGTTGAAACTAAAGTTAGGAGGCCTTTCACAAGGTCATCAGAAAAAAAATAAAGTATTTAGAAAGAGAATGTAGTGGAAGCTCCCATCAAGAGAAAAGGTAAATATGTGGCTATTGAAAAATACATTGAGGTGATAGACATAACCACCCCTCCAAAGAACACTACTTTTAAAAGGCCGATCAAATAGTTTAGAGAAGCCAGAGTTGAAATTGCTAAATTGAAAAGGGAAGAGTTAGTTGGAAAGAACAAGTTAAGATACCTCATGGATATGTATCGTGAGAATCTTGTACAGACCAAGTTCATTGCTAAGAGATTTAGACCTCTCCACATGCAACTTAAAATACTATATAGAAAAAATTTAGCCTACCAAGGTCAGATCAGGGGGTTAAAGATGGAGCTGAATCCTTTGAAGGAAGAGTTATCCAAGAGAAATTTGAATGTGTTGGCCCAAGATACCACCAGAAGGAGTACCAAACTCAGGAAGTGAAGTGAATTGTCTTAAAGAATATATGTTTTGGAAGTGCTTGTCCTTGCACTTTTTAAGATTTTGGGGAAGTATAATTCCTATAATTGAGTTTTTCACTCATACACCACATTATGAGGCTTCTGCATGCATACGTAACTCTGGGGAAAGTTTTTGGGTGTTTTGGGATTAAACTAGACTAATTGAGTAGCTACAAAACAGTTTGCAGCGCCTGACGCTGCAAACTGGTTCATACAGTCAAATGCTGCAAACTTTTCTACAAACTGGCTGATACAGTCAACGCTACATGATTTGCCATGAACCCCTATTTTGATGGTTTCAAGATGATCACTGGTCACCAGTTGGCTAGCGGAGCATGGTAAAATTGTTTGAAGGTCAGTTTAAAGCTGGAGGATACCTGGCAAGAAAAAGAATGCGCTCAAAGGACACCTCATTATGCAAGATTAAGGTGTTAGGATAGTTTCCAACACTATCCTTTGTTGTAGCAGTTTGTTATTTCCAGTTTGTACAGGTGTAATTACCTCAGTTTAAGATGAAAGAATCCTATGTTAGAGGATGAACTCACATTGTATGCTATTTTTCCCTATCTAGGATGTAAAAGCAGCATTAGAAGACATTTTGTAGGTTCTAATGGTTGATGTAAAAGACTCTTTTGGTGATATTAATGTAACAGAGCCTACTCTGGTTTGATGTATCAGACTTGATGAAATTTTGTTTAATGGAAGTCATTTTTCTCTCTTTCCATATTATCTCTCTCCCACTCTGAATTTTTACTGTCATTGAATGATTCAAATGATATTTTGTATCTGTATTACAATGGATGTTTGATTGTGATGCTGTTATAACTTTCTCAGAGTTTTTTTAGCTTGGATTTAAGAAACTCTTGTATCTTAAACTTTTCTCTCCTTTGTCTACTGGTAAACCTGATACTAGTGGTAGACTCAATTCATTTTTCTTACTAAGTCTTCCTTCTATCCACACTAATACTCAAAACCATGACCTAAGTTAAACAAAATACTTCTTTTTCTCATGCATTTCATCTAGAATTTCTCGTGTTTTGACATTGCTAAAATGAGTTTTATCCATTTTACACCGCATTTTAAGAATTATCTCATAAACCTATTGAAGGGTACTGAACTTTCACTTTAGCAGTCAAAGTGTAACTTTCAGTTCTAACACTATGGTTATCAAATTGGAACATCAAACTCTTTACATAGATCATTAGGAACCTGATCTACTACCTTGGGTTCTGCCCTTGTCACTGACGGGTCAAATGGTTCTTCGACATATGATTCTACCTTTCCACAGTGGAGTGGTTACCTGCATGATATGAGGGAGAAAGGAACGATAAATCGTACTAGTCACAAATGGGGTAGGGTATTGTTGGAAATTTGATTCAAACTGGGTCATTTCTTGGCATCATTCGGTTTCTTCCAACTTGAACCGTTTTTCTTTCTTTTCACCTGCTGATGTAACAAATCTAATTGTCATTAAATATTTTATGGCAACATGGTCAGTGTGCAATATTATTGGATAGGAGTGGGTTAACTCGGAAGCAATTTTCCCTCCAGAGTTATCTTTCTGGTAGGTTCTTCGGCGATGCGGTTTTAAATTTCTGATCAATCCATAACTTTGGTCAATTTTCTGAGCATCTGGGTTGGTTTAAAATGGGGAAAACCCCTAGGATAAGGTCTTGAAATTTATGGAACCTTGATCCATGCAAAACTCAGGATACCTTGAAAATCTAGCCGGATTTAGTCCCATATTTTTGCCTGAAAAATGAGTCTGTTTTCTCCTGAGTTAGATTACTCCTTATTGGATATCCTATAATGCGATGTCAATATTTAGTAATTGCATGTATTACAACAATAAACTCTTTCATTGTTACCATACATGGTCGGTGTGCAATATTATTGGATATCCTGTAATGTGATGCCAACATTTATTAATTGCATGTATTACCGCAATAAACTCTTTCATTGTTACCGTACACGATCAATGTGCAATATTATTGGATATATTATAATGTGATGCCAACATTTATTAATTGCATGTTTTACGACAACAAAACTCTTTCATTGTTACAGTATAATTTAGTTATGTGAGTGAAATATTTGGCCAACAATATCTAGCCCACTGCGGAGTCTTTAAGACTCTGTCAGCCAGTTGCCAATCCATGATGCCATGGAGCATGACCATCACGCCTCCACCCTCGACATTTGTGATCAGTTCGACAACCTCCACCCTCTAGCACCGGGAAGGTCATTTCCGTTTCAATTGTCTTCCATCCATCGATGGCCATAAAAATGTGCCCATTGGATATACGATATGGATGGATGGATAAACTTGATGTCATGATCGTTGAATTTAGTAAGGGTTCCAGGTTTTGAATTTTAAATTTAGTAAAGGTGCCACATTTTCAAATTTTAATTTCACAAATTTCCACGTTCAATATTTGTTCATTAACAGCTAGCGGACAATGGACTCTGAGAGCTTTTCTAGCTTAAAATTCCTTGGCTTAGATTCTATGTCGAGTTAGTTCCTAGTGACGATTAAGGCATTTTTGGAGCCATGTAAGCTTCACTTGTTCTTGACATTTATATCACAGGTGGAATACTCGTGTTTCTTGCTCTTCATCTCCTTGGAAACGACTATCCATGGAGACCGTATTCAAGTGGAATCACCTAGCGTTGTGCCTTCCATACTTAACTGTGTTTTCTTCGCATGTTTGTGCGTTTGTTCACTCATACCCTCTTCATATAAAATTTAAGTGCACCTTGTTCTTGATTTCGTTTTTTCTTCATAGGTCTATGGGGTTGTGCTCTCATACCCTCATCATATAAAATTTAAGCGCAACCTGTTCTTGATTTAACAATGGATCATTTGGGAATAATTTTCTTTCATACCCTCTTCATATTAAATGTAAGTGCAACTTTTTCTTGATTTTGCAATGGATTATTAGGGAAGAATACAACTTATGGTGTCGTTGGTGCTCCTGCTCGTCTCTCATTTTTGCATGGTAGACTCCTTGCGTACACCCGTCAATGACCATGAAGTTAAAGTTACCTCTATTTGGTTGGGTGGTGTTGCATCTTATGAGCTGCGGGGGTTTGATTCCTTTGCCGGCAATATCTGCAATGGAACTATGGGGGAGTGAAATGATTACAATGAGGATTTTATGATGGATACTAAAGTGCACAGGAGGCTTTTGAGGAGGGTCGATTACTACATCAAATATGGAGCACTCGATGTTAAACGAGCTCCATGTCGACCTCGGTTTTGGAGGTCTTATTACACTCATAATGTTTACAGGGAAATAGGGCCTTTTAGGCCCTATCACAACCCTATCACAATAGATGCATTGCTATCACTTGATGCAGGCGTTACATGAGCTAAGATTCACATTGCTTCCTTGCTTTATCCCCTTTCTAGAACCTTACTATGTAGCACATTTTATTGTCCAGAGAAGTAATATTATATGTGTGCGTGGGTGTTATTGCATTTTGATGGTTAGCAGGAAGTTGTATCACCTGCACTATTTGATAACTATTCCATAATTTTTGGTTGGTATTTACGATTTATCGAGTTTGGTATGTATTTATCGGTAAGAGATGGACAATTTTCTCAATAAATTTAGGTTGATAAATTCTCATTATCATAAATGATCGCATGTAGTCTGAAACACTCGTGGTATGTTGCAATCTTATTGTAGTCATTTCCTTCAATCATCGTATTTAATTTGGAAAACAAAATTATACTAAATAATTGCATTAGATGGAAGAAGGGATCTCGTTTAAAAAGAGTTCTTTTGCATTTTTATTTTACAACAAATAATTGCGCGAGAGATAAGAAGGGATATTGATTGAAAAAATAGAAAATCTTCAACAATTTTGCATAAATTAAAACTAAGATCGGACCATCCCACAAACAGGAAAATATATCGGAAAGTCATTGCCTTTTGCGTTATTGATCATTTTCGTTATTGATCATAAATATCATGAGAATGAATCTATATGAAAATTCATAAATATCATGAGAATGAATCTATATGAAAATTTAGCTGCTGCAGCAAATGTAACCTAGTAAAAGACTCTATGTAATTCCATGTGTGAAGCTCGAGATTGGATATGTTTTAAAACTCACGTCAAATTGCTGACGGAAATCACTTCAACACCAACTTAAAATCTTTTTAAACAGAGTTTCATGACTAGTTAATGGTTTTTCCTTTTCTCACATTGGGTGCTCTGATTAAGTTATATTCATATCACTTACTATTAAAAAAAAATTGAGTGAGTTTCAAAACTAGTTAACGTTATGCAATTTGGTTTTTAAAACTTTGGGTATAATTTATAAATGAATTTAAATGATACGAATGTCAAAAATGACTGAGCATCTAAATTATACCATCTTTATCACTTTAAATTTAGTATTCCATTGTAATTTTTCAGATTATACCATCATTATCACTTTGAATCTACCAATCTAATACAAAATTTTAATTTGCATCATTCATGTGAAAACATGTTATACAACCTCTATGCTATGGGACTTATCGGTAATTGTGGACTTAAAGAGATGTCCCTAGATCCACCTAGATCTAGAACAAAACAAAACAGAATATAACGCTTTCCCTAAGCTCTAATTATTGAGTTTACTAGTTAACAAGAGATAAACAACATACTGTTTAAATGTTGCTTCCTCCTGCCATTTTCATCCTAGCTCCACTTCGGTGCTCCTGTGATATTGAATATGCAAGGGAACGCAAGCCAACCAAAGTGAAAGAAATCCAATATACTCAATAAGAACTTATGTATGTGATCAATGAATCATACAATAAAACAAGACAAGTTTTATGGGAAAGAAACATATCATTGTATTATATTTAAAGTGAAAGTGGAGATTACAACCAAAGCCTTGATGTTGCAAGGTCCCCTCTCGATGACCCTTTTTTCCAACACACACACTTGCTTCAAAATTGAATGAAGAATATCCACAATGACTTGATGAACTGAAATGAAGTCCTTAAGTATGAAATGAGGTAGAATTCCTCATCCAATTCTTAGCCTATTCAATATTAATCTTGCTTGAATCAACCTTCATTAACCTTAGCCTTTTCCATGAGAAATCCCTCTTTATATAAGGGAGAGAGAGATGGTTGAAAAGATTAGGATGATCCAACCAAATCAGAGAAGCGAGTAAGATCCAAACCATACTGATGCCACCTCATCTTCTAGAACATCCCCTTCTAGAACTTTCGTGAAACTCGACATTTTCTTAGTCTTTTGACATCGTTGCACCCTAGCTGTAGAGCAACTTGCAGAGACGTCATAGCCCAGCTTTAGTGCAGGGGGCGACGATCATGCATCGTCGCATCCTGTGTATGGTGCAGCCTACGATGACCTTCCTTAATAGGGCTTTTGAGAAGAGAAAGTCAGTTACTTTCCTCACGAAGAAAGACTTTTTTTGGAAACATGAACACATATTGTCAATGGATCATCGAGGTGACCAAAATAATGTGTAACACTCCATAAAAAGGCTTTCCATGTCGATTTTTTTTAATCTTTGAACCCAAGCGATAAGCCAACGTATAATAAAACTATACAGTAAACAAAGTTATGTATAAAGTAAAATCTGAGTGCTTGAGAATGATGAACATGGAACATGTATTTATTTTACAACATTGAATTGAATAATACATGCATTAAATCCATTATCCACACTCAAAGACATTGAGGAACATTATAAAGGATTTGTTAATGTAAATTTTTAAATTTATAATATCTAAATTATTTTAGAAAATAATGTTTTAGATTTTTTAATATTAGATATATACATTATAATTTAAAATAAAAAATAAGATATAAAATTTTTATTCCAAATGTTACCCGATATATAAAAAGCATTTATTCCAAAGTTTCAAAATTAATGTTAAACCTTTATTAAAATCTAAATACTAAATATCATATAGCTAATAATTATGTATGATTGTGTTATGATTTTTGTAATTTTTTTTTTTTATGGATATTGATTAAACAAATTCTTATGCTATATAATTTTTTTTTTATGGATATTGATTAAACAAATTCTTATGCTATAGAAGTGTAATATGTTATGAATTAAGTAGTAGGGTGTTGTGTTATTGAATTAAGTAATAGGTAGATATTGCATTGCACTTGTTGTTATGGTTAAATTTAAAAGTATTTATAGTGTGTTATTGAGTTGAGTGATACTTAGAGACTCTATTTCAATTGTTATTGTTATAATTAACACTACTTAAATAATTTTAAGTTCTTCCCTTATCAATTATTAAAATGCACAATGTGATGGTTAGTATTCAATATTTTAAGGAGCTAATTTGAACCCTTTCTATTTCCAATTGTTAAAATGTACAATATGATGGTTAGGATTCAATATTTTAAGGAGTGTTGCATCCTACATGGATTAAGCACAATGAAGTGAGTTTTATTGAGGTTGGAATATAATCATTATAAAGTGAGTTTTATTAGGGTTAGAATATATGAGTAGAAGAAGAACAATAAATCCAAGGTACAAAGGACGTGTACAACAAGACACATATAGAAGATAGAGTGACCTGGATTAAGGGAGATAAATATCCATCTTGTTGCAGATTCTTTCTTTAAGACTTTGCAGACTGGATTCCTGTGAAACCACACTCGTGCACTTAATACCTTCTCCCATACATGCTCCCATTCACATTCATCCTTCCATGTAGTAATGATACCATCTACATCCATCCCACTGTGCATCCCACCATGCATCCATGCTCCCATCGCTCCTTTTCCAACTCTCGTCGGCCACTAATATTGAGCGTTCAATTCACCAAATGACATGACAAAAACCGCCATTAACCCCAAAGGAGACATGAGGATATGCCCCATCGGGCCACCTGATCTCCATTTGAATGATGATGGATGAAATTACATTTACATACCAACATTATTAATTGTAACTTGGTGGATTTTAATGCAACATTGCCACCCAATGACCATTCAAATTTCATCCTGGTGCTCCTTCGCTGGCTCTCCAATATTTCTCTTCGGGATCTGTTCTGCAACTGTCGAACCTTCCTCACTCCAAATCTATCCGATTTGGGTCCCAAGTTTCTCAAGGCCACCAAATCAAGCCCATGTAACATGTTTGTGATCCGATAGGTGAAGAAAAATAAGCAGAATATGTTCTTGGAGCTAGAACCAGAGAATATTTAATGCATGGAGACAAGCAGTGAGAATCCTGTGTGAAGCATCAACCAAATTTTCCCCTATGAATACATCTTGGGATCTCCTATTATAAATCATCTCTACCAAATGGAGCAATCGATCTCGGAATGGCCGAGCCAATGAGTGTCACTGTCTATCGTCTATGTTTTGTTTTGGAATAGGAAATTTCTGTCCGATGCCCAGAATCGAGGAAGTGATTTGTGCAATGGTACATTTTCATTTCTTAATTACCAGTTAGCAATAACCATGTATGAAATATTGATAATCACTCATTTTGGTTCTCCTTGTGCAGAGTATGCGCCATATGCCAATGTGAATATTAAAGTGGGGATACAATCATGTCCTTACCTTGTGCCCGTAGTTTTCCATCATCCGTGTGGGTCATGGTGGATTCTCAACTACTTAGAGCTATGCCCTATTATTTGTAAGTTGGATGTTGTTGAGCAACATGAAGTTTGATGATTTTAATTAGTTGTTCAAAATTGTAACCACTTCCCATTTATTTTCACATCCTTGAACAAAAATGTATAATAAATAAATTTTGAATCTTTCTATAACTCTCAATATTTCTGATGTGTAAATATCTTGCATGGTGAGAAGATTTATTTTTCCGAAATATTGTAAATTGGCACTCACAATATTCAATAATGAAATACCCCTTCATTATTAACCATGTTGTATTCATGAAGTTCAAGTGGTTTTGAATGCTCTTAAAACATAGGCTTGTCTGTAGTTGATTTTTTAAGATCCGTGAAGAGTCCAATTTTTTTTATACAGAAATAATGTTGTGTGGTTCTGTAAGAAAAGAACCATGAATAAATTTCAAATTGTTGGCAAGGAGATCCCATATTGTTCATGTCCAATGGACAACAAAAATGTTTGGTTTAAAGTGAAGGTCCATTGGATGTTAATCCATTTGATGAAAAAATGGTTTCCAAAAATATTAGTGTTAAGTTTTAAGCTATTATTAAGTTTCTTTTCAATTTACTAGATAACCATAGCATAGATAGGATCACTAAGAGAAACACAATCACAAGATACAAAAAAATTATCTTGGGAAACCCTCATGGGGAAGAAAACCCAGCAAAAACTTCCTTAATATAGATACCCAATACAGTGCCAAAACAATAAACCAAACAATAGAGAATATCCTTAACTGAGAAATGCGCCTCTCTCTCTTCTGTCTTCTCCAATGGGAGCGACCAAACTTGTGTTCTAGATGATCGAATGAGTGAGTGAACAAATGAGGCACTGGCTTCCTTTATTTATAAAAGCCAACAGGTGCTGAAAAGGTGTCTCTTCGTTGGGCAGGGCTGACATGTCTTCTGAGTGGTTAAAACCTCTTTAAATTTCCTGGGGGATGAATTCTCAATTTTCATAATATATTTAGGGTTTGACCAATCCGCAAAAGGGTATTTGGTCAATTACAATGCCCGACATTATCAATCCACAAAAGGGGATTGATCTAATGAATAATAAATGAATAATAAATAGAATACTCTTTGCAGTTACAATATTTCAACACTCCCCCTTAACAATAAGGTTATTCTACAACATCATCATCATCGAGAGAGAGGGAAGCAACATCAACAACATATGGAACACTCATTGGCATATCTATAAATCATCAAAAGTTTTTCTCATCATCAATATCTTCATTCACAATAGGGAGATAGAATGGCATCATCATCATCTACATCAACATGGATTAGTACAACACTAATACATCATCATCAATAACAACAGAAGGATGATACAACATCAACGACAACAATATCACAACACAAAAGTTGTAGGATCATCAACAACAATAGCATCACAACATGAAGGTTGGAGTATCATCAACAACAACAACATCACAACAGGAAGGTTGGAGTATCATCAACATCAACACTAGGCTGGAAATCTTCAACACGAAGCTGACATCTCAACAACATTAGCACAAGGATGGAAATATTTAGCACGATGCTAGAATCACAACAACATCAACATGAAGATGGAAATCTTTAGCACGAGGATGGCATCACAACAAAATCAACACGAAGCTGGAAATATTCAGCACAAGGTCGACATCACAACAACATCAACATGAAGATGGAAATCTTCAGCACTAGGATGGCATCAAAACAACATTAACACGAGGCTGGAAATGTTCAACACTAAGTTGGCATCACAACAACATCAACACGAGGCTGGAAATATTCATCACTAGGCTGGCATCACAACAACATGAACACGAAGCTGGAAATATTTGGCACTAGGTTGACATCACAACATCATCACGAGGCCGAAAATATTTAGCACTAGGATGACATTAACACTACTCCAACATGAAATCATGGTTGACCCCAGACTGAAACAACTTCCTAAAATGCTCTTTCTATCAGAGACACTTCCATGCCAATTTGAATTGGTATAACCACTTAGTCTAAAGTCACGATCTCCATTATAACTAAGACCACAATCTAATGTACCCTTAAGGTACCTTATCACATGTTTTGCAACAACCAGGTGAACACATCTAGGCTCTACCATAAATTGAATCAAAGTGTTCACAAAAAAACATATATCTGGTCTGGTTTTCGTTAGATACATCAATGATCCAATGATCTGTCTACACAACTTATCATCAATCAATTCCGACGAAGTGTCAACCGGGATATTCAACTTTGTTTCCATGGGTGTATTCATGTATCTGCACTCCAACATATCAAATCTCTTCAATATTTCAACTGCATACTTCCCTTGGTTAAGGAAGATCTTCTCTGGGCTCTGCTAGACCTCAATACCTAAGAAATAGTGCATTAGGACAAGGTATTTCATCTCAAATTCTGCAGTGAGCTTCTTCTTACAATCAACAATGATATTTTCTTCTCCAATTAATAATAAGTCATCCACATATAACAACAATATAACAGACTCATCATTCATAACCTTGAAGTAAAAGTTAGAATCAACTTTACTCTTGGTAAAGCCCAAGCTCCTCAAGAAATTGTCAATCCTTCCATACCAAGTTCATTTATCTTGCTTCAATCCATACAAAGCCTTCTTCAACTTGCAGACATGAGTCTTCTTGTCTTCAAATTAAAACCCTCGAGGTTGTTCTATATACACTTTTTCTTCAATGGCACTATTCAAGAAAGTTGTTTTCACGTCCATTTGGTGTAACTTCCACTTCATCTTAGCTGCAAGAGTTATGATGGTTCTGATTGAAGTGTATCTGGATACAAGAGAAAACATCTTTTCACAATCAATGCCTTCCTTTTAAGAAAATCCATGAGAAACAAACATTTCTTTTTATTTCTCAATACTTCCATTAGGAACATGTTTTATTTTGAAAATCCATTTGGAAGATACCACATCCTTGCTCTATAGTCTAGGAACTATTTCCCATACATCATTCTTTATAATGGATGGGTATTATTTTGTCATGGCATCTTCCCATTCTTTCTTCTGAATAGATTCTTCAAAGAAATTAGGCTCCTTCTCTAAGATATCACACATCAAAGCTATATAACTAGAGAATGGATTGGGTTTCTTGACTTGTCTTATGGTTCCTTCGGGGGCACCATACTTCTCTCCATATTGAATAAGTTCCCTTGCCCAGGCTGGATTTCTCTTATGGGAGATCGTCATCTGGGGAGGTTATTGAGATTCTATTATGTCATGATATTCTATAATATCCTCATCAGGGGAAGTTATGACTTCCCTCATTGGTTCTGCAACTATGGGAGCCATAGGTTCTTCTTCATATACTTGTTCAAGATGGAATCTTCTTGATTTCTTGAGTGTTGCATCTTCATGAAAGTTTACATCCCTGTTGATCTCAATATGATGGTAACCTGGTATATAAACTCTGAAGGACTTGGAGACCTCACAGTATCCAACAAATATTCCCTTCTTTCCTTAAGGGTCCAACTTGGATATCTTTTCTTTCAAAATGTGTACAATTACTAGGAAGCCAAATATTTTGATATGGCTTACTTCTGGATTCTTTCCGGAGAACATCTCTTTAGGGGTCTTGAACCCAAGTGCACTATGAGAAAATCTGTTTTGTACTGTTTTTTTGCTACTTCTACCCATAAGTGCATTGGAAGATCTTGATCATGGATCATGGTCTTCACTGCTTCCATTATATTCATGTTCTTTCTTTCTTCTACACCATTTTGTTGAGGATTGTAGGGAGTGGTGAGCTCCCTCTTGGTCTCAGCATCTTTGCAAAAATTTGAAAACTCTTTTGAGGTGTATTCTCCTCCATTATCTGACCTGAGTATCTTGATATTTCTTTCAGAGAGATTCTCTAGCAAGGCTTTGAATTCCTTGAATTTACTGAACACTTCATCTTTTGATTTCAAAACTTAAACCCAAAATAGTCATCAATAAAAGATACATAGTATACATACCCACTAATGGAGGTTGATGTCATTGGGCCACATACATTTGAGTGAATGAGATATAGGACTCCTTCTACTTTATTGTCTCTCTTCGAGAAAGGGTTCTTAACGTTCTTTCCTTATGCACATCCATTGCACACACCTTCATGGTCAACCTTGAATTCTGGTAGACCTGTGACTGCCTTGCTTACATATGGTAATGCTTTGTAGTTGATGTGAGCTAGTATTCTATGTCAAAGTTCACATGGATTCTCAATGGAATGGGTCAAGGATGCTTCTGAGTGACCCTTTATCTTATACAAGACACCTTGTTATTTTCCAATAACAATTGCTTCTTCCATGTTTTTTCCTTTGGGACACATAAGAAATTATCCATATATGAAGGAAACTCTGAAGCGTTTATTTTCTAAAGCTGAGATAGAAAGTAAGTTATTTTTCAAACTTTGTACATATAGTACATCCTTCATCTTCATTGGGGTCCCTGAATCGATTTTGTAATTTGATTCTCCTACTCCTTTGATAGGGTATTGATAATCATCTCCAAGTGTAGCTTTCTGGGAAAAATTCTTTTTTGTAAGGAAAGAGAGAATGTCTCTTTAACCTGTCATGTTCTTGGAAGCACCACTATCTATAAGCCAAGTGTCCTCACCTGGTGAAACTGATCCTGAGAGGGCAAAGATTAAGACATAGTCTTCAATCTGTTCTTTTATCATCTTTGTGGGTGGCTCTTCATCTTCAACTGTATGGGCATGGTGCCTCTTGTTTCTCTTCTTGTATTCTTCTCATCTGGTTGGACAATTTTTAGCAATATGTCCCATCTTGTCACAATGGTAACATTGGCAGGATGAGAAATATTTTTCTCTTCTTTAACCTTTCTAAAACTTCTGGAATATCCTTGGAGGGTGATATTCTTTATGATTTTATTTCTAGAAGTAAGACCTCTTTCTTCCTCCTTTAGTATGAGTGGATAGGGCTTGATCTTCATATTTTGATAGCAATGCTTCTTGGTTAGCTACTCTTGCTTCTTCTTAAACACATTCTTCCCAAAGACTTTCAAAGTGTAGTTTCTCCTTTATGGCACAAATAGTTTAGATGAATTCATCCCAAGGTCTTGTGAGACCATTAAGGGATGTCATTATAAGTTCTTCTTCATCTATAGTATCTTCAATTGCTTCTAGTTGTTCTTTGAATTGTTATATTCTGGAGAAATATTCTTGAATTGTTTCTCCTTTCTGCATCCTTGTACTTTTAGTTGAGTTCTTAGATTCATCTTCCGATTGATGTTATTTTATTCATATAATTTGGTTAGGGAATCAAACATTTCTTTTGGAGTCTTATTTGAAGCCACTTGAGGAATAAAGTGATATTTAATAAAATCTTCAATCATTCTTTTGGCCCTAACTGTGTCCTTTTGGTGTTTTTATTTAGCTGTAGCATTAGAAGGTTATGGTACATATTTTTTAATGAATATTGCTAGGTCATTCTCTTCAATATTGAGTGCAATCCTATAATTCTAGGAACTGAAGTTTTCCACACCTTCTAGCTTGTCAACAAGCTTAATGCTTGCAAACATATTTACATGGAGCTAGGAAAATGACCAAAAATAAAAAAATGCTCAGAATTTAATTTTGAACTTACCAGGAGGCGCGATTGGTTGAGGAGAGTAGCCTGGTGCAGTTGGATTTCAGAAAATCCATTTTTTTCCCCTTCAAACTTGATGAGCGGAATTCTAGACTAGTACTTCTATCTTTCTAGTTTTCTGGTACCGGTGAAAACTAGAGTTTCACATTCCAAGACTTCTATTCACTGAAAAGGTGTGTTGAAGGTTCCAATGAGTTCCCTAGGCTAGGCACACTTTTCTAGATGATTTTTGGGCTGAAATTCCTCTTCAATAAAAATCCCTACTTTTCTTGTACGACAATAGTGACGTTTTTCCTTATCAAGTGAAATATGCTCTCTTCAGCTTATCTCTGATACCATGTTAAGGTTTAAGATATTATTATGTTTCTTTTCAATTTACTGGATAACCATATCATATATAGTATCACTCAGAGAAACACAATCACAAGATACACAACATTTATCCTGGGAAACCCTCATGGGGAAGAAAACCCAACAAAAACTTACTTGATATAGATACCCAATACAATGCCAAGACAATAAACCAAACACTAGAGAATATCCTCATATGAGAAATGTGCCTCTCTCTCTTCCTTATTCTCCAACTACATCTAACAAAATTGCACTCTGGATGATCGAATGCGTGAGTGAACAAATGAGGCGCTGACTTCCTTTATTTGTACAAACTTGCAGGTGTTGAAAATGTGTCTCTTCACTGGGTAGGGCTAGCTTGTCTTCTGAGTGGTTAAAACCACTTTAAATTGTCTGGGGGACAGCTTCTCAATTTGCATAATATATTTAGGGTTTGACCAATCCGCAAAAGGGGATTTGGTCAATTACAATGCCCGGCATGATCAATCCACAAAAGGGGATTGTTCTAATCAATAATAAATAAATAATAAATAGAATACTCTTTGCAGTTACAATATTTCAACAATTAGTTTAAATAGTTAATTGGTCATTAATCCATTTGATGGATAGATGGATGTGGAAAGGACAAGATTGGTTTGTTGGGACAGTGGATGGATGTGTAAAGGCTAAGATTGGTTTGTTGGGACACTAGTTATTAGACCCATATTTAATATCTTTCATTCAATTGAAGAGATGACAAGAAATTCCTTGCCCAGTTATGGAAAACTTTCAATCCTCGGTTAGGAATAGTTTGAAGACAAGAAATTCCCTTCTTTGTTATGGAAAAATTTGGTCGGTAGTAAGGATAGTGGATATTAAAACCGATATTACATATATTTAACTCAATTAAAGGAAACAAGAAATTCCCTTCCCCGTTATGGAAAAATTTCAGTCCTATGTTAGAAAGAGTTGGAAGATGACAAGAAATGTCCTCTCTTTTTATGGAAAACATTGGTTTGTTGGGACAATGGTTATTAAATCCATATTACATAATGACAGGAAATTCCCTGCATGTTTTAGATTATTTAAAGATTCATTACCTTTTACGAACTACATTTCTTGATACCTGGAACATTAAAGTTATTTTTAGATTTAGGGTTGTGGTAGAGATCCTTTAATATAGCGATCATTTTGTGGCTCACATTGATTCTCAAATTGGACAATCTACAAATAAATGGGGAGGACATGGATACATGCTAAAAGCTTGTTGAAGGAACATGTATACCTTCTGTTGATTCATGCAATTAAAAATGCAAGTAAGTTATGCTCACTTTAAGAGAAATTTTGCATGTTGACAACTATCGTCTTAGATTTGACATACCATTTTGAAGTCAAAATGCTCCTTTTTTTAATAAAAAGTAAAATGAAAAATACCATCACAACTATAAGATAATTATGGGGAAGGAGGCATACAAAATACCATGACACCCCTAAGATAATTATAGGTAGGAGACACAATAGGGAATAACTAAAACTATATATATATATATATATATATAGATTAAGAGTAAATTAAATAAGACAAATTTATTTTTTTAATTGAAATTATTTATTTGAGCAAAGATAAAGTTTTCTCCTATATATTTATTTTTAAAAATTTTAACTTAAAATTTTGATGATTTAGATTTGGATTTGGATTTTCTTAAAAAGATAAAACTTCAAAGAGAAAGCTTCAAAGAGAAAGTTTAAGTTTCATAGTTGAAGAAGAATTGACATACAAATTTTAGTACCTGATAAAAAAATGTTTTAGCAACATTCTCTAGAAATATTTTAACAACACTTAAAAAAACGTTAATAATTTTTATTTTTTTTTAATTTGTTTTATTTTTAAATGTTATTTTATTTTTAAATTGTTTTATTTTTAAATGTTATTTTTTTTTTAAAATCAAATTAGATTAAAAAAATCTTCATGAAAATTTTCTTTTAAATATTCTCTTTGTAAAAATCATTGCAAACTTTTTTTTTTAATTTTTTTATCAAAAAATATTATTAAAAATTTATTTTCTCTAATTACAATATTTTTATTATGAATTTAACATTAAAAAAATTATTAATTTAAACATATATTCAAAAGAAAAATACTTGATATTTTCTCAACTAGAAACTTGAAAAACAATTTACAATTTCTAAATGATAATTAGATATCCTTGAGTAATTTCTATCACTAAACCATGATCAAATCCATATCAAACTACTCATATCTATTAAAAAAAAAATGTTATAGATATAAATATACATCATTAGATATCTTAAAAAGTAAATTGTGATGGGTAAGTTTGTGGATCAATGGTAGCCTATGAATTGGTAAACTTAGATACATGATTTATTTTAAGAGTTTATTTTTTGTTAAAGACTAAATGAGATAAAGATATACATTATTTCTTGAATTTATTACTTATTTAATAAATTAGATGTTTAAGTTTAGTTATAGTGTAATTTTTGGAATTGAAAAATAAATTTTATAAAAGTTGAGATTTTTTTGACTTTATTTTCATTCAACAAATTAAAATGATTTTTTTTAAATGAAAAAAAGTGAGTTTAAAGAGGACATTGAAAGTTATGTTTGAAACAACTTTTGCTACATTAAAAATAGTTTTATAATCATTTTGAAAAAAAAATGACGGTCTTTTGGTTCATTTTTAAATTTTAATTTGTCTATAAACAAATAAAAGTAATAGTGTTTGGTTTCTCTATAGATTACTTTCTTTTAGTAAGGATTAAATTTTGCAAATGTGGAGATTGCTTTGACTCTATTTTCATTCAACAAATTATAAATAGTTTTTTGTGACATGTGGGATAGTGAACATTTCTAGATCAATAATAAGATTACTATAAGGTTCCATTCCAAAATCAAGGGACACCCCCCTCTTCACAAAGCATTCTCTCCAAAGCACATCATCCCCTTTAATGGGAGATCTCTTCATATTCAAATTCGAGCATATTCAATGGCTTGGGGACATTTTCCCCATGTGATTCATCTTTAACCTTTGTTCTTCATCAACTAGAATATATTAAGGTACTTTACTCCTCTTACTAATGTTACAGATCCTTAACAAGATATACCTTAATTCCACTACTCTGGTACAATTAAGTAACAATAAACAATTAAACATGATTTGACTTAACATCACGTTGGTTGATGGAAATTAGTCAATATACCCCATCACACATTATGATATAAAGAAACATAATGTCACGATATTTCACATATTGTTCTAAACTCAAGTTCTAGGTTCACAACATAAGCCCACTTAAAATATCACTTGAATGTTTGTAGGAACATGAAACTAAAATAAGAACCCGCTAGAGTGCTATGTTGTCAATTTCACCATACTAACCCAAATGATCGAATATAATCCACAATGCTTTCTATGAAAACATCGACACTAGACTCTTTCTAGGGTCAAGGTTATTTCCCACCCACACTTAAGTACAAAGGCAACTCATGTGCATAAGCTACACTACTAAGCTAGATAAAGTGCCATCTATTGCACCTCATGTTAATTTTTCCAAAATTTTGGTATTGTTTCCTTTAACTGACCAATAGTAGTGTTTCCTTTAATAGAATACAACTTCTATAAATACACATTTAGAGAAGCGAACTTCCGTAAATTTTCATTTATGGAAGGAGACTTCCATATATGCATGCTATACATATTCTAACTTCCCTAAATGCACATTTACAAAAGCACACATATACAGAAGCTATTTTATGTAAATATGCATATAAGGACAACAACTTCCATATATGCGCGCTTCCGTAAATGTGCATTTATGGAAGTTGGATTATGTATATGCACATATACAGAAGAATGCATATAGGGAAGCCAACTTCCATAAATGTGCATTGCCGACAACAACTTCTGTATATGCATATTTATGGAAGGCGACTTCCATGCATGTGCGCTTCTGTATATGTGCAAATACAGAATCCAAATTCCATAAATGCACATTTACGAAAGACTACTTCCATATATGCGTGCTTCCGTAAATGTGAATTTATGGAAGTTGGATTCTGTATATACACATATACAGAAATGCGCATATATGGAAGTTGAATTCCATAAATACGCATTTACAAATGACAACTTTGATATATGCGCATTTACGGAAGACGACTTTCGTATATGTTCACTTTCGTAAATGTGCATTTATGGAAGTTGGATTTCGTATATGCGCGTATACAGAAGTATCTTCCGTAAATGTGCATATGCAGATGAAATATTCCATATATGTGCATATATGAAAGTTAGATTATGTATATGTGCAGTTTTGGAAGTGTTCATCTTCCGTAAATGTGCATATACAGAAAGTGGTCATCTTCCATATATGCACAATTTTGGAAGTGGTCATCATATGTAAATGCACATATGTTGTAGTGTCCCTCAACCACTCGTGCCAGGGACACACCACTACTTCAAAACCAACCTGGCTCTAATACCAGATTGTAGTGTACCCAACCATCCTAGGGTCGAGCATGCTACCAAAATGAAACTCTCTATTTTGTCCAAACTCTGATATATATATAATGAACATTCTTCTCATACACATATTCATGCGGAAGTGACAATAAAAAAATACATGCAATAAACACAGACAACTCTGATAAACTTTAGACATATACTTAAACACATCATGTAATTAATATGGAATTGGTACTTATATTTTTATGAGAAGACCACTGACTCTATGCAGACCTTCCTCAAACATCCCAACCTTATAACATGCTACTCCAATCTATCAGCAGTGGGTCACCCCCGAGATGGGACTAAACTCTACCCAGGGTAAAGGAATCCTAGGCTAGGTTGAGACTGTGGAAAGATACAAATTTCAACAGAAAGAATTCCCTCTAAGGATCCTACTTATGCCCACTTCTCACAGACTCTCATTCCCCACATTCTTGTCCCACCCAGGGAATATACACCTTCACTATTCCACAGACCATAATCTTCTCCACTTCCCTTCCAGGGCTTCAACAACATGTTGGATTAGGAATTCTCAGAGCTCTATAGGTGTTGGTGGACTCCCTCCAGGATAAATCACTTCCCCAACAATCTCTCTCACTTGGAGAGAGAGAGTTACTCACAGGCCTGACAACTTGCTTCTGCAACCACGGGCCTAACAACCTACCCCTTCAATCGACAATATCCAAATTGGGTAAGGTAAGGGACGTCTCAGTAAATTACATAGGTTCACAATGGCAGAGGTACAAAAATGGAGAAAAATTGGCTGACTGCATGCATGCTCTGTGCGTGAGAGAATGGTCAGAATCGTGAGAGATCCCCCCACAACAAAGAAATTCCCCATATAAATTTTCATGTGTCCTGGATGACACTTGGCTCTCCAACAACTCGTTCCTCTCCATCTGGAGTTCGTTCATATCCCCAAAGGAACTTAGGATAACATTGTTTATTTACCAAACTTTAGTAATTTAGGAAATACATTACAATATTCTCTTGGGTTAAGACCTCAAGATTATCCCATTTTTCCTAGACTCTCATACCCCTTCCGTTTAATTTCCTAGTGGATCTTAGTCCCCCATAAATATTTCTTTGTGGTTGGTCTACACGTAGCGATGTATTTTTTTATTAATGATCTGCATAATTGCATATTCAAAAATAGGCTCACTGGCCATAATATCTAGGATCTCTAGCCTACTAAACACATAATCCTCACAACTTATAATTACTTGGAAAACCAACCTATAAAATTCAATAAAAATCATTACAATTCATCAGGGGATCGACCTTGGGGTATTACAATCCCCTCCCCTTATTTTTGCACTATTCTTGGAGCAACTCATTTACATAACATCAACATGATTTTCAAAATAGTCAAAAAGATGTGGGTATTCTTCCTGCACAGAATCTTCATTCTCCCAATTTGAGTCCTCAGGACCGTACCAGGTCCATTGGACCTTTACAATCCCTATGGATCAATTTCGGATCTATTTGATTTCCTGGTCTAGAATGTGTACCAAATACACTTGAAAAGTGTTTTCTTGTTCCACCTAAATCACATTTCAGTAAATAACATGATTAGAATCATGTATATATTTCTTAAGCAATGATACATGTCATACATTATGTATAGACATAGATGCAGGCAATGCAATCATATAAGCTACTAGTCCAATCCTCTCTAGGATTTCAAATGACCCACAATATTGGCTGCCAACTTGGAATCGTTTCCCAACTTCAGGTAACTTATGTTGGCCTTAACCTTCAAGAAAACATGATCACCCACTTTAAATTCCCTCTGAGTTCTTCCCTTGTTAGCATACATTTTTTTCCTCTCTTGGGAAACCATTAAATTCTATTTAATCTTCATCATTTGCTCTTCCATTTATATGGGCAACTCTGGCCCAACTACTTCTCTATCAGATGGTTTGTCCCAGCTTACTGGTGTGTTTCACTTTCTGCCATAATGTGCCTCAAATGGGCTCATATTCAGTGATGATTGATACCCATTGTTGTAGGAAAATTCTACCAAGTGTAGATAATCTTCCCATTTAGATGGTTTTTCCATCACATACATCCTTAGCATATCCTCTATCACTTGGTTCACCCTTTCTGTTTTCCCATCAGACTCGGGATGATAAGTTGTGTTGAAGTTCAGATTTGTTCCAAACCCTTTTAATAATCCCTTCCAGAACTTCGAGGTAAACTTTGGGTGTCTGTTAGACACAATCATCTTGGGTATGCCATGCATGTGTGCTACTTCCCTCATATAAATATCAACAACATTTGTTTCCTTGTGAGTAACTTTCATAGGAATGAAATGGGTAGCTTTAGTAAGATTTTCCACCACCACCATGATATCATCTTGTTGCTTGCTTGTTATGGGAAATTTGGTGATGAAATCCATTGTCACCACTTCCCACTTCCACTCAAGAATGGGTAATGGCTACAGAAACCCACCTGGGTGTCTATGCTCAGCCTTGACCCTTTGACACTCCAAGCATTTAGCAATTTTGTTATTGACTCCATGTACTGCAAATCTGCTTTTGCAGCCTCAAAAACTCTTCTTTTAAGATTAGTTTGATACATGCTAATGGTTGTATCATGCAATTCATGCACTCTCCTACTAAGTGCATCAACCACTTTGTTCTCCTTTCTTTTGATGTTCTTAATATCAAAGTCATACTCATAGAGAAATTCCAAACATATGCTCTGCCTAGAATTCAAGGTTGGCTGGTCAAACAAATATTTCAGAGCATTATGGTTTGTCCTTAGCTCAAACCTCTTTCTCATGAGGTAGTGCCTCCACTTCTTGAAGGCGTGTACTATGGCTGCCAACTCCAGATCATGAGTGGCATAGAGTCGTTCATGCTCTTTCAATTTTATGGATTCAAAACATACCACAAATATGTTCTAGCTAAGGACTCCACCAATTCCTTCTTTGCATGCATCAATGCAAACCATAAAATATTCATTTGGATCTGCAATCCTCAGAATTGGACCACTAGTTAACAACTACTTCAATTTCTAGAAGCTTTTTTCACATTCTGTAGTCCATTGAAACTTCACCCCCTTTCTTTGCAAGGAAGTGATTGGGTGAGTAATTCTCGAAAACCCTATAATGAATCTTCTATAGTAGCCAGCTAGACCCATGAAGGATCTAAATTTTTTCACATTCTTAGGTGTTGTCCACCCTTTAATGACCTCAATCTTTCTAGGGTCCACTACTATCCCTTCTTCAGATATGATATGCCCCAAATAGTGAATTCAACTTTGATAAAATGAGCACTTGCTCAATTTGGCATAAAACTGGCGCTCTCTTAACAATTGTAACACTATCCTCAAATGATGCTCATGTTATTCTTATGACTTGGAATATACAAGGATTTCATCCAAAAAAACAATGAAAAACTTGTCTAAATATTACCAGAAAAACCCTTCATCAAACACATGAAAACAACTGGTGCATTTGATAACCCAAATGGCACCACTGTGAATTCATAATGACCATACCTTGTCCTGAAATCAGTCTTGTTGATGTCTTCATCTATGATCCTTACTTGATGATATCTTGACCTAAGATCAATCTTTGAGAATATCCTTGCATATTTTAACTGATCAAAGAGCTCATCTATCCTTTGCAAAGGATACTTGTTCCTTATAGTTACCATATTCAATTGTCTGAAGTCGATGCACAATATTAATGTCCCATATTTTTTCTTCATGAAAAAGACTGGAGCACCCCAAGGTGACACACTTGGGCATATATACCCCTTCTTCAATACCTCTTCAAGTTTCATTTGCAACTCCTTCAGCTTTGGTGTACTCATTCTATAGGGAGTCTTTGATACTCAAGCTTCTCTAGGAATGAAATTTATAGAGAAATTAATATCTCTCTTTGGGGGTACTCTTGGTATCTCCTTGAACACATCCTCAAAATATTTCAGGACTAGGTGATCCTCCATATTTGGCACCTTATCCTTAGGTGCTTCTTCCATATGGGATGCAAATATTTGGCATCCCTTCCTGTAACACTTCTTTAGCTGCATTGATGAGATCTCTCAGACATGAATTTCCCTAGGAATTCCTTGGACTGTTCTTAGGTTACCTTCCTCATCCAGGCAAGTAGATTCCTTGTTATGAAATTATAAAACAACATGGTGTTGGTCCAACCAATCCATACCAATTAGACAATTATATGGATCGAATGGAAGGATGTTCAAATCTGCCTTGGTACTTATCCCATTCATGTCCACTAGACATGATTTAACCAACTCAACACATTTTCTCTTGGATCCTGTAGCCAGCTGTACCAGCCAATATTTCTCATGATTTATTCTTGGAAAAACAAATCTTTCCACTACCTTAAGATCTATATAGATATGACTAGCTCCTGAATCTATTAAAATATTAAAGGCATAGTTATTGATCATACCTTCAACTTCAATCATGTGTGATTGAAACTCTTCTTGCTTGTTTCCCAGGGCTGCATAGATCCTAGGAATACTTCTGCCCATGTCCCCCACTATTTCTGTTTGTTCTACATTGTGGACAACTCTCACCTTGTCACTTTTGTGAGGACAATCTATGTACTTATGGTCTCCTTTATAGCCCCAACATTGAATGGGTGTCTTCCTTGGCCTTTTCCCACCTACCTCAACCATTTTGTGCTCTCTAAAATATGGTTGTTCTTGAGGGTTGTTTCTGAAAAAGGGTGGCGTGTTCCCCTTCTGAGTTTGTTCCTTCTTAAACTTCTTCTTCTCTTCCCAAGCCTTCTTGAACATAGGATTTCCTTTTTGTTGATCATATAGGCACTTTTGTCTCCTTATGGTTTCCTCCTAGGTCTTGGGATCATCATATTGAATCTTGTCACTGATGAAAGATGGAATCCCACTCAGGTACTTATGAATCTTCATTTTTTCATCCTTGATGAAGGAGACATACTTCAAAAGTTCTAAAAATCTACTTTCATACTCATCAATGGTCATGCTACCCAGTTTGAGTTCAAAGAAATCTTTCATCTTTTTTTCATAATACCTCTTGGTCAGGTATTTCTTCTCAAAATGATTCTTGAATTCCTTCCAAGTAACATTCTTCTATATGATGTGATGCACTTGCACAATCTGATCCCAACACATGGATTCCTTTGCTTTTAGCTGAGAGCTATAAATTCTTCCTTCTGCATGAGAAGAATAATTATGCAGTTGGAAATATTTTCTCATGCCCAACAACGATGTCTCAACATCTTCATCTTTCTTGTGCTCTCCATCAAAGGTAGGAGGTTTGATCTTATTGATTTATCCTTTCAATTCATCCACCCCAGACCTCCTATGCTTCTTGACAGGGGATATACTTGAGTTGTTGTGTGATTTCCTATTGGAATTCCTTTGGGAGTGATGGCAATGTATGCTACCACTCCTTGATCTTTCTTTTTCTCAGGGGCCCTGTGGCTTCTTGATTTGCTGGAGCTACTCTCATTATCCAACTTGTTTTCAATTATTTCCAGGCTCTGTATTAAATTCCTCTTGAGGTCTTAATGTTGCTCCTTGGATTTCATAAGCCTTTCATTATCATCCTTGTGACTCTGGAGATCTTTTTGTAAATTTCTAATGGTCTTTACCATATTTATGTTATCATCCTTTTCTTCTCCATGTGCATTGGAGTTTGTTCCTTCCATACCCAACTGGACATTCATTCCTCTTCTTTCATCTTCTTGATTGTAAGCCTCTTGCGCATCACCCATCCCCCTGCACTTTTTGATAACTCTATTTTGTTCTGGTAGTTGTTGATTCTGCAAAATGTGCAGCCAACAGAACTTTTTCAGGCTAACTGTTGTCAATAATTTCATGTAAACACCAACCATTCTGATCCATTAATATATCAGACTTATTTTATTCTAATTTCCTGGGAAATTGACAGTTCAGATCCAATTCATTCGTGAACAATTATCTTCTACTTCTCAATACCTTTCCAATGCCTTCTCCCATGGTCAATTTTTAGTTTTGAGCAGGGAGTTATGAATACTTGAACAATTTGTATTTCTAGTAATGCAATCCTGTACATGGATTCTTACAAATCAGAGTCTAATTGGCTCTTAGATCCATGCTATATCCCTTATTCATGTTTACATGCATTCCTTAATTCTCTATGTGTAGGTTTTCACAATCAAGAGCCTCATGGGATCTTTCTCTAAGCCCTTTCTCATTCTTAAAACAAAATTTCGGATGCTAGCCCCCTTTCTTTGGCCCCCAAATTCATGTGACCAAGGGTTATGACCTAGTGATAATAGTTGGGAACTTATCTAGAGCCTTGAGGCTTAGACTTTGGGGCTTCGAAGATTCATAGGTTTCCCTCTCTACACATCCCAAACATCTCGGACCGTCGTACTGGAGAACTCACGAAGGATGGTGAATCAATGGTCCACATTCTTTGTTTAGGTCTACGGTGGATAGGAGCTCCGGGACTCTAGCTTCGATGGTTTCCAAAGTATATCTCAACAAATTTGCTGAAGTACCGATTCACTGGAGATTCAATCTCTTGCCTCCAAATGTTATCTCCCGATCAATGATCAAGATTAACTCCGGCCTTTGGGAGTTCTCTACTCTCAAAAATTATGTAACTCAAATACTCTGGAGTACCACTCCTACCAAATATGAAATCTGGTGCCACACATCCTCTGTGATCAACGATCACGATGGAATCTGACCTTCGGGCTTACAAAAGTCCTCAAATTCAATTATTTATGCCTTGAATCCTCTGGACCACAAGATCTACTACCACGTGTCCTCTCCCGATGAACGGTGAGGATTTACTTTGCCCTTCGGAGCTTCGAGACTCTTCATAATTAACAAATCTTGAACAAGTTCCTCTAGAGTGCCAAGTCTCCGGACTCCAGGATTTGGCGCCACATGGAAGAACACTAGAAATGAACATGTGGCCCAATCCGAGGGGTGACACATGTCAATCTCTAAATGGAAAATAAATATTTAAAAAGCAGAAAACACACTTCAACGTGGCACGCATCTTGTGTGTCCACCTCACCCTAGGTGATGTCATCAAGCCACGTCGCTTCAGAACTTCGAGACTTTGGGACTCTAGAGGTCCAGAAGTTCTTCCAACAACTTTTCCCTGAATGTCGAACTCTCGAGGTGCTTAACTTCCTGGGGCCCATGTAGTCCAATTGTGACCAATCAAAGTGGTGACACGTGGCCCCACCATCAAGTGACATGTGTCAGGTCCCAATTGGTACTAAGGGCTTGTCAAAGGTACAAAAACAAGTGACACGTGACATATCTAGGGTAGGTCCACGTCACCCTAGGTGACATCATCATGCCATGTCATATCCGACGATTCGAGACTTCAGGGATTTCTTATCATCGATACTTTCTCAAATTGCCAAACTGTCGAATTTTTGAACTATTGAATTGGTCCACGTCACCTCGATGACATCATCATGTCATGTCACTTCGACAATTTCTTCACGTCTACACATTGTCAAAACTCTCGAACTGCCAATTGCTGACGACTGCTTCATGTAGCTTTGATACTTTGGAAATTTCTTCGTCGCACAACCTCCAATGGATTTCCTCGAACGCTGAACTGCCAAACCACAAGAGAAATCCAACGAATCTCCTCCTCCCAAATTATCTACAACTGAGAATCACTACAGGACTTCATAATATTTCACTGTTGAACACCCCCACAACCCACAGACTGTCTAATTCCAAATGGTTCTTAATCCGAGGATACGTGTCCTTGGAAATGGGCAGTCCAGATTGGTTCCGGACTTTAGATATTCAACTATTTTCTTTGCTATAGATTTAAAATGGTTGGAGACGTGAATTTCGAAGGAGTTATGTTCTTAAACTTCATGCACCTTCTACAGTGGCACAGACCCTCGAACCTCTGGCCATGATCCACACAGGATTGTTCTAAATTATCCTTGAGCCAAAGAGGCTCCCTCGGATCCCTATTAGAACCTCACGAATCCGATCCATAGGTCCTTCGTGAAAACCCGCCCTGCGCAACTTAACAACAGGTGTGAGCCTTACGTCTCCATGCGACCATAACTGGGCCTTAGCGCAAGCACCTTTCGCAACTCGCGAATTCGTGAGTCGAAGACCCTTGACTCCTCTTTCTCCAAATGCCGATACCTGAGATGCGATACCGGTATGGATCCTCCTTGTTAGAACCTTCCACACATAACCACCGATTAGGGCTAAGTGCTAACACTACTCGCAACTCACGACTTTGCGAGTTGGAGTGTTGAGCCCTCGTGCTCCTCTTTTGCGAATCCCCGAGATGTGATAAGTCAACAATGGGTTGACTCCTTCCCAGGTGACGCGTGTCCACCACCTGTCACCTGCTTCCACCTTTCTTTGGGTGCTTGTTGTTACACCACCTGTCAACCACATGGCCCCCACCTAACGGATGTGCTGCGTGTTCGTATGAGCCCTCGGTGCTCTGTACTTCGTGACTTTGCAGTCAAAAATAAATTCTTTCAACCCCGAACCCCCAATATGCAATACTTCGCGAAGGTTCTGATCCAACGGTTCTCCCGTGGCTTGGATCCAATGGTCTGGATCTTCTTCCCTGCTCCTTGCAACTTGGAACTTGGCGAAAACCAAGGATTTGGTTTGCCTCCAAACTCACAAACTCCGAATTCATGAAATGATCCAACGACGTGGGTTGAAACGAGATCAACAGTTCATATTGACCCTCGAATCCTGGGTGATGGGTTACACCGACCTTTAACCACCTTGCAACTCTACAAGATCCAACAACTCTCGCAACTTTGGCACTTCCTTCACGAAGAAATTTCAACGTTCATTCACTCTTCTCAAAGATCTCTAGCCAAAATGACTTGGCGTTCTTCCACCTGAACTTGACCTCTACGAGACGTTTTCGATCTCCGCCTCCCTTTGAACACTTCAAAGGTGCTATCCCTCCTGAGCTCTCGCATTCAAATTCAAGCCTCCAAAAGGAATCCTGCTCGCACTCCTTGCGGCAAACTTTCAATTAACCTCTCGTTATCTGAGTCTTCGACCCTGTGCACTTTTTGCAATAGTAGTCCTTCAGCCTTCACCTTAGTTGATAAATTCTAAGGCCTCAAAGATCCTACGCACACCTTGCATGGCTCTATGCTTCACCTACACTTTTGCTGGTATGAGAACAATGATATCTCTCCTGAGATTTCTGAGATAAAACTCAGATCCCTGTCAATGCACACTTTGCGGACGTTCACTGCACTCCTTGTAGGAATTCTCATGGAGAGAAACAATTGAAACTCATTCTTCTTCTCTTTCTGACTTCATACATTCAACATGAAATCATACACACAACACAACATTGAAATAAATGCACAACAAAGAAACAAATCAACTGTAATCATACCATTTAACTAATGTAAACAGTAAGCATCATAACACCATGAAAATTGAGTCAAAGTTTCATATATTAACTCAAGTGCTCCTATACAAGGGTTCTTCTCTACAACTCTCTGCTACAACTCTCCAGCTTATGAATTCTGAATAACAATAATGTTCCTATTGCTATGATACAAGGGTGAGGGTGTTTATATCCGTTTTCCCTCCTACGCTTCTAAACTGTCTAATCTATTAAATTAAATCTACCTACTTGCATTCATTACACATAAACGCTCAAGATTTGTTTACAACATCTAGATATAAATGTAAGTACGCTTCCCTTAGCTATTACATTAATGCTTCAGATTTCAAAATTCAAAACATTTTCATAAAAACATGTCCTTTTTTTTCATCTGCGCGTCCAACTGTTCCTTTGGCTAGGCGTGTGCTTTGGCTTTGTATGATGCTCCTGCATCATATAGATCTGACGGTTGTGGGGGATCATTCTTCTTCTGAACAGATCCAACGACCCAAATTTAACTTTGTGGCCCAATACCATGGTTACCATGGTTTATCCAACCTCCATACCTCTTGATCTTCTGAACACAACTAAGGTGTTCCCCCAACATCCTCTTGACACTCTGTACATCTATTCCTGGTATAATTTTGACTCCAAATTCCACATTCGTGGCCCATCCAAGTTCAATATGGAAACCATGGGCTCTGATACTTGATTGTAGTGTCCCTGAGCCACCCGTGACGGGGACATGCCACTACTTCGAAACCAACCTGACTCTATTTTGTCCGAAATCTGATATATA
>SNQJ01S0007556.1:163445-186409 GCA_010110895.2 Picea sitchensis
GCAATAGTAAAACATCCTGTCATCAATCATGACGCATCATCATCAAGGTTAAGTGGTTCATCATCATAAAAATCCAGATCACTTGCGAGCAAGTGTCCCCAAAGAATAAGTTTTGTCAGTGCGCCAGAGCGGGATGTTACAGCATGTCAGTGGTACAGGTTGTTACAGTGGTATATCTCACAGTGATAGCATGACAATGGTTCCATCATTCTACTTCTACGTTAGGGCAGTTGGATGGGGCAAGCACAAGTGGTTGGAGCCACCTTTCAATTGTAGCTGGAGAACATAGGGGGTTTTAGCCTCCTTCCAGTTGTAGCTAGAGAATTGGGGAGTTAGAGTTTCCCTTTGGTTGTAGCCTGAGAAACTAGGGGGTTGGAGCCTCCTTTCATTTGCAGTTGGAAAACAAAGGAAGTTGGTGCTTCCAATGAATGTAATTCTTAAAGACATATAAGAAAAAACATTCTGTGGTTTTCTCCCGCTTTGGGTTTCCACATAAAAACACCGGTGTACTGTGTATGTGTATGATTGTTCATTTGTTCATTGTTTATTTACTCTGTAATTATTGGATGATAATGCTACATTTATATAACACTTGCATTATATGGTTAAAATTGATTAAATTTCTCTATTACTGATTCATCCCCCTCTCAGTAATCAAACAATTGGTATCAGAGATGGTTGCTTCAGGAAAACATTTAACCACTGGAAGGAAATCATGGATTATTCTGAGAATGGAGAACCATTATTCAATGGTCATAATGGTTTAAAGTATCAGATGTGGAGTAGAAGGACGAACACATTTTTACAGGAATAGGGGCATTATATTTGGATATCATTGATTATAGGATATGATAGTTCAAAAAGGGAAAAGACTGCATCCAAGAAGGAATTGAAGAAGAATAAAAAAATAACAATGGATTTCATTTGGGAAGGATTACCAAACTGGTAAGAGAAAAGTTTGGTAAATATTCATCAACCTAAGAACTTTGGGATACGTTACATGACATATATTATTCACCCATCACAGATTCTGAAAATCCCAAAGAAGATGCAGATACAGATCAAGAAGAATTATGTTCACCATGTCAAACAAATTTAGAAGATGAAAAGTACATAATCACCAGAGGTATGTTTTGTTTCATTAATTGTGAAAAACACAGACATCTTGAAATAAAATTCCATGAAGGAAATGAGAAAGAAAAACTAATTGAAAAGGAAGACAATTATGAAGAAAAATTGATTATTTCTTTAGATGAACTAAGAGAAGAAAACAAGTCACTCAAGAAAGAATTGATGAAACAAAAGGAAAGTGTTCACATTTTTGAAGAAGCCCAACAGGTCATTGAGAACTTAAGAACTCATCTAGAAGAAGCCAGAAAGATTGAAGAAAATCTTGAATATCAAAAGAAGTGTTTGAACACCAACATAACAACACAAAAGACAGAAGCAAAAATGAGAGAGAAGATATTGACAGATCATCAAGGAAAGAAATAACGATCTAAACCATCTTGAGGTAGAGTTTGGTCAAGAAGAGAAAGGACTTGAAGAAGAAATAATCACATTAAAAATTCATCTTGAAGAAGTGAAAAGAACAGAATAAGTCACGTAGTCTCAGATAATGAAGAAAGAATAAGAGGTTGAGAAACTTGAAGAAGAATTTGTCACATTGAGAAGTAAAATCATCCAGAACAATAAGAATGTTGAAGAGACAAAAACATCCACATCAGTTATAAATAATGAAGAGAATCACTCTAGGTTGCTAGGAAAGAAGAATAAAGAAAATAGAAAGAGTTATCTGGAAGTAATCAAAGGAAGGAATCATGGTCAATCAAAATCTAAGAAAACTATTGAAGATACATTTTCAAGAAGACCACCCATGTTCAAGCCACAAAGAAGATTCAATCATGATCATGATCATTCAAGGAAGAAATTAAGAAGGACTACACCACAAAGAAGATCATTCACTCACAGGTATTAAAATTTATTTTATGGTCATTGTTTTTATTGTACTAATTTTGGACATAAGGTTGCAGATTTCAGGGATTATAAAAATGTTTAAGAAAGAAATGCCTATGTGGCCCCACGTTACACTGAATGTTACAAATGTCATAACTATGGAAACATAGCTAGTGATTGTAGAAGCATGATCAATACTTCCATGAAAGATAACACTGATATCAAATATAAGAAAATATGGATAAGAAAACACAAAGACCAGGTCCCAAAGATCGCAAGATTGGAAATAAAACAAGATCAAGAAAATTCTACAGAGAAAAAGAAAGATGTCAGAAACATAAAGTATTGGAAAATAACTAAAACAAAAGAAGGACATGTAAATAAGGAATAGGTTCAAGAGATTGTAATTTCAGGCATTGTAGTGAAAGATGAATCCACAGACATAAAGAAATAAGTCAGAGCTTAGAGAGATGATGAATCTACCAATGAAGATGATGATGAATACACATCAGAGAAGGAATTTTTCTGAGCTATCCATCTTAGAGACACCTAGGTAATATGAATATTAGATAGGGGGAGTCTATGCGATAGATATGATACACCAAAGAACCATCCTTTGAGCAGCTTGAAAAGTTTGAGTACACAGATCTAGAGCAGTCAATTGTGCAGTAGAGTCTTGGAAAGTGTGGATAGAGATGGATTCCTAAGAAACTTAGAAGGTTTGTACACATATATGACAGTGGATGAGAGCATGGATTCATAGATTGGTTCAGAGAGTGGTTCAAAGACAAAGAAACATTATCATAATGGATAATAATTACAAAGGAAATGGCTTGAACAATGCTAATGGATTCAAAATTGATAGAGATTTTTTGGACACATGCAGTGCATACAATAGTTCACATTCAAAACAAAGTAATGCACTTCAATGACAACAATGAAAAAACTCCCTACGAGCTATGGAAAGGAAGACCGACCAATGTGAAGCACTTCAGAGTATTTGGAAGAAAATGCTACATCAAAAGAGAATATGACAGAATGATAAATTTTGACTCTCGTGTGGACACAAGAGTACTTGTTGGTTACTCAAGTATAAGAAAATCATACAAGTGTTAGAATATGAGTTTGACCAAAGTTGTGGAAAGCATCAATGCAACAATTGATGAAACATGTGGACAAGAATTAAAAGAAGAAGAAAATGAATCAATGGAACAACTTTACGAAGAAGAAGCAGAAGATGAAGTAGAAGTAGGAGAAGAAGAATCCGTTCACCAGAACAAATGCACCTAGCACTCTCATCTGTGATTGAACCACAAAATTTTGAAGAGGCCAACAAGGATGAATTCTTGAATAAATCCATGGATGAAGAAATGGATCAAATAGAGAAGAATGACACTTGGGAATTGGTTCCAAGAACAAATAATAAGAATGTGATTGGCAGAAAGTGGGTATTCAAAAATAAATTGAATGAATATGGACATGTTACAAGAAACAAAGCTAGATTGGTATGTAAAGGATACACACTGGTTGAAGCAATCGGATTTGAAGAGACATTTTCCCCAATTTCCATAATGGAAGCAATTTGATTGCTTTTATCTTATGCATGCTCTAAGAATATTAAAGTGTATCAGATGGACGTGAAATCAACTTTTGTGAAGAGGGAACTTGAAGAAGAAGTCTATGTTGAACAACCAGAAGGATTTCAATTGTCAGAGAATGCAGATTATGTGTGTAAATTGAAGAAGGCCTTGTATGGTCTAAAATAGGATCCTAGAGCATGGTCCTCTAGATTGGATAAATATTTACAACAGGCAGGTTTCAAAAAAGGAAGTGTAGACAACAACCTCTACATCAATGTAACTCAAGATAGTATTTTATTAATTGAAGTTTATGTTGATGATATTATTTTTGGAAGTGATGATAACAAGTTAAGCCACAAATTTGCAAAGGATATGTAGAATGAATTTGAAATGTCATTACTTGGAGAACTATCCTTTTTTCTGGGTCTTCAAATATGTCAAAGAAACCAAGGAATTTTTATTTCTCAAACTAATTATATCATATAAATGCTAAAGAAGTTCGGAATGGAAGATTGCAAACTAGTTACCATTCCTATGCAAACCAGTTGCAAGTTGAGCAAAGATGGTGATTCAAAGTCTACAAACCAGAGGAAATAAAGGTCAATGATTGGTAGATTACTATATGTGACAACATCCAAACCAAATGTAATGCAGGAAGTTGGACAGGTGGAATGATTTCAAGCAACACCAAAGGAATCACATGTCATAGTAGTGAACAGGATTTTCAGATATCTCAAAGGAACATAAGAGTTTGGATTATGGTATCTAAAAGAAAAGGATCTATCACTTATTTCCTACACAGATGAAGATTGGGAAGGTTGCATTGATGACCGACGAAGCACTAGTGGAGCCGAGGTAGAGTATATTGAAGAAACAAGATGTTGTACACAGGTTCTATGGATGAAACAAACTCTTAGAGATATACAGGTTGAGTATGATGAGCCCATTCCAATATATTGTGATAATACAAGTGCCATCAATATCTCAAAGAACTCGGTCATGCACTCCAAAATGAAGCACATTCCAATCAAGTATCACTTTCTACAGGAACAGGTTGCAGAGAAGAAAATCATATCTGAATATGTAGGCACAAAAGAACAAGTGGCATACATATTTACAAAATCGATTCCAGGGGAAGCATTTGAGTATCCTCGCCAGAGACTCAGAGTAATTTCTACTCCAAAATGAATTCTTTTGAATTCTTATCTTATATGTCTTAGATTTACATGAGAAAGCACCATAAAGAGGAAAGTTCAGGTTGGGAGATCAGTTTCAGGAAGAGTTCAATCATGGGGAGTATCCCCAAGGATAGTTTAGTTAGGGGGAGAAACAGTGAATGTAAAGATACCTTTTCCATTGATGACAAAGGGGGACAGATTTATCAGATGCATGATAGAATTGCTTGGAGAGAGAGAACAAAGGCATGGTTCCAGGGGGATCATGGGTGATATGACTTTAGTATTGCATCAGAGTGTTTCCATCAATTCCAAAGGGGGATATTGTTGATTAATTGGTTTGGTTGTCATTGATTTCAACCCTTGAATAAAGTCTGGTAGTGAATTATGGTAGCACAATGGTTTGGGTAATTAACCCAAGTTTGTTTGATGGATAATGGTACAAGTTTTGATATATTTGTAGGTAATACTATTCTAGATGGATAGTACATTTTATTCCATTTTTGGTGGTATGTGGAACATCACATAACTCCTCACGGTTAGAGAGTTATGACCATGTGAAGTTGGAGAACCCTCATGAGTCATTCTGAAGTCCCAAAAGGTCAAAGTAGTAAAAATGGTTGCAAATAAGAAATTATTTAAATAATAAAGTGATGTGATGAGTTTATTAAAAGTCAAAGTGGATACACATTAAATTATTTAAATAATAAAGTTAATGGAGAGATTACTAAGTGGACAAGTGGTTAGAAGTGGGTTAGCCCTAAAATAAAGAAAGTGGGTTAAGATGGTTAGAAGGTAATTTAAATAATAAAGTGAAGTGATGAGTGTACTATAAGTCAAAGTGGATACAAAATAAATTATTTAAATAATAAAGTTAATAGAGAAATTACTAAGTGGACAAGTGGTTAGAAGTGGGTTAGCCCTAAAATAAGGAAAGTGGGTTAAGATGGTTAGAAGGTAACCCCTTGAAGAAACTACATGAATATAAATAAGAGGCAATGGTCTCCCATTTTTAATTACACTTGAGCATATTGAATATCTACAACTGACTGAGGTAACCAAAGGATATCTAAGCTGGATTTCAGAGGGAAGGTAAAGTAAAGAAGGCCAAAATTCAAGGGAGGATAAATTATTTTGATGATGCTTTCTAAGGTATGTGATCATATACACCATGTCTATTATAGAGTTACAAATCAGATTTGGATGATGAAATTGATGAGGGATTTTGGCTGAGGTACATGTTGGGTACATGGTTGAGACAAGTAGTTGATGAGTTGGCACATACATGAGGTGTATAGTTGATGATGTTGGTACATCTTGATGAGNGTACTATAAGTCAAAGTGGATACAAAATAAATTATTTAAATAATAAAGTTAATAGAGAAATTACTAAGTGGACAAGTGGTTAGAAGTGGGTTAGCCCTAAAATAAGGAAAGTGGGTTAAGATGGTTAGAAGGTAACCCCTTGAAGAAACTACATGAATATAAATAAGAGGCAATGGTCTCCCATTTTTAATTACACTTGAGCATATTGAATATCTACAACTGACTGAGGTAACCAAAGGATATCTAAGCTGGATTTCAGAGGGAAGGTAAAGTAAAGAAGGCCAAAATTCAAGGGAGGATAAATTATTTTGATGATGCTTTCTAAGGTATGTGATCATATACACCATGTCTATTATAGAGTTACAAATCAGATTTGGATGATGAAATTGATGAGGGATTTTGGCTGAGGTACATGTTGGGTACATGGTTGAGACAAGTAGTTGATGAGTTGGCACATACATGAGGTGTATAGTTGATGATGTTGGTACATCTTGATGAGTCATTGTTTATGTGTATTTGATGCATGATTTGTACATATTCGGTGCATGGTTGATGGACTCGTTGATGGTACAGGTTGAGGTATAGGTTGGTGCATGGTTGATGCACTTGTTTATGGTACAAGTTGATTACAGGTTGTTATAGGTTGGTTGGCTGCAGGTCAGTGGTACAGGTTGTTACAATGGTATATCTCACAGTGATAGTGTGACTATAATATCCCTCGGTAGAGCCCCAATTGTAATTATGAATTGTAAACATGTTTTTTAGGCTGGTGAGCCAAGTTATAATAATCTAGGAGGCTTATGTGATGATCAGGCTAGAGAGCCTAGGATGCTAAGGCCAGGAGCCTATTTTGTATATGTAATTATGAAAAATCATTAATAAAAATTATACATCGCTGCATTTAGACCCTTCATGAAGAAAGAGTTATGGGGGACTAAGCTCCACTAGGTGGGGAAGGGGATAAGTGTCTAGGAATAGGGGCTAATCTAGAGGGCTTACCTCTAAAGGAATAATATTATATTATTATTTCCTAAAGGCTAAAGTTTGACATAATCTGTGTTGTCCTAAGTTCTTAGGGGAAAGGGGGACGAGTGTTAAGTGGAGCTCATGCAACTTCAGGGAGACATGTGTCAACCTAGGCACATGCAGTTTTAAGTGGGAAAGTCAGCTCGTTGTCGGGGGATCTCATTCACGAGTCTCATGATTCTCGGGATTCTCATGAATGGCGATACTTCACCACTGCGTCGGAACTCTCGCGAGGTTGGACACCCTAGAAGAGAGCCATACTCACCACTGAGGCATGCCCAAATGTAACCTATAGAAACTGGAGTTGTCCTACGCATTTCCTGTGAATCCCAACGAACTTGTGTTTTTCCTGAGTCATGTTGTGTCATAGCAGTTGGCGGTTGCTACCAAAACAATTTTGGCTAACCTTGGTTTGTTTTCATATTTGGTGTCCATAACCATTTTCTGTGGCTGAATTCACCTGTGTGTTACCTGAATTCTATTGTTTACATCACCTGTGTCCATTTGAAATAAGAGCTAAGTTGAAGTAGCAGGTTGTTAGGCCTGTGAGCAACTCTCCTAAGTGAGAGAGTTTGTTGGAAAGTGAGTTATCCTTGAGGGATTCCCGTAGCATCTACAGTACTATGATACTTTCGGTCCAACCTGTTGTTGAAGCCCAAGGTAAGGGGGGTGTAGTAGTCGATGGATTTGTATTAGTGAAGGTGTACCCTACTGGGGTGGAGCAGGTGTGTGTAGAATGAGGGTCTGTGGGTTGTGGGCATACGTGGCTCTTGGGATAAAAGATCCTTCCTATTTTTTTGTGCAACTTCCTTGTTTTCCTTGCCAAGACTAGAATTCCCTTGCATGGTGGAGTTTAGTCCTAGCTCGAGGGTGACTCACTGTCGAACGTGATGAACACCATGGTCTATGGATGGGAGGTTTGTGGAAGGTCTGCACGCAATTGATGTACTTCAATTGAAATATAAGTACCCATTCCTATGTTCATTTACATGTTGTGTATTTGTACATGCTAGGTTTATGAGTATTGCCTGTATATGCTGTTATATTATGGGTTTTTCCTGTGAGTACTGCAAGCATGATTTTATTGTTATTTCCGCATTAATCTATGTATGAACATAATATGTTGTATGTTTATGTTTATATTTATATGCATATGATAATTGTTGTTTCTATGAGTATCATGGCCCGACCTAGGTGGCTGGGGGTGTGACAAAATTGTATCAGAGCAATGAAGGAAATGTTCAGGTTTTTTCGGTAGCGTTACCCAGTAGGGGTTGATGGTCGGGGACGTTAAAAATTTGTATCATATATAAGTGAAGTGTCCGAGTAGTGGTTTTTCTTAGCTTGTTGGTGGCTAGGGATGTTACGAAATGGTATCAGATCCATTGTTTCGACACTGAGCCTGGATGGGCCATGTTAGTGGTTAACGAGACAAATATTTTAGAGTGAATTGTTGTCGAAAGGAAAAAAATTCGAGGTTCAGAGTGTCCTTGGGTGCAAGGAGTGCATCAAAAGAGTATTTGACTCAAAAATCTCAGGAGAAATAGCTTGATTTTTCTTGTGAAGGGACGCAAAGATCTATTGCAAGGAGTGCACAAATCAGAAATTCGACTAAGTGTCGAAGAAACCTTCTAAGGAGAAAGGGGTTCGAGAAATGATGCTTAGAAGACATAGCAGGAATAAATATTCAAAGGGGGAGAAAATCTCAAGGTTTAACAAGTTAACGACTAGGATTTCTTTAGGAGGAAACAGAGTCACCCGAGATCGTCAAATATATATAGGTTTGGAGGTGGTTAACCATGAGTTCCTTTGGAAATCCATAGAGTAACGAAGTCTGTCTGTGTCGTTGATCTGAGAGAGAGGATACGTGGTGGAAATCAGTGGACTTTGAGTGAAATCACTTCCGGATAAAATGAGTGTGGAGAGGTTGAAACTCTTGAAGCCCGAAGAGGCAAAGTGAATTGCAGTCGTAGATCTATGGGAGACACACATTGACAGATCTTCCACTTCGGGTGAAAGCACTTCGGGAGAAAGCGAGTGTGGAGAGGTCGAATCTCCCAAAGCCTGAAGAGATGGAGTAATTTATAGTCATCGATTGATAGAGGACACACGTCAATAGATCACGTACTTCAGAAGAGAGAAGAAAACAACACAGAGCACCACATGGAAAGACACACGAAGATGAAACGTGGTCCAATTAGGCAGGTGACACAATGTAGTTAAACTTGGAGAAGTTAGCTAGATTGGGCCTGCATTAACTTTGATCATGATCTTCAAGATCGATGGCTGGGAGGTATTGCAGAGATTGAATATGCATGACAAATAATTATACAAGGTGGTCCCGCAATCCAAACCACTGTTTCCCAAAACGGGTACGTGTCAATGTGGGGACAATTGTAGAATGATCAATGGGTTACTTCAAAACCATCGACCCATGTCCCCACAATTTGAAAAGTATAAAGTTTGATGTGACTTTTCGGTATCTTTTAGTTCAAGCATGGAAACTGTGGGCCCCAGTGGACATGTAGCGCCAGATCGTGAAGTCTGGAGACTGGACAGTTTGGAAGAAATGCCTCATGATGGAATGGGAGGAAGAAACCCATGAAGTTTTGTTACACCAAAGTAAAGTGATGCAATGATGTCACTGGGGTGACGTGGAAGTATGTGGAGACTCACGGTTTGAGAGTTTTGGGTTGAGAAAAGGTGGAATCATCCGAAGTCCCAGAGCCCCGAAGCCCAAAGTCCTGAAGCACAGAGTAGGCACCTGTTGGGTTAGCACTTGTTTCCCGCCGTGGTCACATGCGAGTTGAGGGATGAAGAAAAGGGGCTAGCGCCCAAAAAATGTGTTAAAGAAGGGAAAAGGGGTTAGGAAGTAAGCCCGTGGGTTTCATCTGGTTCGAACCTGCATCAAGAGAGGTACTGAAGACATGGGAACTTTATGATAGGGTGCAAAAAATATCTAAGAGCCATTAGCTCAGAGAAAAAAGATCGTTTCACAAGAAGTACATAGTGGGAAGATCTAATCTACATAGATTGATATATATTAGAATGCTATCATTTTGATAAAGAATGACGAGATGTATCCATGGAGAAAGTGACAATATCTCCAAGGAACATTCTTATAGATTGGAGATAGAACCTCCATTATTACTATCAGAATGCATAGTGGAAGCATGGCATGAAGGTCATAAAATATGGCATGAGATAAGTTTAATATGCATGTCAGAAGGCTAAACCAAATTGCTTTAAGAAACAATTTGGTGTTAATTATCCAAGGTTACTCAGAGAACATGATTGGAAATATAATTGGGTCATGAAGGAATTGGATCATAGGGATCCAAGTAATAGGGGAACGATGAAAATTGATATCAGCATAATTCGTGGTGGCAAGTATGCAAAGTAGACAAGGAAAAAACTCCTGGATGGAGTCAAGTTCATGAACATCCAAAGATAATGGAAGAAGAAATCATGAGACAGATATCAAGCTAATAGGAATGCATGTCAACACTCCAAGAATGAAATCTAGAATAGTAGAGGATTCTTGATGCACTCCAAAGGTGTGAAGGTATTTCCATAAGAGCATGGATATATCAAGTCAAGAATAATTTAAAAGTGAAGTGACTTCTAAAGAGAAATCAATAAGGAACGAGGAAGAAGAAAACAATTCTATACATGGTTTTGAATGCAGAGGAGATGGTGCCTGAAAATAATCCATCTTAATTAAGATAGAGCCATGAGTGACAAACCAAAAGGTTGGAGGTATCACCTGAATCTATGATGGTAAGGTAAAAGAAGGACTTTCATTTGATTATATGCAACTGGAAAAAGGGGCATATGTGAATCCTTACAATATTCTAGAGATTGGATAGATAATTCAAGTTTGAATCTAGTTGGGATAGATGGATCTAGAAAACAAATAAAAGTTGAAGGTTAATGCCAGCATTAGTAATTGGTTGGAAATGCAAAGTCAACCAAGAGTGATTTGGATAGAAAGTGCTCAGGACAAAAATAGTCATGTATAGTGACTATAATGAGAGCACAAGAAGATTAAGGAATCTAGGAAGAATTGAAGACTTCTAGGATCGGCAAGGAAAAGTTGCACATAGGAAAGAAGTTGCTGAAATTGTGGCAACAACAGTTGAATTAGGGTTGGTTGAACAACCATAAGTATAAAACTAATTATTTCATGTTTCAAGTGTTTTTTATGATCTTGCTACATATGGAAGGAAGCAACAAAAACTTGAAGGTTGGTTAGGTTTGATAAAAGAATCATGAAAGCTTCTACTGCCATCAACCATACAGGTACCATAAAATTTGTTAATGGAAGTCATGCAGGTATGCGTTTTTATTACTCTTTTTGCACAATTGTTGAAGGGAATTTAGGTAAGAATTTCCTCAGCGAGAGTTATTTTACAAAATCACATTACCTTATTTGAATGCATACCACTGGATGTGGTAAAGGATGGAGGCTTGTATTAATTCAAATATTTTTAGCTTCTGAATGCACACATTGACATGTTATAATGTCATGTTAATTTGGTTATGGGGTGATAACCAAAGAATTAAAAGATAAGAAATTGTTATAGGAATGAATGCCAATAAGCTAGTCATGTATGATACCATGACATGGTTGGATATGTCAAGGTATGGATATGGAAAGGTTATGAGCCACACAGGTACTAAAAGATTCCTACCTTTAAATAAAACTTGGACTGCAACCTTTTTGCTAACACTAATGAATACCACATAATTATATTCTTGGTGTAGTGTTCGGGTCAAAAAGGAAGGCATCCAATTAATTGGGAAGACAATAGGAAGTGTGTGAAGAATGTGTCAACACATTGGCTAGAATTCCAACTTATGGATGGTGAGATACATGATTGAGATAAAGAGCATTATGTAATTCAATGCAAGGTGCACTGAATAAGTATGCATTGATAATTTCACTCATGCATAGTAAGTGATAGAATTGTATACTATATACAATGGTTAAATGTGTTTTGTAAGTACATGCATATATATTATTGCATGGAAATAATTGTTACTAACATTTGAAATGTTGTTAACTCATGAAGTTGAGGACATTTCAAGGAGGTGTTGGACATTGCAACAGGAAAGTTGCAAGTCAAGTAGTCACATGAGCATTGACTACATGAAATTTTATTGTTTAGAAAAATAAGCAATGAACTTACAGATATTACGGTGAACATGCATATTCATAGAATGACGAGTCATTTTATTTTATTAAAATGTTGGGTAATTGTGATTGAATTGCTAGGTGTAGGAAATTCTAAGATCATTGCATAAGATTTTGTACATATTGCAAGTGAATTATGATGTAAAACAAATACTGACAATTTGTTGGATGTATGCAAGATGAAGGATTGCAGGAAAAATGGTATGCAATTGGTGCCTGTGGAAAACCACAAGGAAGGTTTCATTCATAATATGACAACAACAAAGAAGAATTATGAAATAGAATTTCATATTTTGGGGGGAAAGTTGAATTCCCTTTTGAACTAAATTGGAGTTCTTAAATGATTTATTTTATGTTCTCTCATGATAACTGCATGTGGGTGATGCAGATGAGATGATGTTGATTCAAGTGGAATGTTGACTACAAAGAGTAGCTTGGGGAAGATGTCGATTGCAGACCTCTGAGGGTAGTTGGAACTCCTCGAGCCACGGTGCTTTGAGACTTCCGGTCCAACCTATTGTTGAATCCCAAGGAAAGGGAGGTGTAAAAGCCGATGGACTGTGTGACAGTGAAGGTGTACACTCCTGGTGTGGGACATGTACATGTGGAATGAGATACTGTTGGTTGGAGTGCTGCTGGGGTTTGGTACCTTGGCCTAGACCATGTTGATATGGAAGTCTTCTCAATCAAAATATAATTATAAATTCTCTATTCATTTTATGCTATGTATATCGTATACAAGTTATAATGTTATTATAATTTCTTGTATATATATTGCATGTATGTTCTAATGTTGCTTCCGAATAAACAAGTGTACAAACAAACTGTTTACTTCTATGGAGTCATATCCCTACTGAGATTTTATCAATAGTGATATCTAAGGCTGGGTGGAACATCGTGGATCTATAACTAGTCGGTGATTTAAATGAAGCATGTAAAAAGAAATAATAAGCTAAATGATTTCCTGAAGAAACTCTATGGAATAGAGCAATTGAGTTTCAACTGTAGTATGAACACCAGAATTGGTGCTTGAAAGTAGAGCACTAGGTGGATAATACGATTCCAATAGCTAAATCTTGGATCTTTTTGAAGAATTTTTGAATTATATATGTATAAACAAGTTGCACTGAGGACAATGCAAAAATAAGGGGAGGGGATTGTAATATCCCCTGGTAGAGCCCCAGTTGTAATTATGAATTATAAACATGTTTGTTAGGCTGGTGAGTCGAGTTATAATAAGATAGGAGGCTTATGTGATGATTAGGCCAGAGAGCCTAGGATGCTAAGGCCAGGAGCCTGTTTTGTATATGTAATTATGCAAAATCATTAATAAAAATTATACATCGTTGCGTGTAGACGCTCCACAAAGAAAGAGTTATGGGGGACTAAGCTCCACTAGGTGGGGAAGGGGATAAGTGTCTAGGAATAGGGGCTAAGCTAGAGGGATTACCTCTAAAGGAATACTATTATATTATTATTCCCTAAAGGCTAAGGTTTGACATAATCTGTGTTGTCCTAAGTTCCTAGGGGAAATGGGGAAAAGTGTTGAGTGAAGCTCATGCAGCTTCAGGGAGACATGTGTCAACCTAGACGTATGCAGTTTTAAGTGGGAAAGTCAGCTCGTTATCAGGGGATCTCATTCACGAGTCTCACAATTCTCACGACTGCCGATACTTCACCATTGCATCGGCAGTCTCGCGAGGTTGGACACCTTGGAAGAGAACCATACTCCCCACTGAGGCACGCCCCAGTATAACCTGCAAACACTGGAGTTGTCCTGCATATTTCCTATGAAGCCTGAAGAAACTTGTATTCTTCCTGAGTCGTGTTATGTTGTAGCAGTTGGCGGTTGCTGCCAACGCAGTTTTGGCTAAGCTTGGTTTTCTGCCATATGCTATGTCCATACCCACTTTCTATGGTTGAATTCACCTATGTGTTACCTGAATTTGATTGTTGACATCACATGTGTCCATTTGACATAAGAGATGAATTGAAGGACTAGGTTTTCAGGCCTGTGAGAAACTATCCCAAGTGAGAGAATTTTCTAGGAAGTGAGTTCTCCTGGAGGGAGTCTTGTAGCAGCTACAATACTATGAGACTTTCGGTCCCTACTATTGTTGAAATCCAAGGTAAGGGAGGTGTAGTAGCCGATGGAATTGTATTAGTGATGGTGTACCTTCCTGGGGTGGAGAAGGTGTGTGGGGAATGAGGGTCTATGGGTTGTGGGCGTAAGTGGCTCCTCAGATAAAATATTCTTCCTGTTGTTTTGTTCAACTTCCTTGTTGTCCTTGCCAAGCCTAGAATTCCCTTTCTCGGTGGAGTTTAGTCCCAGCTCGAGGGTGACCCACTGCTGAGCGTGATAAGAAATGTGGTCTATGGTTGGGAGGTTCGTGGAAGGTCTGCACACATTTGGTGTACTTCAATTGAAAGATAAGTACCCATTCCTATATTCATTTACATGTTGTGTATTTGTACATGCTAGGTTGACGAGTATTGCCTATATATGCTATTATATTATGGGTTTTTCATGTGAGTACTGGATGTATGCTTTTATTGTTATTTCCGCATTAATCTATGTATGAAGACGACATGTTGTTTGTTTATGTTTATATTTATATGCAGATGATAATTTTTGTTTCTTTGAGTAGCATGGCCCTACCTGGGTGGTCGGGGGTGTGAAAAAATGGTATCAGAGTAGTAAAGGAAAAGTTAAGTTTTCTTCAGTAGTGTTACCCAGTGGGGGTTGATGGTTGGGAACGTTACACATTGGTATCATAGCTAAGTGAAGTGTCTAAGTAGTGGCGTTGCCCAGCCTTTTGGTGGCTGGGGATGTTACAGTGACAATAGTTCCTTCATTCTACTTCTATGTCACAATGGTTGGATGGGGAAAGGACAAGTGGTTGTAGCCACCTTCCGGTTGTAGCTCGAGAACATAGGGGGTTGTAGCCTCCTTTTGGTTGTAGCCAGAGAATTTGGGAGTTGGAGCTTCCTTGAGGTTGTAGCCTAAGAAACTAGGGGGTTGGAGCCTCCTTCCATTTGCAGCTGGAAAACAAAGGAAGTTGGTGCTTCCAATGAATGCAATTCTTAAATACATATAAGAAAAATCATTTTGTGGTTTTCTCCCGCTTTGGGTTTCCACGTAAAAAAATTGGTGTACTGTGTATGTGTATGATTGTTCATTTGTTCATTGTTTATTTACTCTGCAATTATTGGATGATAATCCTACATTGATAAAACACTTTCATTATATGGTTAAAAATGATTAATTTGATCTATTACTAATGCACCCCCCCCGCCCCCCCCCCCTCTTAGTAATCCAACAAAGGTTGCCTTCTGTAAATGTGCATTTATGAAAATTGGCTTCCATAAATGCTCATTTGCGGAAGGAAAATTTTGTAAATGTGCATTTACAAAAGTTGACCACCTTCGTAAATGTGCATTTATGGAAGTTGGATTTTGTAAATGCACATATACATATTTACGAAGGTTGGCTTCTGTATATGTGTATATGTGTGATTTCATAAATGTGCATATATACTGATATATTAATTTATGAAAAATGACCATATACGAAAGCCACTTCCATATATGCACATATACAGAAGGACGCATATACAGAAATCAACTTCCATAAATGTGCATATATGAAAGCACGCATATACTAAAGCCAACTTCCATAAATGAGAAAAGGGTAGAACCTTTTGTTGGAACCTCGTTCCACCAACAATGAGGTTCCACGAGACCATGCCAACTGAAGGGCCCAGGCCTATGATTCTCGAGTGACCCGATTAACCGAGGCTCTACCCTTGATCATTTATCAATGATGACAAACAAATGGCGGAGATTTACCCTCCCTTCAGATCCAACGACCACCATTTCTCCTCGATTTATAACAAGAGTTTATTTTGGTTAAGGACTTATTCCTGGAATTATCTGTCCCATGGTCCTTCTAGACACCCGATCGAAGACTTCACATCTTGCAAATTTCCCATTTCATGAGTAGGGAACATACAAGGATTGTGACCTCCTATGGCCTTCCCTATATAGTCATTCCTCGAAGAATTTTTTATCTCTTTCGAGGAACACTTCAACATTTAATAAAACTTCATATTTCATATTCATGCATTCTACTCATACTAATAACAATATTTATAAAAAATAAAATATTACAAAATTCATAACACAACCATTCAGAAGAAAACTCAATCTTAAACACGATGTACATTATCACAATTTGTTCATAAAAAAATGTGAACAATTCTTAGACCAATAAACATAATTATTAGCTACATGATATTTAGTATTTAGATTTCAATAAAGGTTTATCATTAATTTTGAAACTTTGGAATAAATAGTTTTTATATATCCGGTAACATTTGGAAATAAATTTTCATATCTTATTTTTAATTTAAATTATAATGTATATATCTAATATTAAAAAATCTAAAACACAATATTTTCAAAAATAATTTAGATAATATAAATTTAAAAACTTACATTAACAAATCCTTTATAATGTCCCTCAATGTCTGTGCGTATACTTTGGCTTATCGCTCAGGTTCAAGGATTAAAAAAATTGACATTGAAAGCCTTTTTATGGAGGCTGTATAACAAGTTTTGACATGAAGTGATTAAGATGGTATAATTTGGATGCTAAATCATTTTTGACATTGGTATGATTTAAATTCATTTATAAATTATACCCAAAGTTTTAAAAACCAAATTGCATAACGTTAACTAGTTGTGAAACTCACTCTACTTTTTTTTTAAGTAAGTGATCTGAATAGAACTTAATGAGATCGCCCAATCTGAGAAAAGGAAAAACCATTAACTAGTCATGTAACTCTATTTAAAAATATTTTATGTTGGTGTTGAAGTGCTTTCCATCAACAATTTGACGTGAGTTTTAAAACACATCCATCTCTAGCTTCACACGCAGCATTACATAGAGTATTTTACTAGGTTACATTTGGTTCAACACCTGGATTTTCATATAGATTCATTCATTTAGGATCAATAACGAAAATGATCAATAACACAAAATCCAATGGCTTTCCGATATCTTTTCCTATTTGTGGGATGGTTAGATCTTAGCTTTAATTTATGCAAAATTGTTGAATATTTTCTATTTTTTCAATCAATATCCCTTCTTCTTCTATCTCATGCAATTATTTGTTGTAAAATAAAAAATGAAAAAGAAGTTTTTTTAAAGGAGATCCCTTCTTCCATCTAATGAAATTATTTGGCATATTTTCGTTTTCCAAATTAAATACGATGATTCAATGGATTGACTACAGTAAGATTGCAACATACCAGGAGCGTTTCAGACTACACATGGTCATTTATCAACCTCAAGCTATTGAGAAAATTGTCCATCTCTTACCGATTAATACATACCAAACTTGATAAATCATAAATACCAACCAAAAATTATGGAATATTTATCAAATAGTGCAGGTGATACAACTTCCTGCTAACCATCAAAACACAATAACGCCCACACACACATATAAAAATACTTCTTTGGACAATAAAATGTGCTACATAGTAAGGTTTTAGAAAGGGGAAAAATAAAGGAAGCAATGTGAATCTTAGCTATGTAAGGTTTTAGAAAGGGGAAAAAGCAAGGAAGCAATGTGAATCTTAGCTCATGTAATGCCTACATCAAGTGATAGAAGTGCATCTCCTGTGATAGGGCCTGACAGGCCTTGTTTCCTGTAACAATTTCGAGTGTAATAAGACCTCCCAAACCGAGGTTGACATGGAACTCATTTAGCAGCCAATGCTCCATAGTTGATGTAGTAATGGACCCTCCTCAGAAGCCTCTCATGCACTTCGGTATCCATCATAAAATCCTCAATGTAATCATTACACTCCCCCAAAGTTCCATCCCAGCCGACGAAGGAATCGAACCCCCGCGGCTCATAAGATGCAACACCACCCAACCAACTAGAGGTAACCGTAATTTCATGGTCATCGACGGGTGTATGCAAGGAGTCTTCCATGCAAAAAAGAGAGACAAGCAAGAGGACCAACAACACCACAAGTTGCATTCTTCCCAAATGATCCATTGCAAAATCAAGAAAAAGTTGGGCTTAAATTTAATATGAAGAGGGTATGAGAACACATTCTTTCCAAATGATCCATTGTGAAATCAAGAACAGGTTGTGCTTAAATTTTATATGAAGAGAGTATGAAAGAACATCCACATAAACTTGCAAAGAAAATGCGAAATCAAGAACAAGTTGCACTTAAATTTTATATGAAGAGGGTATGAGAGCAAAACCGCACAAACCTACGAAGAAAACACAGTTAAGTATATAAGGTATAACACTGGGTGATTCCATTTTAATATGATCTCCATGGATAGTCATTCCAAGGGATATGAAGAGAAGGAAACACGAGTATTCCTCCTGTGATATCAATGTCAAGAAGAAGTGAAGCTTGCAAGGCTCCAGAAAGGCCTTCACCTTCGCCAAGAACTGACTCAACATTGAATTTGACTCATAGAAATTTGTGAAATTCAAATTTGAAAACTTGACGCATTTACTAAATTTAAAATTCAAAACCTAGCGCCCTCTCTAAATTTGTAACATCCCTCTCTTGCACGCACTGAGCACACTTATTCTTTGAGGACACTTGCTTGCAAGTGATCCAGATTATTATACCATTGACCGTTGATTATTATTATGAGGCATTGTGGATATGATTATTTTTTATTTCATTGTACTGACTTAGACATGTTCTATTGACTCGGTTCTCCTAAGTGTGCAGGATTTGGACCTCGAGGATGTTGAGGAATCGATGAAACCCTTGGACTCCAGATCGAGTCAGGGAGTGGACTATTGGGGTTTGATTGTTGTATATATATGACATATGTGCATCTGATTAGATGTTATGGTTATGGATTTTGTTCTTACATGATCCGTTGATGATGCAGGATGACGATAGCTTGTTGACCAGACTCACATGTGGAGTAGAGGGGTCACACACAATAAGGTAGGGGCCTTATTCCTCACGATGATTCTAAGGGGCGCACAATAAGGGAGGGGCGTTATTCCTTAGAGGCCCTTAGTCTCCCACAAGATCACCTGAAGGAGTATTGACTCCAGGGTTTTTTTATGTCTACCAAGTCAGTGAAGAGGCGAGTGACACCCTTGGAGCACGTAGTGCATCCTAAAAGGAACGTCATGCAAGGGAAACAAAATGAGGTGAGTGGCACTGTTGGAGCACGTAGTGCATCCTGAAGGGCACGTCGCACAAGAAAAACGGAAAGAGGTGAGTGGCACCCTTGGAGTATGTAGTGCATCCTGAAGGGAATGTCGTGCAAGGGAAACAAAATGAGGCGAGTGGCACCCTTGGAGCACCTAGTGCATCGTGAAGGGCACATCGCATTGTTAGATAATAAATTAATAAACCTTGATGGCCTTAGAATGAATAATGTGATGAGAAATATTTAAAACAATTTCCCTAATAAAATGTTGCCCAACCTAGGAAAATAAAATCTAGGTCTAAGTGAAACTTGTGATAATATATATATATATTAAAATAAAAATAAAATAATAATAAAATAATAATAATCATCATTAAACATGTGACGAGAAGGAGGAAAGAAATTCAATTAATTTATAAAAATCTTTTGGGGGATAAAATTTAAAAAAAAGGGGGAGGGGAAATAATTGTTTTGTTACATATGCTAATTAAAAATTTATTAATTAAAAAGAAAAAGGGGAAAAAGGTAATTTTCTACACTTGCCAATTTGAGTTTTAAATGAAAGGGAAAGAGGGAAATTTAAAAGAATTAGGAAACTAAGGAAAAAAGGGGAAACATAAAGAGAAAGGGAAACATAAGGAAAAAACAGAATGACTAACTTAGTAAGGTATCTTGGATCTAAGAACTTTCTAAATTGAACTCAACTAGTAAATAAGTAAGGGGGTAAGTCATTAAAATGTGTAAGGGAATATGAGGACACCTAGGAGAGATTCTAGGAATGCTTTTAGGTGGGTGAGGGAAATAGGAGTAATTAAAAATAATTAATGAAATTATTTTCTAGTGCAACAAAGGGGATGTGTGACACATGTACGCGGAGGATTTTTCTGAATTGAACTATTGAACAATAAATTAAATGGGTATTTGGGAAATAAAATGACGTAGAAACTCTATATAAAGAAGGGAGGAGGAGGATGATGGATCTCTTCTGTCATGCATAACGTTATGATGCATAATTTTAGACTTGACTGACTTAGCTTGTGGGAGTTGGGATACCCATCTCGGTGAGGAGTGGTAGCTCGGCCTTGCGAGGTGAGCTGGGAGCTAGTTGTTCTCTGGTTCAGTGTGCATGGCCCCTTTGTGGCTCGGGGGCTATAGGCGAAGAAGAGTACCCCTAGCGTTGGCTGGGAGGTATCGGTGAAGTCTCATTAGTTGGTAAGCGGAAGATGCACGGAGCGCATGAGACAATGACTCAGAGAGGACAACTTGGGCTATGGTATGCATGCTCTTATTCTGCATGGTAGACTATTATGAATTTACACTTTCATTTCTGTACTTTTAACTTTATAAAGAAGGTGTTTGATTGAGAATTTTAATTGAGAACTTAAATTCCCATAGCCTTAAGATCCCTACTTGAATTGATTCCCTTGGCATTTGATCCCTGAATGTTGTGACTGTCGTATTGATTTTATTGATTTGTTGTGAAGAATTGTGCTTTTTACTTCGTCCTCATCGCTAGTTCGTTAGTCCATGCCCGAGCAGTCGACCAGGAGCCGTATTGACGGTCATCACTTTGGTGCATAGAGACCTATAGATTCTAATGCCCTGCTTTTCTATGTGTGGATGATGAGCAAAGGATAGTTTGCCCAGCTATCTACCTTTGTTGGTTGTTCCTGGTGGAGTGATTGTCCTGCGCCTTTTTGTGATTGATTACCTCTACGATTGTTATTCCTTTCCCACAACGAACTGCTTATGATCCTCTATGTTGATCCCTACGTTTTAATACCCTTTCTGGAAATTATTTAAGGTTGCGCTTTTAATACTTCTCCTGGTGAATTTACTGTGTGTTCTTTTTTTAATCTGGTCTTCCATTTACTCTTCCTTTGGCCACTCTGGACCGTGTCTTATTCTTTGATTACATCTATGTTTTCATGTGATTGATTATCTTTGAGTTCTTGGAGTATTTACCCCGCCTTTACACATTACTTATACTATGATTTTCGTGGNCCATTGGGTTCATAATATATAAAAACCCCAAAAATGACTAATAGAACTCTGAAAACAGATCATGGCTCATCTGGGCATGACCTCTTCTACATGTGGCCTTGAGCTTCCCCGAGCTTCCTTGTGGAAAAACACCTGTAAAAGTCCTCAAAAGCCTCCAAAACCTATCCTAATGTGTTCAGAGCATAACAATTAGCCAAAAATGACTATTCAGTCACAGAAAACAGACATGGGCTCATTTGAGCATGACCTCAATCAATGAGGGCTTCAAGCTCCCTAGAGCTCTCTGAAACTTCAATGGTGAAAAACCTGCAAAAGAAGTCTTCAAATGGCTTTGAAAAAAGTGCCAATGGATTCAAAACGTCCAAAAACCTCTAGCCGGGTTTTTTCGGCACCTCATTTGGCTAAAACATGAAGAAGATAGGCCTCTTGCCATTTTCTTCATTCAAGCTTGTTGTCTCTGGTTCGCCAAAACACACCTCTGTGTGGCGAACCTAGCTCACACGCAAAAACTCATGCTAAAACCTAGAACCGACACGTAACCAAAAAATGGTGAAACTGTCGAATGGTTAGGGCGCGCTGAGCCCCTAACCACCAAAACCATGGGCATATGGGTCACCATGTGACCTCGTGCTAGCGCAAAAGGGGCTCCGTTTCAAGGGAGAATGAATAAACGACAAGTGGCGGGTGTTGTAACCGTTTCAAACCAAATCTGCGCGCAAATGACAAGGTCATGTGGTATTTTTGTATACGACTGGGGGCTGGGGCTAAGCCCCAGCCCGGACCCCCGCGCCAACCATTAAACAAATCAAACTTTAATATAATTCAAACCATACATATAACAAGGTACATAGTATGGAGCGTTAGCAGGGCAGACTTTGCATGCGCGTGGAGGTCGCGGGGTCGAGTCCGGTGGACTCCATAAAATTTTAACCAAACACCCAAACCAATAACAGGGTGCCACGTGGAAGCCCACGACTGGGCCACGTGGCACCAAACCACTTGCGAAAATGAGGCCATGTGTCACAACAGGATTCGTTCAAAATCTGCCAATCAATGAATGCCACGTCACCAACTGCCACCTCAACGTATGGGCGTGCCACATCATCGTACAGCCTCTGCCACGTCAGCATCCGTACGGACTGTACAGTCAACACCTTTTTTTTTGCCTGTTTGATGATTCGAATAGAACACGATATTTCACTCATCCAATGTCCATTTGAACCCAAAGGAGTTGCGTTGGGTTCGTGATGATGAGGGCTAAGCACCTGTTCGTTTTGAGACAATTCTGAGAACTTTGATTTTTGAGCTAAATTTTGACCCCTGGTCCAGATTTTGATCATAGTGGGTCCTGAAGGGCATGCCGTATTGTTAATTAATAAATGAATAAACCTAGATGGCCTTAGAATGAATAATGTGATGAGAAAGATTTAAAACAATTTCCCTAATAAAATGTCGCCCAACCTAGGAAAATAAAATCTAGGTCTAGT
>SNQJ01S0007556.1:197683-245615 GCA_010110895.2 Picea sitchensis
TAATGTATAGTACCATTATAATGTAAATGTATAGTACGTGGATCTTATAGTGACTACCCAATTTAAGAAGCAATGCACAATATATTCATATGGTGAATGTGAAGCAAGTACCAACATCATGTATGATACAATCATAATATAAATATTCTAATTTATCCATTGCATTCACTCCACATTCTTGATTCAAAGATCACCAAATCAAATCAAAACAAAATGTTACTACAAAGTAATGCTACTCATAAAACTAGCACAGCCACTCAAAGCTGTGGCTGATGAATATCGAAAGGCGATGCCAAAGATTCTTCCCGCAGGTTAATGGCCGGAACAGAAAATGAAAGGCACAGTCAGAAAATGAAACATGAAACGCACAACCAGAAAATGAGTGTCTACAGTAATTTCTTAATATGAATCTTAGGTAAATGTTAAAAGTAAACAGGTTAACCGATGCATTCAAAAATACAAGGAAGTTTTGAAAAGGAAATCACATTCATTGATTTGGGAGGACGACTAAGAATATTCATTGATTTGGGAGGACGACTAAGAATATGCCAGCATCTTCAATTGTTAGCCATCAGATTAGAATTTTAGATTAAAAGGTGATTAATTGTGCTCATTGTCAATAGGCGTACGCCTTTGTAATTAAATACAAATACGCATAAGAAGAAATATACCAAAGCCATTGTCGACAAGGTAATTGAATGTGTGATTATCACATGTGTATGTGAACTTCTTGTTGTTTGAGGGCAACTTTTGCAAAAAAATGGACATCAATAATACTAAGATTTCTAGAAAATGATGTATGCTCCACAAGTACGATGTTTCCCCTGGAAACCAAAACTATATATTATGTATTGCTGCGCCATGACTATTGACTTTTTTGGTTATAATGTTCATTTCCCAGAATCAAACCATGCAATTTCCTTCAATATTTATTTCTTGATATTGTCAACTGAAAACACCAAAACCAAGAAGATCTTTAGTGGAGACAAACATGGATATCCTATTAGAACATAGGCTCAACCAAAAAATTTCTTCCAAAAGAATCTACATGAAAGATTTCAAAAGTATTAGATTATATAATCTCCAATAAAACAAAATGAAATCCGATGTTGCACTAAATATTTCCAAAAATACCAAAGCATTAAATGCCTCGCTGGTGGAAGGAAACTTACAATGTAAATTCTGGAATCAATGGAATTGGCGATGTATTGCACAATATGTCCAATGTATTACCAAGTTATGGCCTGGCATCTACACTCCTCATTGGTACAGGAGAATATTTCTAATTATGAAATGATCAACAATACACTTATTTAAATTAAGATTGCAGTATTAGAACTGTCAACTGAAACTATCAAGGAGAAGCAGCAGATGCGAATGGACATTAATATATTAATAATAGAATCTAAAGTAGATGAGACATAAGCATCTCTGAAAGTACTTATCAGAATCGTGTCATAACCAACTAAAGATGTCAAAAATATCATACACTGATATCGCACCGGTTGTTTGTCCACCAGAGTGTTGTGGGGGCGACGTCGGGAACCGCCCTAGACCCCCTACAGGGCAAATCATGGTCCCTTGGAACCAAGACTTAGCTCGAAGGGGATTGGGGTGGTGTCTAAGATCGTTCCCACAACATTGATATCAGGATTTGGCTTGTGGGAGTTGGAGCGATGTTCGATATTATCTTTGTGACACTTGAACCAAAACTTAGCTTATGGGGGTGAAGCAATGCCTGACACCATCCTCACTATACTTCATTCAAAAAATAAATAAAATCTTTGGGAACTGGAAGAATGTATGACATCTCCCTCACTACACTCCAACCAGCAGACAGTAAGTTCATCCCAACTATCTGTTGGCTGGAGTATCACGGGGCATCGCTCCTGCCCTCACAAGCCAAGTTCTGATCTCAAAAGAACACAACTTGGATTAGGCGGGGGCTGGGGCAATATTTGACATTACCCCGCAACACTATGACCCACATACATTCCATAAGTTGTTCCGGGGTAGATATCGGTCATCGTCTCCATCCCCCTCGCCGGCCAAGTATTGCATAAAAAGTATAGAGCATAACAAAAAGTTATAGACCTCTGTTTGGTGCTGAACGTTTTCCTGTGGGCCAAGCGTCGATGATGTCGCTACCCAACATTCAACATCATAGCTTTTCATATACGCTATAAACCAAATACGATGGTTAATGAAACCACTTATCTATTTGAGGTTGTTTCTGACTCACGGTAGATGGATGAATTTTCGTCGAAAGTAATATTGTCGGCTAATATTGAAAATAGAATTTAAGGGACACTGCTTCATTCCATCAATGTTGGGAAGAACGCCAATATGATCATAATGATGTGGCCATCAATGATACATGGAAGCTTTGCATAATGGATTTCTTCGGATTTAAGAGGAGAAGATCCTAATGGGTGGTGGTGGTATTTTCCCACTTCATTCATTGATTTTATTTGGTTTTCGTCTCTTCCCATTTGCTATGGCACTTTGTCTACGTGGGGAAAGCTCATCCCATTTTGTATTATTTCATATGGTAAAGTTAGTGGTTGATGAAGATATGATCACATAGATATTTAGATAAGTAGTCATTAAGGGAGAGTGTTGGAATATATAATTCCTACTTATCTTTACGTGATTTGTGTGATCCTAGTTTGGTGTGTGGTTGAGATATTCTCTCAACCTCTCCAGCTATCTTTAGAATATGTTAGATCTCATAACAATCATGTGTACTCTATATATTAGAGACACAATGTATATAGAGACACAATGTAATGTATATGATAGATTGATTAATAGAGTTTAGTTTTGTGTGTTCAGTAATGTCTACTCTCTTGTTTTAACATGGTATCAGAGCGTCAAGGCTGGGCGTGACTCCCTCACGGGAGTGCCCAGGCACATGTGGAGAGTAGAGGAGAGTTGTGTCATTGTTGTGAAAGGAAACTGTTGTCCTCTTGTGAAAGGGGCGTGAAGCTGTTAAAAAGGGCCGTCACTGTTAAGACCTGAGGATATCGTTGTTGAAGACGGAAGTCACCTGTAGAAGGAGCCGCTGCTCGAGATTCCAGTGCATTGACTGTTTTTGGAAGACACACCATGCTGTTGGAGGAGAGTCTATGCGTGAGAGCATCTGCGTGAGAGGAGGTAATGCGGCCATCATGGAGGTTCGTGTCACGCCCATGCGTGCAGAGATTGTGGTCGATATCTAAAAGACTATTGTGATAGAATGTTGAAAGGGCCGCCAGTGATCGAGCAAGGAAAAGCACCAGAGATCAGATTCTGACTCCCAAGCGTAAAGGAGTTTGAGCCATGTTCAGATTCTGATTCCATTGTAAAAGGTTTTGCAACTGTCGACAATGTAGCACTTGTAAATGTTGAAGGAACTGGAATGGCTGGCGTTCTTGGTACAACGAGTGCAATTTTTGGTTTAGTCAAAGATGTTGGTGCAAATGTTATTATGATATCACATGCAAGTAGTGAGCACTCTGTGTTCTTTGCAGTACCAGAAAAAGAAGTTGGTGTTGTTGCAGAGGCCTTAAATAAGAGATTTAAAGAAGCTCTGGAGGCCGGGCGTCTTTCACGGGTCGAGGTCGTTTCTGACTGCAACATTTTGGCAGCTGTTGGACAATGCATGGCAAGTACACCTAGAGTTTGTGCTACTTTATTTAATGCACTAGCAAAGGCCAATATAAATGTTCGGGTTATTGCTCAGGGTTGCTCTGAGTACAATATAACATGTGGTGGATTATTTGTTATTTTGGTATCCTCTGGTCGCCGGATCGAATCACATGCCGGGCGTCACAGTTATTTAATCTGCATCCAGTCAGATGAAGTACGTGCATGTGTGGTAACATGTGGTGGATTATGTCTAGGGCTGAATACTGTCATATGAGAAATTGTATGTAGACTATATAATATGTATGGAGTTCAAGAGGTCATCGGAATTGAGGGAGGATACAAAGGTTTTTATGCTTGCAATACCATTCAATTAACCCCAAAGATTGTGAACGATTTTCACAAACGTGGAGGCACTATTCTTGGCACTTCAAGGGGTGGTCACGAGACATCAAAAATAGTTGACAGCATTCAAGACCGTGGCATTAATCAGGGTTATATAATTGGTGAGGATGGAACCCAAAGAGGAGCAGTTGTTATTGATGAGGAAGTCCGGAAGCGTGGTTTGAAAGTTGCAGTTGTCGGAATCCCCAAAACTATTGACAACGATATTGCGGTCATTGACAAGTCTTTTGGTTTTGGCACGGTTGTGGTCGTGTGGTGTAGTCAACGATCGTTGCTTCCTGTGGACAGTTACAAAGTCTACAAATTTACATCCAATGGATCATTTATTTTACGAATATTTGTGTGGAGCCGCATGCTGGTTTGTTGAGGTCGCCGGTGTGGAAACAATGACACGTATAAAGGAGTTTTGGAGAGGAGTTGCAATTTCCGAGTAAAGGAGTCCTAAAGCGAGAGGTTGCTATTGTTGGAGTTTGTTTGTTGTTCACATCATTACATGGAGGTGTTATAATGAAATGAAGTGAGGTGTACATGCTCATTCCGTCAGACTCACAGGGCCTCCAATATGATTGACAAAAGTGAGATTGATTTGTGCTTATATTTCTTGTTTGAATGTGTGATGATAGTTATTCAAGTTGTGTGAAGTGGTTGTGTGTCTTGGTCAAGAATGATGATGAGATGTAAATGGGCATATGTAATGGGCTTGTAATATTGGGCATATGATTGATGAGAGTATTGTTGATATTTTATGTACCTGATTGAATTGTTGTAGGGGGTTCATGATCGGTTGTACCCGACACCCCAGGTTATGGTCCAAATTGTAATGCTTAGCCATAGGCAAGCTAAATTCCCTAGGTTAGTTGTAAGCCCTGTTAGTAAGGCATAAACAAGCATACGTGTTGTAGCACAGAAGCGTATGTGATCACAGGATGTGATACTCTCTCATAGACATAGAGGTTGTTGTATCAAGTTGTGGAATTAACCACTAGGGTAGGTACGAGGGTGGCATGTGTACTCGTATGCTAGCTTGATGTTGAATCAGAGACTTTGGATCTTCGATTCAAGGTGGGGATGTGAGATGGAAGAATCTCAAAGTGTGAGACCAAGTTGTGAGTCTTAGAGTGTGAGGGACCAAGTTATGTTTAAGGGAGAGTTTAACATTGATGAACCATGTAGATGAAAATCATTCCTAGAGAACTGGCGAGTATAGCGGATGGTACCCATGTATCTCGGTAGATGGATTGTTTTTTATATGGACCTCAATAATCAGATGCAGATACAGGTTGAAGTAGAAGAAAGTTCAAAAGATTAAAGCTCGGACAATGATGAAGATATGACCACATAGATATTTAGATAAGTAGTCATTAAGGGAGAGTGTTGGAATATATAATTCCTACTTATCTCTACATGATTTGTGTGATCCTAGTTTGGTGTGTGGTTGAGATATTCTCTCAACCTCTCTAGCTATCTTTAGAATAAGTTGGATCTCATAACAATCATGTGTACTCTATATATTAGAGACACAATGTAATGTATATGATAGATTGATTAATAGAGTTTAGTTTTGTGTGTTCAGTAATGTCTACTCTCTCGTTTTAACAGTTGTCAATAACTATGCAACCTCGATTTACATGGGGAGGGTTGTCATCCATTAGAAAGTGATTGTGGTTTCCTTACTATGTGTATTATCCCTCATGGGAAAGTTGTTGCGTAGAATTGTGTATTATTCCCACACGGGAATGTAATGTGGATTGGGTTTGCTTGTTTAGGATCATGTATTCCCTCCACTTTTCTTACCAAGGAAGGTTCATAGATATCGAGTCATCGATACTTACTAGTTTTAGGTATATATTTTTGCAAGGATGTGTGCCACATTATATCCATATAAATATTGAATATCATGTTGAATTGAATTTCATGCTTGGGAATTAAGGGGAAAAGGAGCATAGAAAATAGAAAAGAAAATGGTATTTTCTAAATGATGAAAGTTAGGGGTGATCATTATAGTAAGATTATCTTTTAGGGGTGAATACTTCGTTTTAATCCTTTCAAAACAATTTTAATTTTTTTATTGAAAATCTATGTGGTTTATTACTTGATTCAAATGATTAGGACTTAAGAGAACATTAAATTATCAAATGTTTAAGTAACCATACACATAGAAATTTACATAGTATAACAATAATGGTTTCAATTAGGGAACCTTTCTAGGGGAAAAACTTCAAATCTCATTCAAGCCTGCAATCCAGTGGAAATACATATCATTATAAAATATCTTTATGTCATAATTGGATGTTCACAGGGCTACAATTATAATGTCTTACACTCCTACTAAAATGTTTATAATATTTCCTAATCCATGACTCTCTTCTCTTCTTACTTTGCAAACTCTAGTTCTCATATCTCAATCAACCAACACCCTATGTGTTATGGTTTGACCCTTTTATCTTTTCACTACAAGGATCAATTACTACTATTATGGTAGGCGAACCAATTTGTTTCCCCTTATAAATCAGCTTCTCATCATTCTTGATCCTAACGATAAGATAGTTCTCATCTACTGGTTGTTGAAATATGAATTCAACCTCATGCAATGTCCCTTGCCTTTCTATTTTCCTTAGTTTTCCTGGATGGTTTTTCATTGAGCATAGTTCATCATGCACATACCCAATAATGTATTCTCAACGTTTTCCTCCTTTGTTGCACTAGGTTTTGGTTATAGGTTTTTGCTTAGAGACTCTCGCTACAATAGAACCCTAGCTACAAAATTTGCATCCCTTTTCATCCTTCTATCAAGTTTTTGGTTTCAGAATTTCCTCATCTTTAGGTGTTTTACCTTGTTGGGTTTTCTCCCACGATATTTCTAAGTCTTTTTGAGGATGGAAAAAATCAATGTTCATTTTATAGCCCACCAAAATTTTCACCAATAAAACCTCACTCAAACCCCAATATTTTGCTTGGTGAAAAGGCTTGGATCTTGCTTGGCATCTCAGACCATTCTTTGCTTGATGTCAAACCTCTAACTAAAGTGGTTCTTCCTCCTATGGATCAAAATTTTCCCACCATCTATTGAGCGTTAGCTTCCCAACAAGGTGTTTTTGGTTCTTTGCTTGATGAGATATCACTTTGAATTTTCTTTTCCTTGCCAACTCCATACCCGCTCCCCCTTGCTTAGTGCCAACAAGTATGCTTGCTTGACACCTTAGGCATCCCTTTTTCACAATAGATGCATCTCAATCATCCGCTTTATATCCTTGAGAATTAATCCTACGTGTCTTATCAAGCATAGTTTCCTTATGCCCTGCAATTTTCACCTTAGCCCACTTTCACTAATGCCTTGAGTCCTTGATTAATAATTTGCAAATTTTTGATGTGCTATAAATGTATTGTTTTGACTTTCAAATTTTAAAATAAGAATGAATATGTATCTATTGTTGTTTTATGATAATATTTTTCAGCATTTTCCTTTTACTTTTATGTGTATGTGAATCAATATACTATGGAAAATGACATTAAACATTGTCAATTTCTTACTTCAAATGTATAAATATATGGAAAAAAAATGTTAATTTTTAATTTTTTTTTGTTCAATTATGTCCATAAAAATGCTTTATTTGACATGTTATTTTAAGTGGATAGCTTCCAAAATGTATAGATTTTTTTATTATATATGGCTTTCAAACTTATATTTTTTTGCTAAATATTGAAAAAATAGTGTTATTTAGCTACAATTATTTCCTATGTATAGAAGTCAACCTAAAAAAGTGTGTTAAAAATAATATTTTACACTATATTTCAAAAGTATGACACCATAAATTAATTAAGGAAACATAATTATATGAAAAATATTAATTTCAAAAAAGTAAATGGTATACAACATTTTTAACATTGAAAAAAACATGGCAAATTTATTAAAAACACCATTGAAAAATAAAAGATTTAGAAAAATTTGAAAATAGTTGAAAAATTAGCATTAAAAAAAAAGGGGATACATTATGGATAAGAAGATCTAAAATACCAAAAAACATTTTGGGGTTTCTACTAGTAGCAAAACTTTTCAAAATGAGATAAAAAATGTGACCCCTAAAAAAATGAGAACTTTGTAAAGTTCTCGTTAAATTGGTAACTTTGTTCAATATGAAAATGGAAGATATTGACTTCAACCAATATATTAATGGATATTATTTGAATTATAATTTTTCCTTAGATATATGTTTTATGCTTTTAAAGAAAATGTCAAACTTGTATATAATTATTAAATTTTGTTTTTATTGTACTAAACAACATTGATAAAATTGCATTGATATATTTAACATACATTTAATAGGTATGGATTGTTAAATTAGATGTAAATTTTTTATAGGAAAAATGAGCATAAAACAATGGAAAAAAAATAACACTATACATATGTAAAAAATGGTAAAATGAAAAACATTCAAAACATATAACTATCATCACATTTTTATTTAATAAGGTAGAGATGGATTGTATATTCCAAGTGTATTGACTGGGAAGTAGTTGTAGACAATAGAAGAGGGACCCATAATTGATTGTAAGAGTGGCTTAATCATGGAAGGTCAAAATACTTATGATTTCCAACCAAAAAAAAAAGGGAGGGAGGATGAGGAGTAGGGGCATTTTTATCATTCACTCAGAGAGATATAGTGATGACAATGAAAAATAATATCATTTAGAGTGAAGAATATGTGAGAGAAGCACTCATTCAAGGAGGAGTGAAATGCGTTTCTTAGTTCATAGAAATTATCAAGAACCATTGGTAGTCTAACCGACACTCAGAATGGAGGGAATCTTTAATATTTTGTGTAAGGGTTGTGACCCACATGTTTATTTATAATGTGTTTTCTTATTGATCCCTACATGTACCATTGTTTTCACAAATTTAATTTAATGGACCCATTAATTGTCTTTTATATCTATTGTTGTTTGTGTGACCACTTCCTTTATGTGTTGTGTCCTTTAGTAATATCTATTGTTGTTTGAAAGGGATCCACTTTATGTGTTGTGTCCTTTAGTAAAATTGTAGCCCCTTTTATCTCTATGTTTATTTATAATGTGTTTTCTTATTGATCCCTACATGTACCATTGTTTTCACAAATTTAATTTAATGGACCCATTAATTGTCTTTTATATCTATTGTTGTTTGTGTGACCACTTCCTTTATGTGTTGTGTCCTTTAGTAAAATTGTAGCCCCTTTTATCTCTATTGTTGTTTGTGTGACTACTTCCTTATGTGTTGTGTGCTCTAGTAAAATTGTGGTCCTTATATCACTATGTCACCATACAATACATTGTATCCATGCAGTGTCAAGATTCGTAAGGTGCATGGGAGTAGCATCAATACTCTTTCCCTCCAATGCCTCTTCCGACTAAATATTTGTCCATCATTTCTAGATAAAGTACAATAATTAATGAGATGATCAATGTTTTAGAAATATTCAAGACTTGATACTTGAAAATGGCGATCAATGCCTAGGTGTTCAACAATATAAAGCCCCACAAACATTGAAATAGATCAAGTGCATAGTGACAATGCATTGAAATAATAAATTCTCTATTGATAATTTGAATTTCCAATTTAATTTTAACCTTTTACAAAAACTAAATAAAAGAAACCTTCATTTAAAAAATCGTCATGTTGATACCATAGTTTCTGATTTTCCTTAAAACAAATTTTCGAGAATTCCATTCACTATGTGTTCTTCATATACATGAATGCACTAATTGTAGATGGTGAAATTTTGAGTAACATTCCATCATGGGATTGAAGGTTGATTATTGTTTGCAAAGAATATTTACTTTGGAGAAACTTTGTTAATTCTTTTTAAAGAAGTTTTTTTTAGAGTAATTTTTTTTTTTAAATATTTATCTATTTATATATATATTCTTAAAGAATTTTTATAGTAATATATATGTGAAATTTTTCACATGTTCTATCATACAAATGGAAACCGGAATAGGTGACTTGCAAAACATGCAAAAACATGCTTTTGTTCATAGTGTCAAAAAAAAACTAGTCCAAAATCAAACTGTAACTATGGCCTCTCTGGACTTGATAACATAAAAAAAAATAGACAATAGGAGAACCTAGGTGGTCATCATTGCTTGGAGAAAAGATGAACGATTAACAACATATCAGGCATCATCGCTTGAAAGGGAATCGAACAAGATGTCCAAGCGATGACTGAGGATGTCATGTCGGTGGAGTTAGTTAGCCATGTCTCATCGCATTTCAAATATTAGCTGCATATTCTCTTTTGAGAACCGAAGGGGAGTGGGCAACTCTGGTGGAGGAGATGCAGTCTACATAGTTGTTTCCTCCATCTAGTCGAGGGGAATTTCTTCCTCAACTGGACATCCAATCAATTCTATCATATGGTCGACGTGTGGAGGCTCATTGACAATTGGTGCAATTGGCATAGTTGTTTCCTCCAACCATTCTGGAGGAATATCTTCCTCAACCTGACAACCACCCAAATATTTTACAGGGTCGACGTTTGGATTCTCATTAAAAGATGGTGTAGTCAACATAATTGTTTCCTTCAACTATTCTGGAGGAATTTCTTCCTTAACCAGACAACCACCCAATTTTGTCACAGGATCGACGCTTTGAGGTTATTTTTCTGAATTGCACATGGGTTCATTAATCCAATTCTAATAAGATTATGGAGGGACAACATGGATGATGAAGGGGATATGGGGAAAAGAGATGGCTAAAGAGGGAGCAAGTTGACAGTGTCGGGCCACACAACTATAATAGGCCGAACTGCGCTTCATCTTTCCTCATTCACACGAAATTGGTAAAAGAGAGACGATAACAATATCCCAACACCAGAAGGGAAAACAAATAGTAGATGAATGGGAAACTGAATGCAAATCCAGAATGAAATAGTCATGGCAATGCCTTACCTCCATAGAAATAATTGAAGTGATAGGTAAATATTCCATAAAGACAGAAGTGATGGTGCTAAGCTGCCTCATACCTACAATGAAAAGCCTCATTTTTTTTTGTATGTGCGCTATTAAATCCTCCTTCATGTGTAGATGCACTACCCCCCTTCCTAAGTGAATTTTATGCATAGTGAGTTGACGGGGAGGAAGGGTGGTGGTTGTGGGAATTAACTATGTCGGGTGCATGTGTTCCAAGTGTTGCGTGAGGGTCAGGTGTCACCCCATCCAAGGGTGTAGGAGTAAGTTAATATTGTAATAAATGGACACATTTTCAGGCATAAATTTAAGCTGAATTTGGAGAAACTTTTACGTATGATCAGAGTTTCACCATGAGCCAATTTCCATATACAATAGAACTTTGTCCATACAACCATACAAAGAATGCTTCAAGCATTCACCATACCATAAGCACATATAAGCATGAAGACAATATGTACCAATACCAAAACCTCTGTAGCATATCTAAACCTGTATAATGATGATATGGAACTTGCTTCATACTTCAGGAACCTAATACTAATAGCCACTCAATGTTTTCATGAGTTTTTTCAAATGTACACTACCTTTTCATGTACAAACCGCGTATGTACTCTAACTCGTCTATTATCAACTCATGTATGTATGATACATTTTCACTGTCATCTTGCATACACCTCAGAAAAATAGGTTTTTCTTAACCTCCAAAACTTGCTTCTTCAAACCTGAGACTTACAGAATTTTTGATGCGTCCATGAGTACCTGTAATGAATCTTCCACTAGAATAGATCTTCAATATACTCAAGAGATTCACCCCCATAAGATATCCTTGATATCTTATTTATACTTCTCCAAGTAGCGTCCTCTAGGTTTTATCATCTAACCAACTTCAACCAACTTCCTTCTTTTGGGGCTAACCCACTTCTAACCACTTTTTCCACTTCTAACCCACTTTGCTACAAATAGTAATTTATCCACTTCTAGTTGCAACTAATTTATTTTTAACTATTTTCTTGTTGCAAACACTTAAGACATGACTAACCACTTTGACTGGTCAAATTCTTCGAGGATATTCTAGAATAATTTGACTTCTTTAACTTTCTAGGGGCTTTTAGACAACACATGAGGGTTCTCCAACTTCACATGCCCATAAATCTCTAACCGTGAGGAGTTATGTGACATTCCACATATCAACATAAATTTCATGATGAGCACTATCCATATAGAATAGTCTCACCTAAAAATACAATGATATTCATTACATTATTCCACAATCAAACTTGGGCTCCCTAACAAACTTCTAGGATTGCTCAACCTTCTAACCATTTGGACTTCACAAAGTGTCTTCTCATGAGGGATTTCACCATAAGGGGACCACTTTGGATTTCATCCATTTGGTACTTCCTATCAACCATGATAAGAAAACAATGATCAACCTTTACATCAACCCATCTATACATCAATCCATTTGGAACATCAACCCATGACAACACATCACTATGACACCACTTGGCATCAATTACATCGATCCTTTGACATCAATTACATCCATGACCATACGTTCCAAAAATAAATACATCAATGATATTACTATGACAATAGTTGACATCAATGACAACATGATACAACAAATATTGAGGAAGGCTTTATATGGATTAAAGAAGGCATCCATAGCATGGTATGGAAGGATTGACAATTTTTTGACAAGATTAGGATTTACAAAGAGTAGTACAGATCCTAACCTTTACTTTAAGGTTGTGGATGATGGTTCAATAATACTAGTGTTGTATGTGGATTACCTATTTCTAACAGGTGTGGAAAATCTCATCTCAGAGTGTAAGAGAAAGTTGGTTATTGATTTTCAGATGAAAGATCTCGGGATGATGCATTACTTTTTGGGTCTCGAGGTATGGTAGAGACGGGATGCGATATTTCTGAATCAAGGGAAGTATGTAGTGGAAATCATGAAGAGGTGTAGGATGTTGGATTGCAAGGAAATGGCTAAACCTATGGTATCAAATCTAAAGTTGCGACAAGATATGCCTTTAGAGATTTTGGATGTTACTTTATATAGGTAGGTGCTAGGTTCGTTGATATACTTGATGAACACAAGGTGAGATATATGTTTTGTTGTTAACACCCTGATTCAATATATGGAGAAACATAGGAAAGTTAATTTGGTCGTAGAAAAACATGTGATGAGGTACCTTAAAGGTACATTCTATTATGGTCTCAGGTATGTGATAGACCATGAGTTCAAGTTATATGGATATTCGAATTTAGATTGGGATGAAAATATTCCTCATTATAAGAGTACTTCAACATATTAATTTAGTTTAGGCTCCAGTATGGTTTCATGGAGCAATAGGAAGAAGTCATTTATATCACTTAGTACAATTGAGGATGAATATGTGGGAGCATGTGCAACATGTAGAGAAGTAGTGTGGCTTCGAAAGATGTTGTCTGGGTTATTTGTTCTCAAACTAAAGCGACCTGCATTTGGTGTGAAAAACAGAGTTACATGAAGTTGTCAGAGAATCTGGTGTTCCATGACAGGTTGAAGAATATCGAGATCAAATATCACTATATCATGGATATGGTATAGATGGGAGTAGTGAGGCTCCAGTACATGACTAATGAGGAGTAGGTTACAAACGTGTTGACCAAGCCACTATCAAGGATGAAGTTTGAACACTTCGGGGACAAGCTTGGCATGGTCCCTCTTCAGAGGGAGTGAAGAGGTGCATATGCATTGCGGGGTAGTGGATGTCCTAGGGATATGTTGTAACTATTTGAGAGCTACCCACAAGCCTTGGATGCATTTGTTGTGAAGTCACAGAAGTGCACATTATGAGGTACATATGCATTGCGGGGTAGTGGATGTCATGGTGACTACCCACATGCCTTAGATGCATTCGTTGTGAAGTCATGTTTTACAATGGATATCTAATGATGTATAGATTCATGTGTTCAATATTCAATGGTCATGAGATCGTGTGTCAATAAAGAATGCCTTCCTAGTTAAGAGGGATTTTTGATATTTTGATGTGATTACGAAAGATATTCTTTTGTATTTGTATTGGTCAAACCTTGAGAAAGTTATTGTAATCTTATTGTATAAATCGGCTCAAAATAAATTATTATTTTATTTTTATCCTTATTGTAAAAGTCAAAACAACCCCTCTTAGGGTTGTGTCTTTTCAGGAGTCAATTATGTGTATAAATAGAGGTAAAGTTCCTCTCATTTGTAAACACACACAAATCACCTTCTCTTGTGTATTTGGAACATAGAAACAAATTTCTAGCACAAAAGGTCTTGGTTTCTTGTTCTTTGGTATCTTGGTATTGGTCTATTTGTGGAGATCTATAACGTGGCATTGTACTAGTTGAAGGAATCTATATTGAAGAATTGGTTGTTGGGTTTTCTCCCCCATGAGAGTTTCTCAGGATATATCTTGTGTTTTGTGATTGTTTATCTTTCAGTGATCCTATTACATGCAATTGTTAATGAATGTTAAAGAAGATAATTGTAACTTCTAAAATTATAACAACCTTAACATTGTAGGAAATAAAATTGGAACCCATAATTAATTCTGAGAGTAGTTATAATAATGTTTCCACGATACTTGAGAAGCATGCATATTATTGTCATTAATTAATGGAGAGAAGGTGGATTTTGGACAAAGAATATCTTGCTCATCTACAAGTGGGTTGGGCTCCTACTTTTGGATAAGAAAATATTGAGATACATTGTAAGGCAAGCCAAGATTGAGAATGGTGGGAATCATGTTTTGTTGAAAGATTATGACTCACTCATTCTGATGATAAGTTGTTTCTTCCATTTAGTATTTCATGTAACATTTTTCCACAAATTTCATTCAATAGATGGGTTGATTGTGTTTTATCTCCACAAAATTCATTTTTTTTTGTAAATAAAAGTCGATCCTTGTATTAATTCCAAATGCAAGCTTAAAAAAAACCTGCAGAGCTATTGGAGACAAGATTACATTACTCTTTCACTAATTTCCTGAAGTCCAGATCCTCGAAACCTTCAGATCAAATCAATGGTCCATGATGGCCCACAACCAACGACTGAGATATTCCTCGTGACTTCACGCTTTGCGTTGTCAAAAGATAATGTTGCTCTATGTTTACGAAATATGAACCCTCAAAATTTCATTAGAATGAAAGTCCTCGACATTCCTTGATCACAAGTACGCATTTTGCGACTCTTCGCTTCTCTCGATTTCGGGACTTCGCATTTCGGGATAACGAAGGACTACATTTCCCTCGTGTTATCACTCCAAGAAACTCCTTAGGGTTGTAGGCTAAGGATGCTTGGTAACTTAAGAAATCATTAATAATCAAGTGTTTGGAACAATGGGATAACTGAGAAGGCTTAATGAGAATAACAACTTATCATGCATCCAAATGAGCGAGTTCTTTTAGAAACCAATAATTAGATACAGTAATTGAAATGGGATATGAAGAACACTATTCTAGATAACCAAGTACATTAACATGCAGGGTCATACAAGATAGTAAGAGATCATTCAATTCGAATTTATGAGCTAAATAAGAAGATGACAGTTCTTAATAGATGAGCTAAATTGAATCAAATTACAGAGCAATGTAACACATGAGAAAATCTGACAATGGTAGCAAAAGAAGACTGTCATTCATATCAAGATAGGAGTCTTAGTACATATGCCAAAAATGTATCCAGAATTGAACCACTGGTTCATGTTCTATCCTTAGCTTTATAGCTTTACAAAACAGTTCTGAGATCCTGAAAACATGGATCACATAAGCTAAAAATAGTACAAAATCTAGTTGCAAAAGATGTGGGATGATCCCCAAAAATGAGGTCAATCCCAGATTTCCTGGTCCTCTTCTATTGTTGAGTGTTGGTGTAGTGCAGGATAGCCTCCCAAGGCTGAATGCTGACTCTCCAAGAGCGATAAATTCGAATCTGTTGGTGTGAGAAAATGTCTTGATTTTCTGTCTTGGTCAAAGATGCCAAAAACCTTTGAAATACCTCCTCTTTTCATAATCTATCAAAAATAACTGTTGGATTTATTTTGATAATTCATCAAATGTTCATTAGAAGAGGTTTCAAACCTTTCCAGCTCAAAAAACTTCGATTTGTGTAAAAACTCGATCATTCTGGACATGACAGGCTTTCGATGGTTAACTTAGAAAAATTCTGAGCGAATTATCTACTGAAAGTCCTGTTTTTCAGTGGTTAATGAACATTCGTCCTATTCGCCTAAGACAACCGAAACTTCAGTTTTGAGAAAACTTCAAAATTGAAAAAAATCTTACCTCGAATCCCTTACTGATGTTCAAGGTTTCTTGGCTGAGGTAGCCCTTGTTCGTGCTGATCTACGAACTTTTGCTGACTGTGCGGAAGGCTCTGGTGTGTCTACCATGGTTGTAGCTAAATTAGCCAGGGTTTCTAATCCAGTTTTCTCCTGAGCTGGTGATTGAAACTCTTTTTAACTTCAACCTCAGAATCCTCAACTGTCTATACAGCTTCATGTTTTCCCTGATCAATACCTTGTTTATGTCTTTAATCTTGTCATGCTTCTTCTTGAGGGTTTGGTTTATCTTGAACAACTCTGCATTTCTGTCAGTTAGGTCTGTATTATCGTTTTTAATCACCCTCTCCAGGACTTCCATTTCGTAGACCTGTTGGAGGAGTTTGTTGATTTTTTGTGATCTATCTTTTTTAGGCTTACTTGAAGAGGGTTCTTCCACTGATGGACTGTGTTCCTCAGTAGGAGTTGGTGAAGGTAAATTGGAACAATAGTCTGCATCTTGTTCAGCCTGCACATTTTCCTGAGTCTCAGTCAATTCTTGTTCTGGTTCTGAATCGTTGTACGATAGGTTTAAAGGGTTGTTTCCTGTAGGAGGGTCTTTAGATTGTTCACCTTCAAACTGCAGTTTTCTTTTGATACCTTTCTTCTTGCCAGAGGATGATTTTGTAGGATCTCTTGGTGGTGAGATACCTTTCCTTTTCCTATGACTTCTTTTGGGAGTAATAGTCTTTCTGCCACTGGTCTTCTTAGTCTCAGCCTCTGGTGGTTTTTCTATTTGGAATTCATTCCAGAAAAGAAAGAAACCCCAATCAACCTGTTTCCTCTGCAGAGCTTCCTTGACAAGAAGAGTGATAAGCCCTTGGTGAGATAGTCTGTCGGCAACCTTAGTAGGTTTGTCTTTAACTTGTTTGGCCATTTTAGTAAGGATCTTATGAAAATAGAAAGGTAGATTTATTGGTTCTCTACCTGTGAAATGATTGAGAAGCTTAAAATGATAAAACATTACTCTGTTATACCGTCCCTCACAGGTAATGTAAACAAAAATTGCCTTTAGCAATGCCTGCCATTGAGGTTCTAAAAAGGACATTGGAATATCCTTCTTCCAAATCAAGTTTTTGTGGATGGGCAACAAATATGATCTGAATTCTATATTTGATGGCAGTGTGGATTTAAACCAACAATCTCCTGTCCGTGAAAGACCTGTAAACTCTACTATGGAAGCCTCATCTATGATAAACTCTTCTTTCCCTATCTTGGCAGACCTTCCATCATATGCAATTGCAAAAGCTTCAGCTACTTGTTGATGAAAACTGGTCAATTTTTCACAGTATGTGAATACCCCTGCTTGTTTGAAAAGCTGTGCTACCTCTGGGTGCGCCTCCAAATACCAAACCCCGTCTACTTCAGACCTCAACACTGGCCCTGCTTTCGGCATTGATCAATATTCTTTGCACCTGTGATTATGTGAAACTGAATGTCCAGAGAGACAAAGGTTCTAGAATTTAGTTATGCAGAGGGTATATCTCAGGGAAGAACCGGTGGGACAGGGTGACACAAAATTCGGATAATCGAGCTCAAATGCTAGACAAGTTTCGAGCGACAATTTGACTGAGGGCATGCCGACATTTTAGATTTTCGGTGGTAAACTTTAAAATATGAAACAAGATGAGTTTTGGACTTGCCTGATAAGTCACACTGGCTTAATTGACTCTTGAGCAATCGCTGGACTCTAGTGGTGCTTTGATTATCACCAGGGGAAACGGGATTAGGATCTCAGAAAATATGTTCAATTGATGAAGCTGTGAACCCGCGACTATCTCAGAAATCTCCGGAATTTAAAATGATACTGTATGAGGATTTAACGAGGGATTAACGGGATCATGATGGATCGTGTACTTGCGACTGGAAATGGAGGGAGGCTTCATGACCATCATGCATGAATTTCAATGATACCGCCGTGTGTAGATTTTGAAAAGACAATTGCGGTCGAAAGGACAACAGGAGCTTGAAATTTTCGGATAGACACCATCAGAGCGTGCATACCTTCCACTTGACGAGATTTCGGCGGTTACGTTTCATCATTACGCCAAGTTGACAGCTGGCTCGTGCGAAAGCACATGCTTTCCATTTTTACCGTTGAAACGCTTTCGGTAGTTAACCACATTCTTGCTTTGGCCTTTTAACTGCTGGGAACAAAATATTTCGGTGGTTAATGAGCGCCTGTTGGGCTCGCCTAAAACCACTGAAACCTGAGATTCTGACTTTTGTTTGACCAAACCAAATCCAAAATTTCTTTTGGGCTTATTTACAGAATACATACTCTCTAACCTACTTACAAAAATTTAGGAATAAAATTTAGACACAACCTATCACCTCAAAAAGAAAAATTTCCTCAAATTCATTTTGGGAGCTAACACCCCGTCTTCGAATACCCAAAATTGCGAGTCCTTTGGGACTAGATCGATGGTTCAGGTCTCTTCATGCTTCAACGGTCCAGATCCTCTTTCTTGTTTCGCCCTTTCTCTTTTCACAACTTTGAGACTTTGGAAAGAAGATACCTCCATGGTTCAGACTCATGTTAAACAAGTTCCTGAAATATTCACGCTTCAAATCAATGGGACCAGATCGACGATCCAGATCTTCTTGTGCTCCAATGATCCAGATCATATCTTTCGATTCGCGACTTCGCGGCCTTGGGAAACAACTTCCTCTGTGCTCTGGAATCCCGATAACTAATTTCCTGAAATCATTTGTCGGCTGATGATATTCTATGTTGCCACTTGTGGTCACCCTTTCTCCTGAGCTTCTAATCATTTATGACTGTGAATAATTTCGAAGTAATCAAAGGTGACACCCCATCCAAGTTAGGGCTGTCCTGCTGAGAAAGCTCCTTACATTGGAGCTAGAGGGGTGAGATTTGGGGCTACCTGGAGTCGTGGAGAATGATCTGCTACATGGAGTCAACCCCTGCATTGGCTAGTCTATCCGCAAATTTGTTTTCACTTCGTCGGGTGTGTGAGGGGGTTAGTGTAGGAGAGGATTTGAGAAGTGCCAGGAAGTTGTAAAGAGGGCCAAGGAGGCGCCAACTAGGAGTGATTTTTCCTGTATCTCTTCCATTCAAGATTTTTCTTGCCATGTATATTATGATTTTGGAGTCTCCTTCAATGATCAGATAGGTTAGGTTTTGATCTAGAGACATTTTCACTCCTTTGATAATACCCCAATTTTCTGTTGAATTGTTGGTGTCACATCCAAGATTTTCTGCAATGAGGCTTTGAATTTGGCCCAAGATGTTTCTTATGACCGCTCCATAGCATGAGTGTCCTGGATTTCCTTTTGATGCATCATCAAAGTTGACTTTATGGAAGCCAGGAAGGGGGGCGGGGAGGGCACTTAGAGGAATTAAGGGCTTCTGAATTTAGGGGGGAATGCTGAGGAGGGGTGGAGTGTGCAAGCGAAAATCCCCATGAGTTGAGGAGCGGGAGATCACCTGGGTCAGTGGGGTAGTTTTACTTGGCCCACAAATGAACCTGAAGAGTTTCCTAGAGATGCGAGAGGATTGTATTCCAGAGGTGGGTGGGAGGAGAGGGTTGGGAATGGAAGATTCTTTTTTTCCTCTCTTTCCATAGTTGCCAAAATATGAAGCCTGGTAAGAGTTTCCAGGTTTTGTTTAGGATAGGACTTTTGAAGGAACCAAAACCCCAATCCTTGATGGTGCTTATGATGTTGTTTTTAACTCATTTGGTTCTTCTCATGAGCTGAGCGGCCTGGTTCCAGATGTTATCACTGAGTGGACATTTGTTTAGGAGGTGCTCCATGGTTTCTGCTTGGAGGTGGAAGAGATGGAAAATCAAGGGGCCAATGAAACCTCATCTTTGAAGATTGTCCCAGGTTAAGATATTGTTCTGAAGTAGAAGAGGGAGGAATGTAGATATTTTGGGCTAGAGTTTTGATTTCCATGTTGTTGTCCAGATGTTGTCCTTTTGAAGATTATGGAATTTCTCCTTATGAGTGTATCCCTCCTTGAGAGTGAAGCTTCCATGAGGTGTGTATCCCCATCTGAGAATGTCTTGGTCTGTGCTTTTTTGTATTCACCTTTGGGATGCTGCTTTTTTCTAGTGCTGCAGATCACAGTCCATTGCCACTTGGAGCTTCTGATGGGTAGATTTTTAACTTCACTAGGGAGAGCTGCTAGGGGTATCTTTCCAAAAATATACCACTTTGAGAGTGGAAAGATCTTGAATGTGATTTTTGTAGGATTGTAGATTTTCTTCCAGTTGTAGGGGTGGCATTTGCTTCCAGGAATCTGTCCAGAATAGGGCATTCTGGCCATTACGAACTTCCCAGAAAGCATGTTCCTGTATGAGTGGTCAATTTTTCCAGGCCGCATTCCAGATGTTGGAGCCTTAAATTTGCTCCTGCATTCTTATAAGATGGCTTTGATGCATATTTGGGGCATGTTTTCATTTCTAGAGTTTTTCCCAGATCTCAGTTGGAGTTTTGAGCCATCTCCACCAAATTCTTTCTCCCATGGTGATATTTAATTTTCTAGGGTCCCGGATGCCTAGACCACCTAAATATTTGGGCTTGCAAACTTTGTCCCAACTGACTAGGGCCCATTTTTTGTCCGGGTTATGTCCATGACATAGAAAATTTCTTTGCAGTTTCCTTATCTTCTTTATGACCGATTGGGGGTCTGCTAGGAATGAGAAGAGGTAAGCAGGGATGGCTTGAAGGACTAATTTTAAGAGGATGATTCTAGCTGGAAGGTTGAGGGAATGAAAGGTCCAATTGTTGAGACGGTTGGAAATGGAGAGTAGGAGAGAGTCCCAAGAGATATTTCTGGCTACTGAGTCAGAGAGAGGGAGACCCAGGTAATGAGAAGGAAGAGTGCATACATGGTTATTCAAAAGTTGAGAAAGGTGTTCTTGGATTACTTCAGGAGTATTAAAAAATAAGAGTTGCGACTTGGCCAGATTAAAGGTGGTGTCTGTAATTCCCCTGGCCATCAACCCCATGGTCAGGCCAACACTACTACGCAGAAAAACACTTCTGGAACACATTATGCATTCTAATGAACTTAAAACACTTAATTACAGTGAAACACAGAATTACTGCTAGCATTTCAGAGGTAATGGAAATAACAATAATTCATATGCACAACAAAATACGTGATAACATTGCAAGAATCATAGGTATGCAATTTACTTAATTACAGAATTACAAAACATAGTGACTCTTATCTTTGAAACTGTCATGCACCACCAACTACATGTATACCTTCCATGAACGTCCCAACCTTAGACCACGCTGCTCATCACTCTCAGCAGTAGGTCACCCCTGAGCTGGGACTAAGCTCCACCGGGTAAGGAATCCTAGGCTAGGTAAGGTTTACAGGAAGAATACACGTAAAAGAAGGAGGATTCTCTCCCAGGAACCACTTATGCCCACTGCCAATAGACTCTCCTTCCCCACATGCATGTCCCACCCGAGGAGTATACACCTTCTCTTTCACCTAGACAGTCCTTCAACTGCTAACCTCCCTTGCCTTAGGCTTCAACAATAGACCGGACCGGAAATTTTCGAGCTCTGTGACAGCTTCAGGGTTCCTTCTAGGAGCTCTCTCCTTCCTCTACGCACTCTCTCACCTGGAGAGAGTTGCTCACAGACTTGGTAAAACCTGCCTCTTCAACAAAAATCACCTCCCTCACCTAGAGAGAGGTTACACACAGGTCATACAATCGGTTTCCTTAATATCGTTCCTGTACAAAGTAGAAAAACAACAAGGCTCAGAAACGAACATCCGACAGCAAAAAACCACACCCAACCAAGAAGTGCGTGGCCGCCACAGTCAACTGGGACAACAAACACTGGTTTCCCAAACATATGATAGACATACGCTTCAACCCAACCAGGCTCAACAATTACGGGACATTCGGTTTTCCCAACCATCCATACAAAACAGACTCACGGTTTTGGGTTTTGGGGATGCGCGACAAGAAATCCACCTGAAGGTCGAACACAGACTCGACGGTCTTGACAGAGGGTGTACTGAATCCTCCATAAATCAACACAGGACTTTTTGTTTCAGAGTTGCATGAGGGTATTCTTGCAGAGGTCATACGGGATTCTCGGTTCAAACAGTCGACGGTAGAATGGAGGAGGAACCCCCATCATGGCTCAAATCTACAATTTTAACTACCTGAACTTGGGTTGACACTTGTCACCCATGAAGCTCGTTCCTTCCCATTTGGAAGTCACTCGTCCTTCCAAAGAACTTAGGATAAAACATCACATTTACAAAGCTTTGGAATAGTAATAATTTAATATTATTCTCAAGGGTTTAAGCCCCCTCAGCTTAGCCCCTCTTCCAACCTCTTAGCCCCCTCTCCCTTACCCAAGATTTGTGGATTCTTAGTCCCCCATCACTCATTCATCATGGTCAGTCCACACATAGAGATGTTTTGTATTAATACTGTGCATAATTACGTGTACAAAAAATTAGGCTCCTGGCCTTCAACACTTAGGCTCCCTGGCCTAATAACACATAAGCCCACTAGCTTATATGACTTGGATCACCAGCCTATAAAACATAATTACAATTCATAATGCAAGATTTATACTTCATAGACATGATTTACAACAAGGCTCGTCCTTGGGGACATTACAATCCCCTCCCCTTATTTTTGCACTATCCTCAGTGCAACTTTACACCGCATCTGCAAGCTTTTCAAAATTTTCAAAAAGATGCGGGTACTCTGCCCGCATAACATCTTCATGCTCCCATGTGATGTCCTCAGGACCATACCAGGTCCACTAGACCTTTACAATCCCTATAGATTGATTCTGGAGCTGTTTGTTTTTCCTGTCCAATATGTGCACATGATGCACTTACAGGACACCTTCTTGTTCCACCTGAATCACATTCCAATTGATAACATGATTAGCATCTGGTATATATTTCTTAAGAAATGAAACATGAAACACATTATGTACAATCATGGATGTAGGTAATGAAAGCATATATGCAACTGGCCCAATCCTTTCCAGGATTTCAAATGGCCCACAAAATCTGCCTGCCAACTTGGTGCAACTTCCCAGCTTCAGGGAACTCTTGTTAGCTTTCACTTTCAGGAAAACATGATCACCCACTTTGAACTCTCTGTGGGTTTTGTTCTTATCAGCATAACTTTTCTTCCTGTTCTAGGCAGCTTTCAAATTCTTCTTATTTTTTATCATTTGGTCCTCTATCTCCTTGAGCAACTCTGGCCCAACTACTGTTCTATCAGTTGGATTATCCCAACTCACTGGAGTATTGCACTTTCTTCCATAAAGTGCTTCAAATGGGATCATGTTCAACGATCATGATACCCATTGTTGTAGGCGAATTCTACCAAGTGCAAGTAGTCTTCCCATCTTGATGGTTTGTCCATCACATACATTCTCAGTATGTCTTCTATTACCCTGTTCACCCTCTCTATCTGTCCATCAGACTCAGGATGATAAGTTGTACTAAAGTTCAGATTCGTTCTGAATCCTTTGAACAATCCTTTCTAGAAATTCGAGGTGAATTTCGGGTCTCTGTCGGACAAAATCGTTTTAGGAATTTCGTGCAATCGTGCCAGTTCGTTTATGAAAATATCAACAACATTTGTTTCCTTGTGAGTAGTTTTCAGTGGAATAAAATGGGCAGATTTTGTAAGCTTGTCCACCACCACCATGATCGAATCATGCAGCTTAGCTGTTTTGGGAAATCCTGTAATAAAATCCATCATTACTACTTCCCACTTCCACTCAGGAATGGGTAAAGGTTGCAGCAACCCTGCTGGGTGCCTATGCTCAGCTTTAACTTTCTGGCACTCCATACATCTGGTGATGTATTCAATGATCTCTCTCTTCATACCTAGCCAAAAGTAATGTCTCTTGACCGTTGCTACTGTTTTATGATATCCAAGGTACCCTGCATAAGGCACATTATGCATCTCTTGCAAAATCATCTGTTTCAAGCACTGGACATTGGGTACAAAAATTATGTTCTTGTACAACAATATTCCATCTATTTCCAATTTATAAATTTCCATCTTTTGTGGCATCTTACCCTGCTATAGCTTGGCTACCAATTCTCGGTACTGTAGATCTACATTTGCAGCCTCTAGAATTCTTCTTTTAATATCAGTCTGATACATGCTAATGGTTGTAGCATGTAATTCATTCACCCTCCTGTTGAGTGCATCAACCACTTTATTCTCCTTTCCTTTGATATGCTTGATCTCAAAGTCATACTCACACAGAAATTCCAGCCACCTACTTTGTCTAGCGCTTAAGGTTGGATGATCAAACAAATATTTCAGACCATTATGGTATGTTCTGAGTTCAAACCTCCTTCCCATGAGGTAATACCTCCATTTATTTAGAGCATGAACTATGACTGCCAACTCCAAGTCATGGGTTGCATAGTTCTTCTCGTGCTCTTTTAATTTCCTAGACTCATAACAGATTACAAATCTGTTCTGACTGAGGACCCCTCCCAATCCTTCTTTGCATGCATCAGTGCATACTATTAAATCTACATTTGGATCTGCAATCCTCACGATTGGAGAACTAGTTAACATCTGCTTCAATTGCTGGAAACTTTCCTCACATTCCTTTGTCCAGTGAAACTGTTTCCCCTTTCTTTGTAAGGAAGTGATGGGGTGAGCTATATTGGAAAACCTTGCGATGAATCTTCTGTAATAACCAGCCAATCCCATGAAGGATCTAAATTTTGTTACATTCCTTGGCGCTGACCATTCTCTAATGGCTTCAATCTTATCAGGGTCTACCGCTATTCCATCCTTCGAGATAATATGTCCCAAGTAATGGATTTGTTCCTGATAAAATGAGCACTTGCTTATCTTGGCATACAATTGGTGCTCTCTTAGCACCTGCAACACCATCCTCATATGTTGTTTGTGTTCTTCTTCAGTCCTAGAATACACCAGAATGTCATCTAGGAAGACGATGACAAACTTGTCTAGATAGTCCTTGAATACTCCATTCATCAAGCTCATAAAAATAGTGGGTGCATTTGACAGTCCAAACGGCACCACTGTGAACTCGTAATGACCATAACTTGTTCTAAAGGAGGTCTTGTTGATGTCTTCATATTTTATTCTTACTTGGTGATATTCTGATCTTAGATCTATTTTCAAAAATATATTTGCATCCTTCAACTGATCGAAGAGATCATCAATCCTCACCAGAGGATACTTGTTCTTCATTGTTTCTTTGTTCAATTTCCCGAAATCGATGCAAAATCTCAGTGTTTCGTCCTTCTTCTTTACGAACAGGACCGGGGCACCCCAAGGCAACACGCTTGGGAATATATACCCCTTCTTCAGAAGTTATTCAAGCTCCAGCTGCAACTCTTTCAGTTCTGGAGCACTCATCCTGTATGGAGCCTTTGACACTGGAGCTACTCCAGGCATCAAGTTTACAGAGAAATCGATATCCCTTTTTGGAGGTAGTCCAGGTACTTCCTGGAATACATATTCGAACTCTTTAAGTACCTCATGATCCTCAATACTTGGAACCTTATCCTTAAGCATTTCCCCCACTTGGGCTGCAAATAATTGACAGCCTTTTCTGTTGCACTTCTTCAGCTACATTGATGAGATTTCTCTAACAATAACAGCTCTAGTAATTCCTTGGAAAACTCTCTAATTCCCTTCTTCATCTAAGCAAGTGAAGGCCTTGTTCTGACATTCCAAGATGGCATGGTGCTGGTCCAACCAGTCCATCCCAATTAGACAGTCATAAGAGCCTAATGACATAATGTTCAAATTGACCTTCGTGCTCAGTCCATTCATGTCTACAGGACATGACTTGACTAACTCCATGACTTTCCTCTTGGTTCCTGTAGCTAGTTTCACTAACCAAGACTTTTCATGTTTGCTTCTTATCAAATGCAAACTTTCTACCACTCTAGGGTCTATATAACTATGGATAGCCCCTGAATCAACTAAAATAGTAAATGGTTGGTTTCTGATCATACCTTCTACTTCAATCATGTGCGACTGATACTCAGCTTGCTTGTTGTCCAAGGCCACGTAGATCCTTGGAATTCTACTGCCCATGTCCTCCATTGTTTTAGCTTGCTGAACATTATGGAGAACTCTTACTTTATCATTTATGTGGGGAAAAACTCTGTACCTATGGTTTTCTTTACAACCCCAACATTCCATAGGTGGCGGCCTTGAAATTTTCCCACTCCCTTCAACCTTCCTAGGCTCTCTGAGAGACGATTGTTCTTGAGAACTGTTTCTGAAAAAGGGTGGTTTATTTCCCTTCTACCTCTGTTCTTTCTTGAACTTTTTCTGGTCATCCCAAGCCTTCTGAAAGGTTGGCTTTTCTCTTTGTTGTTCAAATAAGAACTTCGCTCTTCTTATCGTTTCTTCCATAGTCTTTGGGTCATCATACTGAATCTTATCCCCAATAGGAGGCGGTAATCCACTTAGGTACCTCTGAATCTTGAAAGACTCATCTTTGATGAACAGAACATACTTCAATAATTCCAAAAACTTCCATTCATACTCATCAATGGTCTTGTTGTCCATCTTGAGTTCAAAGAAGTCTTTCATCTTTCTGTCATAATGTCTTTTAGTTAAGTATTTCCTCTCGAAATACCTCTTGAATTCTTGCCATGTGATGTCCCTTTCCCTGATGTGTTGCACCTGTACAAGTTGATCCCACCACATGGATGCCTTTCCCTTCAATTGATACTTGGAAATCCTACCCTCTGCATGAGAGGAATAATTCTGCAGTTGAAAGTATTTCCTCATACCAAGCAACCAAGTTTCAGCATATTCCTCCTTCTTATGTTCTCCATCGAACGTTGGAGGCTTGATCTTGTTCATTTCCCCTTTCAATTTATCCATCCTAAATCTCCTGTGATTTCTGATAGGATATGGGCTTGAACTACTATGTTCTTCCCTACTGGAATGCTTTGGGGAGTGACGACGATGTTTGCTGACACTCCTTGATCTTCTTTTCCTCTCAGGGATCCGACGACTCTTTGTCTTGCTTGAGTCACTCTCCTTTTTCAATTTCTTTTCTATTCTTTCCAGACTCTTCAACATCCTTAAGTTGAATTCACCCTGCCTATCCCTGACATTCATGAGCTTTCGGCTATCAGCTCGAGGAGCCTGGGCATATTTCTGCAATCTTTCAATTATTTTCATCATATGTCCTTCCTTATCCATCTCTTTTCCTTGTCCATTAGAGTTTTACCCTTCGACTCCCAAGTTGACATTCCTTCCTTCTCTTTCATTCTTTGAATTGGAGGCAATCCGCACCTCTTCCATTCTCTACTCTCAATGAAAACACTATTCGGTTCTGGCACTTGCTAAGCTTTTGCAAACACATGTGCAGACAACAGGGATTTGTCAGGCCGTCATTCTTAGAAAATTCCACACATTCAAAACCATTCCGATTTAAGAAAATGCTTCGACTTCACAAATTTTCCGAGTTCTGCTCGGCTCTGTAATTTTCGGGTGATAGCTCCCTCTTTCTCCCTACATTTGTAAGTAAAGGTTGTGACCAATGCTAGACTACTATGTGCTACTCAAGCTTTCGACCTTCGAATATTTTAAGGTACACACATCTATCTCCCAGAGTTTCGATTTACCGAATTCGCGTAAATCGGGTGGATTGACGGTCCACGTTTACCCAACATCCAACGGTTAAAAAAAAAATCCACTACGGTTCTTCCGTCTTTGAAGATTTCAGGACTTCAGAACTTCGGGTTTTGGGGTTTCGATCCTCGAGGATCTCATATTTTCTTCTCTCTCCAAACCTCGACTTCCAAAAATTCGATTTCCTTACCCTCTGGGCCCACAGCACAGTTGTCGCCTACCAAGGTAGTGACACATGGTGTCCTTAAGAAGGTCCACCTCACTCCCAACGATTTCATGGGGCCCCACTAATTTCACTTTTCGTTTCGGAGTTTCAAGCATAAGGAGTTCATGCATCCACACATCTCGAACTTTCGTTTGCCGAAATTATGAAATTACGGTCTATCATCTACTTGATCCAATGGTCTTGATTTCCCATGATCTGACGACTCATATCTCATCGAAATTTCACGTATCGAGATTTTGTGTGTCACGAGGTCGAAGGATTTCCCACCTTCGTCCTCCCTATTCCTGAAATGTCGATTTCTTCCTGGAGAATTAACGGTCCAGATCTCTCTTAGATCGATGGTTGTGATCCAATTGTGAATTCTCACGAACTCACCCTTAGACCATTTCAAGTCGTGAGTCAGCGAAAGGTTGATCACTCTCCACGCGTCCTTTTCGATGGATGGTCCCGACGAATTCAGGATTTTGTGTATCGCGATTTACACACTCCTGTGAAGCTCCAAAGGGTTTTAAACCTTGTGCACATTCTCCAGATTTGACGATTGCGAGGGTTCTCCTTTTCTCCCAAACAGATTCTATGGATCCAACACTTCTGGTGTGGAGTTCTCTATCTCCCTGTGGCCATATACGGTGCCATCTCTAGTTTTATAATACCGCTGCACCTCCTGAGATTTGTAATATGGTCAAGTAGTCCGTTGACACTCAGAAACATTTTAAGGTCTGAAATTAGTCCTCCAGACACAATTTCTTCTCAAAACCTTGGTCCAAAGACCACTTATCCAACCCATCCAGGCCCAACGTTGAAACTAGGCTCTGATATCATACTGTAATGCCCCCGACCATCAACCCCATGGTCGGGCCAACGCTACTACGCGGAAAAACACTTTTCGAACACATTATGCATTCTAATGAACTTAAAACACTTAATTACAGTTAAACACAGAATTATTGCTAGCATTTCAGAGGTAATGGAATTAACAATAATTCATATGCACAAAAAAATACATGATAACATTGCAAGAATCACAGGTATGCAATTTAATTAATTACAGAATTACAAAACATAGTGACACTTATCTTTGAAACTATCACGCACCACCAACTACGTGTAGATCTTCCATGAACCTCCCAGCCTTAAACCACACTGCTCATCACTCTCAGCAGTAGGTCACCACCGAGCTAGGACTAAGCTTCACCAGGTAAGGAATCCTAGGCTAGGTAAGGTTTATAGGAAGAATACACATAAAAGAAGGAGGATTCTCTCCCAGGAACCACTTATGCCCACTGCCCATAGACTCTCCTTCCCCACATGCCTGTCCCACCCTAGGAGTATACACCTTCTCTGTCACCTAGAAATTCCTTCGGCTGCTAATCTCCCTTACCTTGGGCTTCAACAACAAACCGAACCGGAAATCTCCGAGCTCTGTGGCAGCTACATGGTTCCTTCTAGGAGCTCTCTCCTTCCTCCGTGCACTCTCTCACCTGGAGAGAGTCGTTCATAGGCTTGGTAAAACTCACATTTCTGGGTTTCGGGGATGCGTGATAAGAAATCCATGCGAAGTTCGAACATAGACTCGACGGTTTTGACAGAGGGTGTACCGGCTCCTCCAGAAATAAACACAGGTCTTTTTGGTTTCAGAGTTGTGTGAGGGTATTCTTGCAGAGGTCATACGGGATTCCTGGTTCAGACAGTCAATGGTAGAATGGAGGAGGAACCCCCATCATGGCTCAACTCAGCAGTTTTAACTACATGCGCTTGGGTTGACACTTGTCACCCATGAAGCTCGTTCCTTCCCATTTGGAAGTCACTCGTCCTTCCAAAGAACTTAGGATAAAACATCAAATTTACACAACTTTGGAATAGTAATAATTTAATATTATTCTCAAGGGTTTAAGCCCCCTCAGCTTATCCCCTCTTCCAAACTCTCAACCCCCTCTCCCTTTCCCAGGATTTTTGGATGCTTAGTCCCCCATCACTCATTCATCGTGGTCGGTCCGCACGAAGAGATGTTTTATATTAATACTGTGCATAATTACATGTACAAAAAATCAGACTCCTGACCTTCAACACTTAGGTTCCCTAGCCTAATAACACAAAATCCCACTAGCTTATATGACTTGGCTCACCAGCCTATAAAACATAATTACAATTCATAATGCAAGCTTTATACTTCATAGACATGATTTACAACAGGGTTCGGCCTTGGGGACATTACAGTGTTGGAGGCTTCACTGAAATCTGAGAGGATGGATACTAGTTTATTTTCTTCTTGCATAGTGGGGGTGGTCATTAGTAGTGTTTCATCGACAAATTTGCTGTGGGAGGATTTCGGTTGTAACCCATGAAGAGGGAGCACTTGGAGGGAACCATTTTGAATTGAAGCCTCGATATAACATCCTAGGCCCTCAACCATTATGAAAAATAGGAAAGGGGAGAGAGGGTCACCTTGCCTTATTCCTCTTGTGGGGTAGAAGGGTTGAGAAGGGACTCCATTGACGGGGATTGAGAAAACGGTTGAGGAAATGAGGTTCATTATCCAAGAGATCCAATCCTTATTGAAACTGAAAGTCGATAGAAGAGCTTTCATGTACTGCTAGCTTAGTTTGTCAAAATATTTTGAAAGGTCAAATTTTAGAAGCATACTTGGAGTGCAGGTGCTTTTAAGCGAATGAATGATTTCATGGACAAGAATGATGCTATCCATGATTTGCCTTCCTTCGACGTATCCTAATTGCTCCTTGGAAATGATGAAGGGGAGTATTGGCTTGAGTATTAGAGCTATGACCTTGGAGATGATTTTGTAGATCACATTGTAGAGTGTTATGGGTCTAAAATTATTTGGGTTTGTTACTCTTTCTTCTTTGGGCATTAGGGTGAGGAAAGTGGCATTTAGTGCTGAAAGAAATTTGCATGAGATGCATGATTCCTTCACCAATTGCCACACTTATTCCCTTAGCATTAACCAACAAGAGTGGAAGAAGTCTATGGTGAATCCATCTGGGCCTGGAGACTTGCCTAAAGGTAAATCCTAAATATCCTGATCCACTTTTTCTTGTGTTACTGGTGTCATGAGAGCCTCATTCTATTCCTGGGTGATAATAGTTGGGATATTTTGGGTTACCCGCTCTATTGCTAAGGTCTGGTCCACCTTTGATTATGAGAGGAGATCCTTGTAGAATTCTCACATCTCGTGCGATATTTCCTAGTGAGTGAGCAAGTTGTTTCCTTGAGGGTCTTCCATCTTCATAATGCGATTGATGTGGCATCTGTGGATCATGGATTGGTGGAATAATTTGGTGTTTTTATCTCCCTCGTTGATCCATTGAACCCGAGATTTCTGTCTCCACGAGATTTCTTCCTTCTTGTATCTTTCCTCCAGTTTCCTTTTGATTTCATTCTCCTGCTACTGCTGAGTGATAGTGTGTCTTGAGTGAATGTTTTTCCTCTGAACGTCCTCTAGTTTTTGTTCCATAAGTTTATTTTCCTGGAAGATCTTCCTGAATACTTCCTTGTTCCATTTACGCACTTGTTGTTTAAAGTATTTGAGATTTTGTTGGAAGCAATAGATTTTTGAGTCCCTCTGTATTTTCACTATGCTCCACCAGTGATGAGATAGCTCCTGGAAGTCTAGATGGGAGAGCCAAAAAATTTCAAATCTAAAGGGTTTTAACTTGGGGGTGGCGATGGTGTCAACCCATAGCTGAACCGGTCAATGGTTCAAGCCTTATTTCGGGAGGATGTTGGAATCTATAAGGGGTCCTTCCAAAAGGAGAGTTTCCAAAATGAGAAAGCGATCTAGCCTGTAAGATATTTGTTGGTGACTTGATATTTTGTTGGTCCTGGTGTAGGTACCATTTCCATTCTCTATGTCTACCAGTCGGAGATTCTGTATGAGTTCCTGGAATTTTACGCTATCCTTCTCTCGAAACTTTTTCACCCCTTTTTCTCCTCCAGGGTGAGAATCATGTTGAATTCTCCCTTGATGATCCATCGCTTGTTCTTAGCTAGATAGACTAGGTAAGCCAGGATTTGGAGAAAGAGGCCTTTATCTTGGTTGTTCTACATACCATACGCATTTGTGATCATTCCCTCCTTGTCTGAACCTATGGATCTATAGTGCATTGTGATGGTACTTGGAGTGGAGAAGCCTTAATCTAGGATGATTGTAACATGATTCCAAAGTATTTCCAGGCCTCCTGAAGCCCCTTTCAAGTCCGTTTGATAGGATTCGTAGTTGTGCCAACATCTCTTGAGGATGTCTTCTGCAGTTTTCCCTGGACATTTTGTCTCTTGTATCAGGAATATATCAGGGTCTTCCATTTTGATGCAATGTCGGAGAATCCTTTTGTTCGATCTTCCATTTAGACCTCTGATGTTCCAGGTGAGAATATTCATAGTTAACAATTTGGTGGGTGGGAGAAAGAGATCTCTGAGAGCCTCTGAATATGTCTCGAGTTGATAATATAGTTTCCTGCCTCCTTTATTAGCTGATGAGCCGATTTTCTGCCCCATTGCTTGTTTTGTTTTGGGTGTTTTCTTGATTCTTGGTTTGGGTCTGTATTGATCCCTAACCTAGATGTAGCCCCTACTGATGAGTCCATAAATACTTTGTGAAATTTCATGGGTTGGTCCTTTGGTAAGGTTTGGAGATCCTTCTTGTTGAGTGCTTCTTCTAACCTATCTAGGTCGATTTCTGCTAGGTCATGCTCATCCATTTCCATGATTGTGTCTTCCTCTCTTACTGTTTCTTTTCCTGAGACTGGGTGAGTTTGTGTATTTGCTTGATTCGCTGGGGTTGATAATCTTGTGACGACTGATCTTCCTTGTTCTTGTTGGGATATTTCCTCGTAGACTTGTGGGGGTTTTCCACCTCTTCTACCTCTGGAACAAGATTGAGGGCTTCAAATGAATTATTACTTGGGGTTCTTTCTTCTGTTGATGGTTGTGGGATTCTTCTGTGCTTGTCTCCTTCGATTTTGAACCTGGGTAAATACTTCCTTTGGTTTTTCTTCAACTATCTTCTTGAGGNGAATTGAGAGGGTAGTCTCTGAAGAGGTGTCCATGTTCATGGCATTTTCAACACTTGAAAGGGATGTGTTCATAGTCTATGGTTTGGTCCCATTCCTCGTCTTGGCATTCTAGGGTAACTGTGCCTAGTAGAGCCTTAGATATGTTCATATAGACATATATCCTTGCATAAGAGGTGTATTTTATCTATATGGTAGCTTCAGAATATTTGACATATTTACCTAGGGTGTTGCCTATGCCCAGTAAAATTTCCTCTAACCAGAACTCTTAAAGTAGGGAATAGATACAATTTCATATTCTTACAGGAAAATCCCCCTGTGGACAGGTGAACTTCTTCTTGGATCTAGACCCCTATAACCAACAAAGAAAGGTGCTAACCTTGGTAACTGACATGAATTAAACATAGATAAACTAATCTATAGAGAATAGGAAGAAGATGTTCCTTTTTACGATGTTTGTCCTCGCCCAATTCCAAGTTGAGCTCTGATCCACAAGCTCTTCAACAGGTCTTGTAATCCAATCAAAGAAAATCATACTTCTTATTCTACTACAATTCTTTTGAAACTAGATCTATCCATTAATGACAAGTTTATGTAGGCATACACAATATTGAATAAAACAGGCAAAGAACATGTATTAATGAGAACTCAATAGAGATACTTATAGACCTTTGATGCAGATGCAATAACCTCACCAAGCTCTCCTTGTCCAACCCCTTTCTCAAATGATCCATAAACAAAATGACTATGGTTCACTGATTATCTCCCTTATGAAATCATAATTTTGATGCCTTCAATGTCCTCTAATACCACTTCTCATGAGATCATAAGTTTGGTATATATAAAACTCCATGTGCCTTTCACCATGAGAAGGCCTCCTTATATAAGCTTGGAGAGGCCCAACCACTTTAGAGATTTTTGGGATAGGTTGAGGATCTTTCTCCATCAGTTTTGGATCCTCCCTAAGATCCATCCTTGACATCAGATTTTCCTCAATAGCCCAAGGTTTCCTTGAACAGCCTAGCACTCCCCCAGAATGGGGTATAAAGTGTTGCAACGCTCCCCCAAAGGAGGGAAAGGAGTGTTGGCATTACTTGACAGTGGGTAGGGGAGCACTGCCCAAAATTTCCTCAAAAAAGCCTAGTGCTCCCCCAGAATGGTGCACATAGTGTTGGAGGGCTCCCTCAAAGGAGGGTAAGGAGTGCTAGCACTCCCTGAAAGTGGGTAGGGGAGCGCTACCCTTAAAAATTAATTTTTAAGTGGGTTTCTCAAAGAAAATGTTTTTGTACTCTTCATCAGATGATTTCTCCTTCTTTGACCAGCCTTTGAGGGTATTTTCAAGTGTTCTTTGTGATGTTGTTCGAGACACAACATAGGCAAGATGATTGTATGATGTTTGTGACATTTGTGACACTTGCGTCCAAAATGAGACACTTGCGACACTTGTAATGATGACAGTAGATCATCATTGAAGTTAGTAATTTTGATGTGTAACAGATTTCCCTCGAAAATGCGAAGTTAGAAGACATAAACTGATGAATAAATTACTTTGTAGAATTTTTTGAGCAAGGGTATGGACTCAGAGAACCTGGCAGAAGCTGCACACAACCATCAAACAAATATTATGATGTGTTTCAAACCCAAGGAAGGCATACCTATGCTTGGGTGATAAAGACTTGCAAGGTATGGTCGCCATAAGATACACTGTGGATCCATAATTGTATTAACAAAAATGTATAGCCACCAAAGATACAATGTGGATATTTACTCCCATGACATGAACTGATCGTAGCCACGAAAAATACACAGTGGATCCACGAGACGACAAGACATAGCCACAGACCAATACAAAGTGGATATATGTGACAGTATATGTGTCAATATTCAAGAGAAACTCCGTCGCAACTTGGGTAAAGGACATATCAGAGTGATCACTCAACCCAGGGTATCCTTACCGATCTCGATGTAGTACAAGTCTAACCATGTGAATAGATTTCTTGATGTCGAACATGGTAGAAACCGCTTGATTATCGGTCAATGAGGTAAACCGTTAACAAGCATGAGGGAAGTTATCATTGATGTCAATGATTCCCAAGGTACCCTAGTACATTCCAGCGAATGTGAATAGATGAGATGAATTCGAACATCTGTGGAATCATCCAATCAGAGGTCAATGAGGTAAACCCATTGTCATAAGCGAGGAGGCTTGCCATTGAGGAATGCAGGTCCCAAGGTACTAACTGGTTTCTAAGTCTAGTTCCTAGATAATGTGTTGAAGTTGATAGGAGTAGACTCCTCGAAGGAGGGCCTTGATGTATCCCCCATCAACGACATGAAACTGACATAGATATGTTAATTGGTGGATCAAATGAAACATGTACTGACATGGGTATTGAAACAAGGAATTTGTGATGGCTGACTTTCAAGGAAAATACTTCCCTTGAACAATGAGGAACAACAACAAAAACATGACATGGACCAAAACATGATGATGCAGTGGATACTATGACTTTTGTTGGGTGACCCAAAGGAGTAAAGAAACTTAGAGGATTGGTTCAGTGAAGAGTTTAAATGGATGTGAAGCACATCTCCTTTCTCTCCATCCAAGCCTCAATGGTTGAGTCGTCCGCGACACTCGTGGACTTGAGAATGTATCCCTCTCGAGTTCTCATTGAATACTAATGGTACTGGCTGGGGCACATTGTGGACCGTCAGGAGTACAAATTCCCTAGCCTCATCTCAGTATAGATGGTGAATCAAGGCCTCTGAAATTCCCTGGAAGGACCTTTTCAGATCATCAACATCCCTTACAACAATCGAATCCAACCCAGGGACTTGTTCTTCCCCTTGGGGGTTAGGCTCTGAGGATGTGGGCACTTCTGGAGGCGTCACATCTCCTTCCATGACACCACATTGCGAACCTCTCTAGCGTCCTCTAATCGAGATCACAACATAGACACATTAAATTTTTAATTAGCGATAGGTTATTACTCAAGGGTTTACTGCAGTGGAAATCATGGCGATCCGTAGTCGCAGGGTTGAACCCGCTCTGATACCATATGTAACGACTCTTGTCATTAGGACAACATGCGACACATAACAAGATAATTTTTTTTTTTTAAATGAGCAAGAAGGTAACAATGACAACTTTTGATCAATTCAACTCGATGACAAAAATAGTGCACGCAATTCAGACAACAGACAAATTAACGACCCAACACACTAGCACGTTATGCCCATGGGTGTAACATACGAAAATCAAATAGGAAAATAAAAACTACTACCTGCCCATCTTACCCTCCACGATTAGGGCCTCTAGGACACATAAGCAATGCTCAGACCCAGGTTCCCATCAATTTTGACCATTTAAGGTCTCAAGGATGGTGTTTGTTCTGAGAAACAAGGAGGTGTCTACATCCCACATGACACAAGCAATACCATGCCTACTAAGTAAAAGACGACATGAATCAACCAAACACAACATCCCCAACTGACATACGTAACACAAACCTTCAATGCGAGTGAGAATTAGAAATCATTGATCAACATTGCATGGCGCACAAATAAATAAACAACAACCGATCAGTACTGGCCCTTCGTCACGCACAACCAGAATAAATCTATATTTATGAAATACTTTAATCAACCTTAAATTTTTGAGTGCGCAAGAGAGATGACATACAAATCTATCCAACAAAAACAAATTTGAGGCGCAATCCTATTTAATTTCCAGGCGCGCTAATTGATCAATCGTCAATTAAAATAAAATTCGAGGCGTTCTGAAGTGATATACATTCTGGGAACCCTCATGAAATCTTGCATCCATCAAGTCAATGTAAATGTTAACTACAATATTCATCTTTGAAATTTAAATATGAATTGACTAATAAAACTACATCTTGTTATGCCTCCTTCTAACTTCTGCAAACATAAAATTTATTCTCCATTAACCCATTTACATCATACACCATTAACTTCCGACAACACAAAATTCCTTGCATTGATGAGTTATTACATTCTTGTACCTGAGTTTTATAATTAAGAGTTCGTGTGAAACACAGATATACATCAAGGAAATATAAGGATTGTACAATCTTCAAACACAAGTTAATTAAACCTAAATATCGATCACATTTTAATAAAATGCTAAACAGTTTGTCATGCCATAGCTAGAGTTAAAAGGAAGAGATCTTCTAAATTTTGACTTGCCAAGATGGTAAAACATTGTTTTAGTTTACAACATAATGCTCGGACACAGTGTAATAAGCTCACAATCTGTTTTCTTAAATGCAGTATCAACCTCCCTAGAATTATAAGATTCGCTTAAGCTCAAATGTCGTGTATGAAATACTTGCAACAATCGTAATTATATCCAACCAACAGTTATAAATAATAAACCTGGAACTAGTAAGGCTGATGCTAACCATTAAACAACCCAACTGTTACTCTAAAAAAATTATAATACTTTTATCAAAAATAAATGGGCACAACAGTGGTGTTAATCACAGTTTTCATCGTTGCATCCATCATTAGAACATTAAATCTGTTACATAAATTTTTCCAGGGAAACTAATTACTCAATTGCAGAATGCAAACAGAACCCACCACTGGAAAAATAATCTCACAAGCATAGATTTACCAAGGTCAAGGAAGCTATCAACGATTATAAATATACGCATTATTCAGTTCATTCCTGCCATTTCTCTGTCAAGCAAATTGCCTCCAGATCTAACCATTAATTACTTAAATCCCTTGTGATATTTAGAATCCCTACATAAATAGACCAAATCTCAGGGTAACAAAAATTCCCAATCAATAAATATTTTCATTTCCGTGTGATGGTTAAAATATCGGGGTGGTATAAATTTCCGTGTAGTTAGAAAATCACATTGCAATAATCAAGGATATAAAATCTGGGCACCCTATCCATGAAGAAATTTCACAAATCAATAGAACCGCCACTACCAATTAAAAATTCCCAGGTATGTAATTAAATTTAAAAATGCCATGACTACACCAATCAATAGTTCAGTGATCCCACTAGCCAAACTATCAACTTACTATAACAAATAGAAAATATAAAAGGTTGAGGAGCAATCGTTATACAACAAATTGTTTTACAGAAATTATGCATATCGTTATACAACAAATCGTTATACATAAATTATGCATACCGTTATACAACAAATCGTTGTACATAAAATATCGTTATATAAAAACTATCATTATACATCATATTGTTACAACATATCGCTATACAACAAATCGTTATACAAAAAATATGCATATCGTTATACAACATTTCGTTATACAAAAAATATGCAAGGATTGAGAAGAAATCGTTGAGATTACTATGAGGGTACCTACAAGATCACAGTGGTACTGTCTGATATTCTCAGAAGTCCTCGGCAAGGTAGAGATTGAAAGGACTACTTCTAACTTTAAAGAAGTAAAGAGGAGACGGTGCTTCTCCAGTGTACCAAAAAACTCTAAAGAGATGACTCTAATCCCAATATCAGTACAATATTCAAATTTTGTGACGTGACAAGAGATGGTACTAATCATCGACTAGGCTAGCGTTGCAAGACAAGGAATGTTTATTCATTAAGAGTTCTGGCGCAAAGATATAAAGGATCCAAGACGCAAGGTTAAAAAAAACAAGGTGCAGAGAAAAGGAATGGTTCACTGGGTAAAGATAGGGAATAAACGCCCAGGAGAGAATTCCTTACTAGGCAGAGAAATGATTCTACAATTATTATCCATGCACAGGAAAGTAGGGCATTTGAATCTAAATATTTAACACCTGAGTGAAAGACAGTCGATTCGGCTCTTGGCCGACTGCTCAGACACAGACTAATAACTTAAAGGATAACATAACAAAAGACAAAACACAAATATACTTCTAGACCTTCTTCATGGAGGCAACAATAATAAGAATAAAAACGCAAGCAAGGAATAAATAAAATGAAGGCAAGAGATAAAAAAGTGCAGACAAGGTTTTGAGTCTGGGGCTCATTCTGGCCACGTGCAATTAGGCAGTAACTCATAAATACAAGATACTGTGGATAGCAAGGTTCCTTACAGGATGAATCAAGCGACAAGGGGATTACCATTACCGTAGAATTACATATGCGAGGAAATCTCATGGAAATGAAATCATTATCCGAATACAATAAAATAAACAAGTGCAATTTAAATTTTATTGCAAGAACAAGTTTAACAAGCGTACCTTTACCGATGACGATGAGGCGAGGATTTCCTCTCGCACGTTCGCTCCATCCAGATTCTTCCTGCCGACCGATGAGACCTCACTGGTACCTCCCAATCAACGCTAGGGGTATTCTTCTTCCCTCTGAGCCCCCTGAGCCATAAAGGGGCCATGCACATGATACTAGAGAATGGTAGAACCCAGCTTGCCTTTCAAGGTCGAGCTACCACTCGTTACCCGAGATGGGTATCCCAACTGCTACAAGAGAAAGTTCAGTCAATATGAAATTTCAGTAGCGTAATGTTACAAAAGCTAGATGTGATCCACACTCCTCATCTTCCATCCTTTCTATAGAGTTTTCATAGTCATTAGTTTCCAAAAATCCTCATTATATTCCTTTTTCATTTAATTAATTTCGAAAAACCTCCCCTGTACACATGTCGCCTGATCCCCTAGTTGCACCAAAATTACAATTTTATTAATTAATTAAATTTGTCTATTTCCCTCACCCACCTAAAATCGTTCCCAAAAATGCTCCTCGGTGTCCCATTATTCCCTTACAATTGTTAAATGACTTATGCCTTACTTAACTCCTAGTTGATTTCATAAATAGAGAGTTCCAAAGGCTATATTCCTTACTAAGTTAGACATTCCCCTTTTTCTTTAAGTTTCCCCTTTTCTTAAAGTTTCCCCTTTTCCTTAGGTTTCCCCATTTTCTTTAAGTTTCCCTTTTTCTTAAAGTTTCCCCCTTTTATAACTAAGTTCAGAATTAGCAGGTTAGACAAAAACAACCAATACCCCTTTTATTAATTAAACCTTTATTAAAATTTCCACTTTAATTATTAAAGCTTGAATTTTCTTTACCCCCTTCCCGTTATATGTTTAATCATTTTTTTTTTTTGTTCTAAGGTTCTACTCAGACCTAGGTTTTCAATCCACTGGGCTTGGCGACATTTCTTAAGGGAAATATTTGTTATTAAACTTTACTTATCACACCATTCATTTTAAGGCCAACCAGGTCCTAAGGAGGCATAGTTTTCTAGGCATTAGGTTTATTAACTTATCATAGTTAAAATTGTGACATGCCCTTCAGGATGTGCTATGTGCTCCAAGGGTGCCACTCGCCTCTTTCTGTTTTCCTTTCGTGATGTTCCCTTCAAGATGCGCTATGTTCTCCAAGGGTGCCACTCGCCTCTTAACTGAATTTGGCAGACATCAAACTCATGGAGTCAGTACTCTGTCAAGTGATCTTGTGGGAGACTAAGGGCCTCTAAGGAATAAGGAACCTGCCTTATTGCACGCCCCTTAGAATCATCGTGAGCGACTATCACATTCTTCCCTCTCGACATCGTGGTTCTTCTCGAAATAGGTAATCGTCAACCTAAAGTTCGAGCCATGACAAGAGTGCTAGTAGGCTATGGCAGGGCTACTACAACACCTCTCCCGCAATGTCTCTGGTTGTCATGCGTGACCCCTTTACTCCAAATGTGAGTCTGGTCAACAATTTATCGTTAGCCTGCATCCATCAACGAATCATGACAACAAAAAAAATCAACATCATAATATCTAATCATATGTACATATGTCACATCAACCACATTTAAACCCTAACATTCCACTCCCTAACTCGATCTGAAGTCCAAGGGGTTTCATTGATGCCTCGACATCCTCAACGTCTAGAGTCCTACACAACTCAGGATAACTGAGTCAATAACACCTATCTATGTAAATACAACAAAAATAACATATGATCAAATCCACAATATCTCATAATTATAATCAAATCAACCAATTGTATGAAGAACCGGATCACTTGCATGCAAGTTTCCTCAAAGAATAAGTCCGCTCAATGCGCACAAGAGCGTGATGTTACAAATCCTAATTTTCTCATTTCAAATTTCTTCTTAAAGCTGGTTCTCACATGGTTTAAAAGTTTTGGGTCACTACCAATGAGTATAGGGTCATCAACATAAATAACAAGGATTATTAGATGGATTTCCACTTTTTTGGTATAGACACTAAGATCATAATGGAATCTAGAAAATCCTTTGTAAAGAATAATTTTTTCCATTTTTGCATACCAAGATCGGGGAGCTTGCTTAAGACCATAAAGAGATTTATTAAGGAGAAAAACAAGGCTACAATCATTCTGGAAGTATCCAAGAGGTTGTTCCATGTATATTTATTCTTGCATATCCCCATGTAACAAGGTTGACTTGACATCCATATGATGGACCTCCCATTTATGTGAGGTTGCAAAGGCTAGAACAAGGTGGATGGAATTCTTTTTTGAAACAAGGGAAAATGTTTCATTATATTCAATTCCTTCAACTTGGGAAAATCCTTTGGCAAATAAATGAACCTTATGTCTTTAAACACTTCCATCTTATACATACTTATTTCTGTAGACCCATTTACATTTGACAATTTTTCTTCCTTTTGGAAGAGGTACAAGATCCCAAATACCATTCACCATTAAAGAGAGATACTCTTCATTCATTGATGTATCCCAATATAGATGACCTAAATCTTTTGAAAATGTATCTGGATCATGAATATGTAAAACCTAAACCAAAAGAGAATAGGATCACTAGAACTATGAATGTGTCCACTGTTGATCTGAAGGATCAACGACAAGATCAATAGTTTTTTCTCGTGTTGAAAAAACCCATCTAGGAAGTGGTGGTGTTGGTGTAGGTTCAATTTCAATGGACTCATATAGAGGAAGGTGATTAGGTGGAGGTGTATTTTCATCCTCATTGTCATCATCTGAAGAATAAGAAACTAGAATAGGAACAAAAGTAGGAACACATGTCGAAGATGGCTCACAAGATGAAGAATGCAAAAACATTGAATTAGGATTACAGGCCAAGATATTTTCATCAAATTTAACATCTCTTCTAATAATAATTTCATTACAATATGGTTGAATAAGTTTGTAACATTTGAAATCTTAAGAATAACCAAAAAATATACACTTCTCACTTTTAGGCTGCAATGCGTTCCTTTTCTCATCAGGAATGTCAGCCCATGCTATACTTCCAAACACATGGAAGTGAATTACATTTAGCTTAATTTTATTCCATTCTTTTTCTGATGTTATATTTTTAAGAGAATTTGTGGAAGTGCGATTTGCTATGTAATTTTCATAGTTAATTGATTCCGCCCAATACTTTAGACTTAATCCATTAGATTGGATCATAAAAATTTTCATTTATTTTAATGTGTGGTTCTTTCTCTCAGCAAAACCATTTTGTTGTGGTGCATATGGAATAGTGTGTTTCATTTGAATGCCTTATGCAGTGTAGTAACTTGTAAATTGATTGTTCACATATTCACCTCCATTATCGGTTCTTAATCTTTGAAGTTGATGCCCATATTTCTTTTCTACAAGTGCCTTGTAGGCCAATAATTTTTCAAAACTTTCGCTCTTAAGTTTTAAGAAGAAAACCCAAGTGCATCTAGAAAAATCATCAATGAATGTTAAGAAATACTTTCACCGAGAAAAACATGGAGAAGAAAGTGGACCACACAAGTCACTATGAACAAGATACAAAGGAGTCGAGGCATGCCAAGAGGCACATTTGTCAAAAATTTCCTGATGATGTTTTCCAATAACACAACCTGAAAAAAAACTATCTTTTCATGAAACTAGAGGAATAACAATCACCATTTGTTGATTACATAGTTTCAACAATGAGCAATAGTTTAGATGACTAAACTTCTCATGCCAAAGTTTGATCGAGTTATTTCTATGAGAAACAAAAAATGATGGAAAAGATGATGAACCAAAGTTCTCAAACTCATACAACATGGTAATATCATCAATGATTCATGTTGCAAGAACATGTTGATGATATTTCATATCCTTGATTACAACTTGGTGAGGTGAAAAATCTATGATTTTACCTTAACCTAAATGAGTGATTTGATATACTAATAGAATGTTGCAGGAAAGACTTGGAACAAATAATACATCATTAAAATCACCATTATCTACCTAAAATATTCCAAAACCTACAACACTAAGAGATCTATCATCACCAATAAATATTTTATTGGTGTTACATTCATTTAGAGAAGAAAATATGGCTTTATCCTTATCCATATGATAAGATGATCCAGAATCAATAAGCCACTCGTAAGAAGAAGAAGTATAAGTTGCATTGAAAGAGAAAGCAGAAGCAGAAAGTGCATGTTCATGAGAAGAAGAAGAAGAAGAAGTAGAATCTATATTGATGTTGTACTTATTCATTGTTGCTTCTAAATATTCCATATTCGTAAAACATTTGGACCCATCATGACCATCTTTCCCACAAAAATTGCAATGTCAATGAGTCTTCTTATTTTTAGATTTTGTTCCTTTGTCACCATTAGGAGTTGAAGTTGGCTGAGTGGGTTCAAGACCCTTGTTTTTCTTGTTGTTGTGGCGAGGATGTTTATTCTTTGGATTCAGTTGGATTTATCGTTCTGCTAGGCCACTAAGGATTTGTTGGAGGTAAATGCAGTGTTGATCACTCCAATTTGCACAATATTATCTTGTTCTCTAATCAAATCATCACAAAAGGACTCAAGAGTGGGTTTTTAATAAGAACTCCCTAGATATTCTTTAGTGCCATAAAATGTAGATACAAAAGCACAATATGTACTAACAATCTTAGTAAGAATAATATATATGTAACACTCATCATCTAAATTTATGTTACACTCTTCACATTAAATTCTAAGTGTTTTGAAATTAGATAAATAGTCTTCAATGCAAGGAAAAATAATTTGGACTTAAAGTCATTATCTGATTTTCTATCTGGTGGGCTCGAGTAATATTGAGTTTACCAAACACAACTTCTAGATTTTCCCAAGATTGGGGGCATCAAGTCCTTGAAGGTGAAACCTTAAATTAGGAAAGATGCGCATTATAATTAGTCCATAGGATTCATCATTCCTATTACTCCATTTGACATACTTTTCATCATCAGTGGGTTCTTCTTCTTTTCCCAAGGTAATCTGATACAATCCTTTACTCATTAATAAATACTCCATATGGGATTTACATTGGAATTAGTTGGTGTTGGTAATAAAAACATCATTGGGAGATTTCATATTAAAATGTGAAGAAAAATAGGAAACTGATGGTCTAGATGGAAACATCTTGAAGAAATAGGTTATTTAAAAAAAAGGGATTTGAAAAAAGACTTTGGATCTGAAAGTTATGCCCTTTTGAAAAAAAAGGAATAAATTGTAACCAAAGAGACATGTGGTAGGTTGAATTTGGTCCACGTGGTGATACCCCTCCTAATAACCTCACTTTTACAAATAATTTTCTTATGAAGTGACACACTTTTATAGAATAAGTGGGGATCACTTTTTCAATGAAGTTACTGTATAAAAGAAAGTTGCATGCAAAATAACTTTAAAATAAAATATTAAATCTACTTATAGTGATTCACTTTTATAATTTAAGTGAAATACACTTTACAATGGATGCATGAAATTTTTATAAAAAAGTAACAAAAAAAAGACTTGAACTCAAGACCTCTTACTTAATAAAACAACTATTAACCAAGTGAGATAGTGCAAAACATATTGCATTGTTTAGGAGGATTGGGGGTGTTGTTGTTGTTGTTGTCGAAGACAACCTTGTAGAGAGTGATCATAAAAAACTCTTTTCACACAAGAAAACATTTCTCTTCTCAATAACAACAAGGATTAGATCTCAGTTAGATTACCCGAAAAATGCAACTTTTCTCTCTATTTTTTATTTACAGAGATCACACAAAGTGCATGAAACAGAGCATATGGAGAGAGGATTTTTTTTTTGTTGTTGATATGTTTATTATTTTCTGATATCATAGAGGGAATAGGGTAAAGAGAATACATAGATTGAAAAAGGGCAGCAACCCAAAAATAAAAAAATAGAAAACTGAAATAAAAAATTGAAATATTATCACTATAAAAAAATAAAAGGGTGTATTCAGACTTTATACCTCTGGATATGACTGAAATGGTTGTATCTTGGTAAAAAAAATAAAAAATTGAGTGAAATAAAAAGTGTTCCTGCTTGAAAAGAGCACTACAAATGGAACAATATTATCATCCTGGATGTTAACACTTGGAATGTTCAGGAGTCAAGAGACTCTCCTAAAGTTCACAGTAATTAAAAAATAAAGCATGTGCCCAATCATTTTATGATTATGACTCCCAAAAGTCTCTAATGATGAACTCTATTTTTCAGTGCCATCACATCATCAAGCAACTCTAAAGGGTCATTTTCAAAGGGAGGTTTTACCATTTTATATCTTCATATCCTTTTTCAAAGATTGCGCTGCAGACTGGTATATTTGTTGTGAATTGGCACTGCAGACTATTTCACTGCAAACTCTCTGAAGAGGTCGATGGTGGAAGCTTAAAGGGATTATATGCTTGGTTCTCTACATCAGGGAGTGGTATTTGATGTCATATACTTGTTTGATGTTTATTCCTATTAACTAAAATCCTATTTTCAAAACCCTACTCGTTGCAAAACCTAGTTGCTGCAAACTCCATATTCATTATGAACTAGATGCGTTGAAAACCCTCTGTTTTACATAGTTACTCATAAATTTGTCTATTGGAGGTTTATTTTAGTTTTATTTTGTTATATTTACCTCCATTTCTCAGTTTTAGTCTCTTTTAGTTTCCACACAGTTGCTTTAATCATAAAATCCTCTTGCTAGCAAAACCCTAACTATTGCCAATCACACAACAAAACCCTAAATTGTTAGTTTCCATCACTAACTCTAGTAGAAGATATTATCAAAGGGGGGTGTTGTTTTAGTTTTCATGGATATTCATATATGTTGGTTCACAAATCTAAAGAACATTTTTGTCTTATGTTGTTCATGATTTTTCTCACTTGGTATTTTTGGGAGTCATCCTGAATGGTTTAGAGTTTATACAAGACATCATCAACGGTTTGAATCTTGTCTCCATGGTTTTGACATCAGTTGTATTCATCATAAAGAAGAATGACATATATAAGAAGTTCGCAGTGCATTCTTCTTAAGGCGTTGTGAACTGCTAAAATTAAAACAATTTGCAACAAATTAGTAAGAATCAAAGTAATATTTTCATCATATCATGAAATATACGAACTAGGTTTTTCTGAAATTTTTTGTGGAGAAGAAACATAATGTATTTGAATTTTTGAACAAAAATCAGCTTGACCTAGTTAGTCATTTTGGCAGAAAGTTGTAAACATCACCTACAAGAAAGTTTGCAACGAATCCTACAGATGCGTTGCAAAATCTAATAGACTGATAAATCTGAGTTGTAGGAGGGTTTCCATCTATATGAGGAGGTTAAAATGGTTCCCTAGGAGGTAGTTAGACATCAAGGGACACTTGTACCTGACATCCATCTTCATTGAATCTCGATGTAATGAGTTCGTTGCAGTTGTATTTAATATTGCCAACAACTTCCTGAAATCTAGCAGTTTGTTGGATTTTTGTTTGTTTGTCTATTGCCACATATCTCCAAGGCACAAAATCCAATGCATGGGGAAAGTTGTGACCTAATAGAGATATTTTTGATGTATCTGGCTATTTTATGAGGGAGGTAACTCTTAGAGAGGGAGAGTGGCTATTTTCATACTCATATCTTTACTCTCAGCTATAACATAGTTTTTCAGGTTGTATGTAATCAGACTTAATAATCTTGAATAGTTGAATGATCAGTTTCTTGTCTAACTTTCATATATGTGTTTCAATATTACTTTGATGCTATCTATTGATGAAGGATTCATATTAGTACTTGTTCCTTTATGCAGTGAATGATTTAATGTTTGTTACTGGTGAAAGTGTTATCAAAGTACTCTCTTGTTGTTATGGGAATTTTAATTGAGAACTTAAATTCCCATAGCCTTAAGATCCCTACTTGAATTGATTCCCTTGGCATTTGATCCCTGAATGTTGTGACTGTCGTATTGATTTTATTGATTTGTTGTGAAGAATTGTGCTTTTTACTTCGTCCTCATCGCTAGTTCATTAGTCCATGCCCGAGCAGTCGACCAGGAGCCGTATTGACGGTCATCACTTTGGTGCATAGAGACCTATAGATTCTAATGCCCTGCTTTTCTGTGTGTGGATGATGAGCAAAGGATAGTTTGCCCAACTATCTACCTTTGTTGGTTGTTCCTGGTGGAGTGATTGTCCTGCGCCTTTTTGTGATTGATTACCTCTACGATTGTTATTCCTTTCCCACAACGAACTGCTTATGATCCTCTATGTTGATCCCTACGTTTTAATACCCTTCCTGGAAATTATTTAAGGTTGTGTTTTTAATACTTCTCCTGGTGAATTTACTGTGTGTTCTTTTTTTAATCTAGTCTTCCATTTACTCTTCCTTTGGCCACTCTGGACCGTGTCTTATTCTTTGATTACATCTATGTTTTCATGTGATTGATTATCTTTGAGTTCTTGGAGTATTTACCCCGCCTTTACACATTACTTATACTATGATTTTCGTGG
>SNQJ01S0007557.1:13556-28616 GCA_010110895.2 Picea sitchensis
AGCATCTACTATGTGAGGTATATCTTCATAATGAAGCCATTCCTAAGAACAGACAGCTTAATCTTAATCCTCTTGTTGGTGATATCCAGATTCGGGCACTCGCCTCCTTCCTTACCAACCAGATTACGTGGCAGAATGATTTTCTAGCTGCCAAGCATAATGAAGATAACCGTCTCCTCTGGATACGGCCAGAACCATAGAACGTTGCCACCTTTGTTGCAGAATATTATCATTTTTTGAAGAAACCAGGGATGACTCAATATATATGGCAACTACAGGCAACAGTACTTCAAGATTATCAACAGTTTATTAAATCCACAGAGACTGTTGCCCTAAAATCAAACAACATGTTTTAGCAACAATATTCTGAGAAAAGGCAGGAGCACAATCCCTTTAGTCCTACAATCTTGAGACAACAATCTTCCAAGTACCTAGTTACATCAAATCTGTCCAGCAATGTGCTGAAAATTGGATAGGTTATCAGTTCCATTTTCCCATTCTGTGGATGCCAGCAGAGAAGTATCAAGTTCATCATAAGTTGCCCAAGAAGGTTGAAGTAGCATCCTGGCAAAGGCTACAACATGTTTAAGGATTCAGATCCCCAATAGACAGTACTTTCTACAGCTACTGCTTAAGTAATTTACACGCCCAGAGTCGGTATCTGGATTCTGATTCTGATTGAAGTTGCTTGAGGACATGCAACCTTTTTAGTTGGGGGGGATGTTAGGACCCTATAATGTACCTTTTTTCTCATACTTTTTGTTATCATTACATCCTTTTCCCACTCATATTTAAGCCTACATTATCACCTTAATCTATTTTTCCAAAGGTATATAACGTTTCTTCTCTTTGTTATATGTTTAATTTGTTTTACATGTAATTTTACACTACTTTCATACTTAGCCATTAATCAAAAATATATAGTTTCTAAAACAGTTTGAAGACTACAATTAATATATCGTTGTTGCTTGAACACCATGTTGTTGAAACAGTCAAATAGTACGCAAATCCCATTGCTGAAACAGTCCGTGATTTGCGATGCTAAAACAGTATTTCACATACAACAGTAACAAGAAAAGATAATTAAAAGAGTCGTTACACTGGCCACAACAGTTGTACCTCAAGCTAGCACCATTACAACCATCGTCATTGCTTGAAGACCACGTTGTTGAAACAGTCCGTGATTTGTGATGCTGAAACAGTATTTCACATACAAAAGTAACAAGAAAAGATAAATAAAAGAGTTGTTACACCGGCCGCAACAGCTGTACCTCAAGCCAACACCATTACAACCACTGTAACAACATTTTTCTACGGAAGATCAGAATATCCTATTCCAGCATAGAAGATTAGATCAGACCAAGAATAGGATTTGTATGTACACATGTAATTTTATGCTTAATTGTATTAAGAGTATTCTCCTCTTTAAATAGGGGAGAAATCATCATTAGAGGGGAGATTACAAAAGGCTTAGCTAGAAGGGAATTACAGAGAAGGAGCGTGTTCACTTTTGATATTGTAACTTGTCACATTTGACAGATGAATAAAAGATCATTATGAGCATTTCTTCTTAGTTCCTTTCATTTCTGGGGAATCTTGTGAGAAGGAGAGGGCCCACCTTCTTCACAAGATTCACCCATTAGTTTCTGTAGTGTGTTAGTATTGTTTTTATCCATACCTTGTTAAAACTCTGTTTTGCTGAAACTTTGTTTCCACTGATTGTTACATCGTTTTCATACAATTCATTCCTAGGTAATTGTTAATCATTTTGATTGGTAATTTTGTTTGCAAAATGAGTTTATGAAAGTGTGATAGTCAGAGACAGGTGCTGAAGATTCCTGCTTTGGGGAATAGGGTCATTTTCTCTGTTACAGAATAGTTAGTCTTCTTTGCAGTATGCTGAAAGGTTCATTTTTCCTAGGTTGTTGTTTCTTAATGTAATCCAGGATTCTTCTGATAATTATTTTCCTTTGAATCTTAAATTTTGCAATAGATAGATTGCTTTTACTGTAATTCAAAGTAGAACTTCAGTTTGTTCAAAGCAAGGTGTTATTAGTGTAACTTTTACTACAACTTTGGATTGCTTTTGAGATTGAGCATATACAGTGTGTGATTGCCTTTGAAATAAACAGACTTCCCTGGGTTGACAATTTATGTAACACTTGATTGTTTTTATTAATAAGCAATTATAGTGACCAGCACTAGGAAGCTCTATCACCTTAGCTATGAGGGCTTCATCCACCTGGAATTCATCTTGACCGATGACTACTTTCCTTCCATCGAAAGTCAGGGAAAAATCTTATGCCACCTGCTGGTGAGAGCTCTGTAATTTTTTACAAAAATTATAGCAACCTGCGTCCCTAAAAAGTTGGCATACCTCCGAGTGTGATTCCAAGTAAATAATGGCATCTAGCTCCTTCCTCAGATTTGATCCTCCTTTATTCATCTATCGCAATGTTCCTGTACATCTGCAATTGAAAAATCGGGTTTTGGGGGAAAATTACACAGCGTAGACTTAGGAATAGTTGGCTCGGCTGTGACAGGGACGAGAAGTATGAGGCGTGCATTAGAACATGGCGTTGATTACAAGGGATGAGAAAGAGCGGCTTAAGATTTGAAACAATCATGGTTGGTGACTGTAATGATGGGAAGTATGTAACCATCTGATTTGATGAAACAACAATTTGAAAAGATTTGATATATCATGCAGAGATCAGCTCCAAGTCTCTAAACAGTTTCTCCTCCTTTCTTTTCGGCAACCAATTGCAATTATAAAACCTCAAACCCGACAGTTTAGGCGTGTGAAAGGAGGTGCTGACTCCTCCCATGCTACTGCGATTTTCGTGGCTAAAATAGCCCTGAATTTCTTTGTTTAAGTTGCCAAAAGCTAAGGCTTTCGATAGCTAAGAAGCACTTTTGAATAAGCACCTAAGCCACCGAAACCTGAGATTTGACTTAAATCAAATTAAGAAGAAACCAAATGTTTTTTCTAAATTTTATTACATGCATAAAGCTCTCAAAAATGAGCTTTAAAAATTTAAAAATGTATTTTTTGAATGGCATCCTATCACCTAAAATAAAACAACTTGATTAACTTATTTGAGGAGATAACAGGGGCATGTAATTAGATTTTGTATAGCTTCAAAGTCAAATATAGTCATAATTAATGTAACATGATATTTAGTGGAAACAACTACATCCACATCGAAAGGTTCCCATCTTGGAACTCCAACTCCAACCTCAATACAAGATAAAAGAGTAGGATTGTCATTAGTTGAAAATATACCAATGTGAGATTTTTCACCATTATTAAATACAATGAACTCAAGTCCAAAGTCACAAAATGCACCTCTGAATAGTCTACGAAGCTCTGAATTAATGAAATCTAATGGTGGCCAATGCTTATGACCATAATCATCAAAGTCCATCACTTTTCCAAGACTTAGTCCTATGAACACTATTAATTAGAATTGAGGCAACTATCCATGTAGAAAGTACAACAGAAGTGATTAAATCTTGCAGTTTTCCAACGAAATCAAATGTTTTTCTCTTTCCAATATCATCTACTAAAATAAGAAATCGCTAGACAAGTCCCATATTTCAGCAGTCCTCTCCTCATGTAGCTTGGTAGACTTTACACCAGCCAAAATAAAGTTCTTTAACCTCATTATACTCCACAAAGATCAATTTATTTTTATTCTTACCATCGTGACAACCTCGTCAAGTGCCCTCTATAGTGCCTTTGCTCTAGATTTACCTATGCTTGAAAATTTAGGCAAATTGTTTTTGGAGTTACAACAACTAAAAAGTATAGGAAATTGGTACATACAAGAGTATTGGGTGGAATTTGTTACAAGGGTGAGAAAATTACACTAACTTAAAAGTTGCATGTTAAGTATAGGAAAAAAAGATTTTTCGAGTAAGAAAACCTAACTCTAGGTCTACTTTACAATCCCAAAACTACAACTCATTCATGCAATAAAAAACATAAGAAATAAAGCATTGCATTGAAAATGAACAAGACATTTGAAGTAATGTAAAGAATATTGTGTTTCCAATGTAAAGGCCAAGAAGACACTTATTGGATGATCTTGTTGAAGAAGATAGGTTCCAAATCCCCTCCTTAGGATAGGTTCTTAGCTTCCTTGATGTGTTGATGACTCCCTTCTCAATTGACAAGCAAGGTACCTAGACAAGAAATATGTTATCAATAGGAAGAGGTCCTCAATACTTCTGGTGATATTTCAACAACATAACCCTACTTGTGATGATGGATGGAGTGACCTCAAATCCTTTATTTATAGTGAAAATAATGGTTAAACTCCCTTGGCATAGTCTTCCAAATAGTGTTTAAAGATGACCAAATAACAATAGCAATTAGGGTTTAGGATGGTCCACATATAACTAACCTCACATAATACCACTTTGGGCGCATTTATGAGGGCTCAAAATAGTTAAAACTAGCTTTTTACAGAGCAATGCAACTTTTGGGGGTATTATTTGTGTTGCTCATGTTACTATCCAAACTAGTAGCCTTTGTAGAGGTGTTAATGGGGATAAGCACAACATGGGAAACACATCATTGTCACCTTAACACAGTTTCCCCTTCACATTAGGCCAGTTACTTGAACCCATGGAGGGGTATCCCAATCCATGGAAACAAACATGTATAGTACCTTGTGGTAGCTTACGATACAATTAAATTCAAATTACACATCTCAGTATATGGTTAGATAGACCAGTGCCAATGAAGTAGCCAAATGCCTCAAGAATTTTCAACTAGGAGCTAGGGAAATAACTAACACGACATAAATAGGATTACGATCTAATTAATTAAGTGTTGAGAAATGAAATGAATATGTCACAACAAAAATATAAATCAATATTGTGATGTCGCTCTTTGGATGAATAAACAAGTACCTTTTACCACACAATAGTGAGATCTAATCACATAAAACCAAGAACAAATGATATACTTGAGTTACCTATTGATTGTGTGTTAAAAATTTGACCATATTTCTTTTGTCCACAAATTATAGAATCTAATATATGATAAATAACACAGAAAACATAGATTCTGGGTGAGGAAAATAACCCCAAGAGTACCTAAAAGCACTTGTAATGGTAAATATTCGCTACTTTAGCTAGGGAAATGAATAAACTATATTAAAACATCCTATAAATGAATGATTTCAAGTATAAATGAATAATAACCATGAAATTAGCTCAAACTTGCAAAGAGAGGTGGTGAATCCCCCTAGGGTTTCACCAAAAATATCCAAAATGTAAAATAACAACTATGAAGCACTTAGGAGACAAATTTCACTGTCAATAAGCGTTAGATATCCCTTATAAACAATCCAAAAGTGAAAATATAGCCAGGGTAGGGTTAAATTTCACCTTTTAGGGTTAAACCTTAGCTTTAGGGTTTGACCTATTCCAATTTTTTGTGTTGCAATTTAATTTCCAGAGTTGATAAACCTCTTAAATCGGCCCATAAAACATTAGATTAAACCTCTAAGCACAAATGTGTGGGGCTACTTTTCACTATTAGGGGTAAAGATCAACAATTTACCACAAACCCCTAAACAAAACTGTCTAAAAAATAAAAATAAATCGTTAACTTTATACTAGACAACAAAAGGATCTTCTATTAAAAGTTCAAAATAATCCCCAAATTCACAATAATTTCAAATTTGAAATGAGAAGAATGCCTCTCTTTATAGATGAGGCATTTAACTCCTCATTTTTTATTCCCTAAATTAAACCTAAAACCTAAATGATAAAACAAAAGTAATTTATCATCCACACAATTCAACAATTTGGACACTAAGTGAAAATACAATTCAAATTATGTTATAAATGCATGAAAACAAAGGAGGTAAAACAAAAATAATTTATCATCCACACAATTCAACAATTTGGAGACTAAGTGAAAATACAATTCAAATGATGTTATAAATGCATGAAAACAAAGGAGGTGACGTGGACTTCACCCTTGAAGGGGAACGAATATTGGATCATCAACGTTATCATGAAAGGGAGCTCGAAACTCTTAGAAAGTCTCCCATACTTCAACATTGTCCCCCCTTGAATGTGGACGAAATCTTTACAAATGGACGTCACTGCTCTTAACATGGAACGATTCCCTTGAATGTGGACGACACCTAAGTCCTCTCAACATGCACTTCATGTTTTGTCCACATTATAAAAAGGCACTTTTAAGTTGTCTCCACTTTATTAATGTTTTGTCCAAAGGCACTTTTAAGTTGTCTCCACTTAAAGTATAAAGTGATTTAATGATTTAAGTTAATGATTTAAGTTGTCCCATGTCATGATCTTCCACTTAGGAGGATTTGGGCAATCATTAACCAATACTTTTACAACAATTATTTATGGTGGTCACATATATAGAAATCATTACAGTTTGGGAATTTCATTGATGTTAGAAAAAAAATTAAGTCTTAATTAGAACTTAACAACTGGTTAGTTATGATACAGTTTATTTTCTTGATCCAAATTTGTATCATGTGGTATCCAAGCATATGTAGATGATCTTATGGGTTTAGTAGTTTATTAGACATAGGTAAAAACGGTGGACATAGATAAAAAAGTGATTGCCAACTCTATCAACTAGAAGATATGTAGATGATCTTATGGGTTTAGTAGTTTATTAGACATAGGTAAAAACGGTGGACATGGATAAAAAAAGTGATTGCCAACTCTATCAACTAGAAGACCCAAAGTCAATTTTGGAAGACCCAGAATCAATTTTGATTGTGTGTTAGAACATAGGTAAAAAAGGTGATTGAGAACTCTATGAGGAAGACCCTCACCCAATTTTGATTGTGTGTTAGAAATCAAAGAAGGTGGCACTGCATTTTGCATTTCTTTGTGTTTTTTGAATTCAAAGTAAAAAGGGCAAATTTAGTTTGAAATATATATTAAAAAAAAAAAAAAAAAGTGGCACTGCATGTTTGTTTTGAGCAAAGGTTGTGTTGAAAATTAAAACATATTGAACAAGACATCTTCAGTCGAATGACCTTAGTCATAGTAAACTTCTCTGAGTAAGCAAACATAAATAAACACAGAATGTGTGTTAGCGAATGGATAACTTCATGGGATAGTATAATTGGTAAGATGTACGCATACATACTCTTTTAGTATGGGAAGGTTTCATGGGATAGTATAATTGGTAAGATGTACGCATACATACTCTTTTAGTATGGGAAGGTTAAGATATAGGAGGTCACGATTTCAAACCTTGTATCTTTGAGATGGAAAGGTTACAATAAGAAAAGATCACGAATTCAAACCTTGTATCCTTGAGAAAGAAAAATTACATTATGAAGAAAGAGATTACGATAGGAAGAAGTCACGAGTTCAAACCTTGTATCATTGAAATTGCATATTTATTTATTTTTGTTATTGTTGAGGAAACATCTTAACCGTTAAAAGTTTATCAATTATACGATAGGTGCGTCCTCCGGGCATTGGACAACACATATTGCAGTGCTGTGAACAGATAGAACTTTGTATGTTTCAAAGTGTTGTGGATTTTCTCCCACTGTTGCTTTGCATCGGATGATCCGATTTTGACGGTATTTAATGCTATCATTTAATTTTCCTGGTTTGGACCTCCAGTTCAAAGCTTGCTTGTGGCCTGGGTGAAAGGATTGGTCGCTTGACTTGGTAATCCACGACCCAAAAGTTTAAACAGTGTTATCAGCAATTGTATTCCAGAGCTTGCATATGGAAGCTTCAGTATTGTCGAATTTTCTTGATCTAGTTTGCAGCAACTCGTTACAGTCAATCTGTAGCAGCTCTGCGTGAAGGAAATGCGAGGAAATCTAATGTCTTATTTGATGGTGGTGCGATTATTTGCATACCCTTATAATTTGAATCTCTTATTTGATGTCATAGTGGTGACTAGGTCTCAGTTTTCCCAAACATATGTACAGATGTTGATGATGAACTTCTAAACAGTCAGATATATGTGAAATAGTAGTACCAGATCTACTGCCATCGTATTAAGTTCAGTGCAAATCTATCTTACTTATCAGCGATTCAACTACCCTTGCGATGGAGAAAGATTCATGAGCTGCAGACAGGCTAACAGTATTGAGTTTCAGGCTAACAGTATTGAGTTTTGAATGAAGTATGCCATTGTGATTTCATACTATTTCAGGATAATCCATTGTTTGAAATACATATTGACAAACAAAATGAGTACAATAAGGATGAAAATGAATTCAATGAAGACATTCGGTTGAGTGGATGACACTTATAAATATGAGTTGGAAGTCCCTATGACAAAAACAGTTGCAGATAAATGTGAGGAAGCAATTAGAATGGGAAGAATTACAATTTAAACATAATAGATATGGCTTAGGATACAACAAAGTTCATGATAACTTTTTTATTCCTAATTACTACAAACTTGTTTTTTTTTGTAAGTGGAAGTTTTTTGAATGATAGTCGGAAGGTAGAGCTTGAGGATATTGGTAAGGAACAGGTATAGGGGATCGATGAGGATGATGATGTTGCTATAGGTATTGCAGATTTGTATGATGCTCAATTTGATAATGAACCCATACAGTGCAAAAATTGTCATCAGTTTGGCCATGATGAGTCAAAGTGTTTTGATCTTCACCCATGCAATTTTTGTGGGAAGACCAATCACCTCTCAGTAAGGTGTCAAAAGAGCAAGAAAATTCAGAGGAAACATATTCATTTTGAATGGTTAGGGAACTGGCGTTGGAGTTTGGAAGCCAATTTATTGGAACGATCTTATCGACGAGTTTGTAAACAAGTATAGTCATTATTGATAGGAGATATTTCTACAGTTGATGGACATAAATGTTTTTCAGGATTGGATGATACAGGGCATGATCGGGGACCCCTTGACGTAATCTTATGAGTTGAAGATCGAGTCTTCAGAATTTGCTCGATACACACTGGATTTTGTGGATACAGGGTTTGGATGTCTTTCGACACTTTTTTTTGTCAAGTGGATTCTTGACAGTTTTTTAGTGTGTTGATTTCTGAGAACATTTTGTGAACTTATTTGTTCACTTGATAGTATTCGGACTTTATAGGGCTGATCTTTAGATCTAGCAAAGGGTAGTTGTTTCTTCTGCATTTGTGCTTGGCACATTCATGTTTGTCAGGCATTTTCAATATTTGGGATGTGTTGGACATGTAGTCAATAACTTCTCATCGGGGTTTTCTCTCATTGGGGTTTTCTTTCATCGGTTTTGGGTTCACTTCAGTGAACACCTACAAGTTGTCTAGCTCATTTGTTTCACAGTGAGTTTTCTAGACTTGGTTTCAACGTCCACTTTTGGCGGTTTTTCAGGAAGATCTTCATTGACACTCATGAGATTTCATACCATGAGTTACAAATTGAAGACTTGGATATGTTATCATGTTTTTCACTAGTTTTTGTTGTTAAGTTGATACATTTGTATGGAATTAAAATTAAAGGGGGGTTTTTTAGAAATAATCTTAAGTCATAACTAGACCTTAACAATTAGTTATTTATGATATGGTTGTGGCATCGTTACATTGAGTTGTATTATTAATGTACCACTGATGTACATATTATTTGACTTGGCTTGGTGCCTTTTCTGCCCATCTTCTTTGTCTTCTTGATTTTGTTAGTTATTTTACTTTCTCAACCATTTTCTTGATCCACATTTTTATCAATCAGAGTGGTCACATCTCGTGAAAAAATGTAGGGTATGCTACAGAGAATTTAGTGTGTAACATTCTGCATGCACTTAATTTGTTTAATATATGCGATATCCTTTTTTGGTCAAATTTAGGGTTTGAATCTATTGTTTACGATGATTTTGAGGTTATATGGTAGTGGAAAGGGGCTAAAAATGATGGTTATGCATAGTGATAGTGATGTATTTCTATAAGACTACTACAAATGTCACAAGTGATCATTTTTATGTAATACAGATTCTCGCTTGATGTGTAAGGTTAGGAGCTAATCATATGACCAAAATACATCACAGTTTATTTATCTAAGTATAGGGGGGACAAGGAGGCAGAGGAGTTTCCAAGGAAGTAGGCCAACCCATGGAAGGGCAATGGAGAACCACCTATCAACAAGAAGTTAGAAAGGTGATATATATACAAGATATCAATAGGGATGAGGTAGGCATACCCATCCTCATTGAGATATACCATAATATTGATACAATGATGTTCCATGGAATAAATGGGTTGGGATCATGGAGAAAAATGGTGTCCCAAAACAATACATGGTCATGGATAATAAGCACCAAAATACAGTACAATGATAACACCAACTAAGATAAACATAATGAAGGTTGCAACTAAGTTGAATATGTATGAATTGATGCCCCTAGGGGGAGAGAGGAAATAGCCAAAGGATCCATGCTAAACGGGCAGAGGAGATCTAAATATCTTAAGTGATCTAGCAAGAGAGAAGCTCAAACTGATGGCTCTAAAAATGGTTGAACTGATCCTATCAAATCCAAAGAACTTCAACTGAGGTTGGATCACTAAAATATATGTATGAATCTCAACGGTGTGAAAATGAGTTGGAGTTGAGCATGTGAAATCCTACCAACTCTGAGAGTAATGAGGTTTCCCTCAACATGGTCCAAGGTAACCCAATATTAAGAAAAAATGGACAAAGGCACATTATACTAACCACTTGAATGAAAGTGTAGGTGTCGATAGGGGGAATTCCACTGGCACTTAGGAATAGGAGGAAATCCCAAGGACTAGCATCCAAAGTATGACAGATGGAGCTATTGTTGAAATTACTAAGACAATTGAGAGGGGGGGGTGAATCAGTTGTAATTGAGCTTAAACAATTTTAAGTCTATTAAAACATTATTAATCTTCCTTCAAGTGATCATCAACAATATACAGCATATGGACGGTCAAAGTAAAGAGNACGAGGAAACCCATAAGGGGAGAAAACCTCTTCTTCTTCGAAATGATAGGAAATCTTTTAAGTTATGTACATCATCTATCATTGAGCACCAACTCAATGTGAGGTTGCTACCTCTGTTTTACAAGCTGCAACTTGTTTGAGAGAACCAACTCTCTAGTTTCTCTAGCACCCACTAGAAGGAAGCACCAACTCCCTTAATGTTCCAGCACCAACTGGATGGAAGCACCAACTTCCAGTTACACAGGCTCCATCCTGTATAACATAGAACACTTGTTCTCCCTTGCACCACCCTGCCACCCTGGTTTCTCTGGATGGAACCAGATGGAAGCTACAACTTCCTATGTTCAATCTCTCACTTGAACCTCCGAGGACAACAGTCCTCCCAAGCACCTCCCAACCTCCCTAAAATATGAATGAATAAATAAACAGTCAACTACGCAGATAAATCAATTCTTACCAATCTTTCTTTGTTCTGTAAATCTGGTCTTCTACTAACTGTTTTGTTATTCTTCTCTTCCTCTGTCTGTTCAGCAGGTCTGCTCTGCATCAACTTGTTCTGTCATTCTACTCTGCTTCAACTTCTCTTCATCATCTGTTACTCTTCTCTGAGTTTCATCTCACACTATGCATATTCACTACATTACAGAAGGAGGTAAATCCATACCAAGGTGAGATGGATTTACCTCTCACCTTATTCAAGATGGAATTGAAAGTGGACTTAAATCCATACCAAGGTGAGATCTATGTGTTAAAATTGAATCAATGGTTGCAACAACTCAAAGTTTGTTTTAGCATTCATCGTATAGATGAGGGGAAGAATATTGCATTTGCTATATTGAAGTTAGATGGCCATGCTTTAACCTGGTGGGAAATCCACATGGAAACACTTAGGCTAGAGGGTGATCCATCAGTAACTAGGTGGGAGGACTTCAAAATCCTCATCAATTCCCAATTCTACCCTATTGGGTATGTAGAGAAAAAATGGATCCAGTGGCACTACTTCAAGAAGAGGTAAAGGTTGAGTGTATAGGAGTACACCACTATGTTCAGAAAGATGGCCACCATGTTGGGTATCTCTCCCAATAACCTAGATGTACTCCTCAGGTATCTTGGGGGTTTACACAATCATCTACGAAATCATGTGATGGTCTTCAAGAAAAGGAAAATGGATTAGGTGTGCGTACAGGCACAGTACCTGGAAAACATAGGACAAACAAAAGGGAAGCCAACTGATTTGAAGCAGAAAGAGCACTATGAAGCTTCCAATGAGGGGAAGAAGAAGTGGAAGGGGGGAAAAGATAAAAATATAGTAGCCATTTCATATCAAAGTAAATATCTTAACAACCATTGCAATATTTGCAGCATTGATGACAACACCAAGGAAAAATGTTGGAAACTACATCCAAAGATGAACCCAAAGAATCGCAAGAAGGAAGGAAAGAAAAAGAACCTTCTAGCCACAAATTCAAGAAATCAATTTGAAAGTAGCTCGGATATGGATGAAAATATTGTCTGCACATCTATGCAGAAGGAGGTGAATTTGAGTAGCCTTTGTCACCATGAAGAGAGGGAGATGAAAAATCTCTTCCACATCAAGATTCAAGTTAAGAATACCAAGATAGATGCTTTGTTCAAGTCTAATTCATAGGCCAATCTCAGAGAAACATATCTGATCAACAAGCTTGGATTGGAGTTTCATGGTCATCCTAGACCCTATCCATTGGTTTGGGTAAATGTAATTTCCCTAATCTAAACACCATTTGTAGTTGCACATATAGGTTGGTGAGTCATTGACAACAATTGCAATTGTAGGGAGATGAAAAATCTCTTCCACGTCAAGATTCAAGTTAAGAATACCAAGATAGATGCTTTGTTCAAGTCTAATTCACAGGCCAATCTCAGAGAAACATATCTGATCAACAAGCTTGGATTGGAGGTTCATGATCATCCTAGACCCTATCCGTTGGTTTGGGTAAATGTAATTTCCCTAATCTAAACACCATTTGTAGTTGCACATATAGGTTGGTGAGTCATTGACAACAAGTGCAATTGTAATGTAGTGGAGGTGAATTTGAGTAGCCTTTGTCACCATGAAGAGAGGGAGATGAAAAATATCTTCCACATCAATATTCAAGTTAAGAATACCAAGATAGATGCTTTGTTCAAGTCTAATTCACAGGCCAATCTCAGATAAACATATCTGATCAACAAGCTTGGATTGGAGGTTCATGATCATCCTAGACCCTATCCATTGGTTTGGGTAAATGTAATTTCCCTAATCTAAACACCATTTGTAGTTGCACATATAGGTTGGTGAGTCATTGACAACAAGTGCAATTGTAATGTAGTGCACATTATACTAACCACTAGAATGAAAGTGTTGGTGTCGATAGGGGGAATTCCACTGGCACTTAGGAATAGGAGGAACTCCTGAGGACTAGCATCCAAAGTATGACAGATGGAGCTATATATTTGGAAACATATGGTGTGACCAAAACATGTGGGGAGATACCTAAAGGAAAACTCCCTCCTAAGGGATCATACAACTCACACATGTCTAGGAATCTGGGATAATCAACTAGACCACTGAACCAAAGTGTATGAATCTCAATAGTACGATAATGAGCTAGAGTAGAGCACTTGAGAAACAACCAAGTCAAAAATCAATGATAATTCTCCATGCTTGGTCTGAGGTCACACACCAATGAGGAAGATGAGTCTAAGGTACACTATCCTCTAAAAAAAACCCGCAAATATAGGTGTTGAAGTTGATAGGGGAAGGTTGTTGGAGTTAAGGGACAAAGGGATCCTTGAAAACTAGCACAAGGTAGAAAGTATAGGATAACTAATAGAGATTGACACCAAGGGATGATAGGAAGGACAAGAGATATGGACTCAAGACTTCCCTTGTTGAGAGCATAAAGGCAAGGTTGACCTAGAAATGGCTGAAAGCATTCCACGGGGAATGGCCAATTACTGGGCAACATGTTGTTCAATGATAAATCAATAAACTGAGAGGAAAATTAGAGGTTAAAACTTGACAAAACAAGGGACACAATGGTGAATCATCGCAAATTCTCTAAACAAGGTAAAGATAGGGATGTTGCTGCAAATAAATATGGTCAAGGAAGCACAAGACACTCTTGGTATTTCCAAAGGGGTGTCAGGAGGTTATGAAATATCATCATGAAGAGATAAGGGTCTCATTAAAGAATCTTATCAATGTATAAGGGACACAATATCCACAAGAGGGGGGTACAAGGAGATATAGTATGACCCCAAGGGGGGCATATACAACGTTAAATGTATATGATATGACCCCAAGGGGGGCATATAAGGGGTTAAATGTACATGTAATGGGTAAGTGTATATGTAATAGTGGTCATTCCAATTTTATCACATGTCTATTATTAGGTTGGCCACTATTAGATATACATTTACCCATTACATGTACATTTAACCCCCTATATGCCCCCCTTGGGGTCATATCATATACATTTAACCCCATATATGTCCCCCTTGGGGTCATACCAAGATAAATGCCCCAATAAGAAACCAGGTGAATGTAATGATGAAGGTGAAAACTACAAATGGAATTAACCATGGGTAGGGGATAGAATAGTAATCTCTTTAGGGGTTGGTAAATCATGGTATAAAAATGAAGAATCGTCACAGTATGGATGCAGTAAAGGATGCAGTAATTCTAAATGCAAGGGCAAAGGGTGGGAAAAGTATGCACTGATGGGGGTGCTTATTGAGACAATGATGGGGTGGGGTCTAGGGGAACATGCTTTTGTTAGGAACAAAATTATTAATATATCATAAAAAACCACAAGTACACAACATGTACACCAATGTGAACATGGAGCACAACTCCAAGATAGATAAGAGAGATGAGTTACATAATAAATCCTTAAATAATAGGATAATCTCCTCCAAATACCAAAATACATTCATACATCCAAATCACATGTCCTCAATAATGACTACTTGATCTCTATACATACATATTCACACATAATTGCACATGTGGCCCCTTTATTATTAGGTTGACCACTATTACATATACATTTACCCATTACATGTACATTTAACCCCCTATATGCCCCACTTGGGGTCAT
>SNQJ01S0007557.1:63413-94426 GCA_010110895.2 Picea sitchensis
GATAAGAATAGACAGCAATGACATTAATGAATAGCATAGAATGTAGTAACATAAGGAATCAACACTTCATAAGATCAATTCATAACCAATAACAACAAGATATTCATCAACCATGTGAGTTGTGTCACACTTCATTTCAACATCAAAAATGAACAGATCTGCTCTCCAATAGTTCAAGGGGGTCTCACCTACTAGTATTATTTAGTTTTTATAATAATAGGCTTTAGCAACAATTTGCAGGCAAAACTTCGTTGACGTTTTCAATCGTCAACACGTACCTGTGAGCATTCTCTCTATGTGAGAGTTTGTTGGGAATTATTCCCTAGTGCACTGGGAACTAGTTACAGTACTCTGAGATTTCCAGATCTGTCATGTTGTTGAATCCATGGAAGGGAATTGGGGAAGACGAAGGATTGTTGAGAAGATAAGGGGCACACTTCCTGGGGTGGGACAGGCATGCGGGCATTGGAGGGATAGTTGCAACATTCAGCACCTTGGATTGAGCAATCTGGTTGATTGGTAGACCATATTTTGGCACTAGAATTCCTTTTGCCCTAGTGTAGTTTGAACCCCAACACGGGCGTGACCTATTACTAAAATATTATGAGAAACAAAGTCTATGGCTAGGAGGAACGTATGAGTCATGCGTGCAATTGGTGATTTGTTTGAAAGATAAGTGTTATTATGTACTTGTCTATTTACTATGTGTTCATTTACTTGTATTAGTTATGGTGTACCTCGTGTATCATAATGCATATGGATAATGGTTGTTATTTTGTGTAATGTTTTTTTATTCATGTAAGTTCCATGTGGTTATTCATTTTAATAGTTGTACATGCTACATACGTTAGTTGATAAGTGATTTATGTTAAGATAGTCTTGGTAAATGATCAAGAGATTCTTGAGGAAGGCTAGTAGTATTGCGCATGTGGGAAATTGGTCAGGGTGCATATGTGACTGGATTCGTTCTATGCATAGGAAAATAGTTTGTGCACACAGGGAAAGTAGGACTTTCTAGGAAAGTGGGTATGGTTATGCACCGATGGTATTCGGGTGCCCCGTATTAGTATGTGCACAGTAGTGTTCACATGTTTAGAGTGGGTTATATGCATACTAATGTTGGTGAGATCAGCATGTTGGTGTGTGTAGTTTTATTTTGTGTACTTTCGTTGTTATAATCTATTTAATCAGGAAGGAGTGTGGTGTGGTGAGAACCAGTTTGGGTTGTGTGCATTTCCTCAAGTGTTTTCGCATAGTCTGAATGATAATTTTGCACTAATTTTCTAGAGGTAATGTTGCTCAATAGTAAGTTGGGGACCTTACTTGAGGTATCAGAACTGAAGTTGGGAGAGTTTGTGTGAAGGGTTCAGGCCTGGGTGGTTGGGGATATTACAATTTGGTATCAGAGCCATTGGTTCAACACTAGACTTGTATGGGCCAGAATTCATCAAAATTTGCAGAGCTCTAGTTTCAACACTAAGCCTGGATGGGCCAAATTTAGAATTTTAGCGTGAATATGGTGCGCATTAAGTAAGAATGCGTAGATGGGTGCGCTAAGTATATGATATTGCAGAGTGCGGCACTGGAACTGCGCAATAAACAATGGTGCATGGGTATGCGCACTAAAGGGTTTGGGACTGCACAAAACAAAGTTGTGGTGCATGTGCACTACTGATACGTGATGTGCCATTATAATAAAAATAATTACATCGTGCATCATTGTGTGTGTTGAATACTAGTGCATGCATGGGCTTCTGGAGGAAGGATTCTAACAAAATGGTGCAAATTTTTCATGTAGTTGTTGCATGAAATCATCTAACAAATATTAATTGCCTGCACATTTTGTAGAATTAGCAGTGATTAGAGCATGACAGAATGAGTGCCAAAGGTCAAAAGCATGGAAGATGCATAGAGGAATGACAGTCATGACGATGAATTTTGGGATATGTATGTCAGTTTTGGTGTTGATGGTACAGAATCCAATGAAGAACGCATAAATTTGGTAGAACCCATAAATGGACTGTAAAAAGATGTCCAAAGCTATAAATATGGTAATGAAAGGCTTATGAGAGCCAAGGAACAACAATATGACTTCAATGTCAAATTGATGCAAAGCTTGGACAAAATAGAAAAGAAAACATATAAGGAGACAGAGTCAAGTAGATCAAGAAGTCACAAGTCTCATGATGAGAAAAGAAGAAAAGAAAGAATTTATGGTAAGCATTCTTTTAGGAAAGTGCACAGTAGCTCAAGTCCATCTCCTATCAGAAAGAATAAGAGAAGGACTGGGGTGGATGAGCTATAGTGAGAAATGAATAAGATCAATCCTCCTACCTTTGATGGTGAGCACAAAAAGGATGAGGATGCATAGACATGGTTGTTGGGTATGAGGAACTACTTCCAGCTGCATAATTATTCTATGAAGGAATAAAGGGTAATTGATATTTATTAGCTCAAGGAGAAATCATCAATGTGATGGGATTAGTCTGTGCAAGTGCAACACATTGATGAGAAGAAGGTTACTTGGAAGGAATTCAAGCAATATTTTGAATAGAAATATTTAACCAAGCACTAATATGATAGGAAAATGAAGGATTTATTTGAACTCAAGCTTGGGAGCATGACCATAGAGGAGTACAAAAGAATATTTTTAGAGATGCTGAAATATGTACCTTTTATCAAGGATGAACAAGTGAAGATTCAAAGGTACTTGAGTGGGCTACCATCGTTTATTAGCGATAAGATACAATATGATTATCCAAATACATTGGAAGAAAATATAAGCAGAGCTAAGTTCCTTTATGAGCAACAAAGGGGGAGACCGACCTTCCAAAAGGCTTGGGAAGACAAGATGAGAATCAAGGTGTAAAAAAGGAAGAAAGGGACTAAGCCACCATTTTTCAGAAATACTGTGCAAGGATAGCCAATGTCCAAGGAGCCTGGAATGACTGAGGCAATGGAAACTAGGCCAAGGTAGCAGCCAATGAAGTGTTGGGGTTGCCACGGAAATCATATGTTTAGAGATTTCCCTCAAAGAGGTGAAAAACGAGGATTGTGCACAGTGTACAACAAGTTGCAATAATTGAAGACATGGGTAGAAGTGTACCTAGAATTTACGCCACCCTGGACAACAAGCAAGTTGAGTTTCAGTCGCATATGATTGATGTGGAAGGTAATACTAATGACCAACCCATTTATATTTTAATTGACTCGGGAGATATTCATAGTTATCAAGATCCTAAGACAGTGGAAATATTCCATTTTCTGAGAAGCAAACTTGGAAAATATTGGTTGGTCCAGTTAGCTAACTTTGCAAAAAGGAAAATTAATGAGATAGTAAAGGCATATCCAATGGAAATGAATGGATTGCACACAAAGGATGATTTGAATATCATACCTTTAGGCTCGTATGATTTCCTCATTGGCATGGATTGGTTGGATGAGAACCATGTTGTCTTGGATTGTTATAATAAGGCATTTACTTCCCTGGATGAGCAAGGAAATTTGAGCACAGTTCAAGGAATTCCAAGAGTTGTGACTATCAGAGAAATTACAGCCTTGCAATTGAAGAAAATCTACAGGAAGGGATGTCAACTATTTATAGCGCACATGGAGGAGGCACCCATGGATAAAGTGCCAAATGTTGAAGATTGCACAGTGCTAAAGTAATTCGAGGATGTCTTTAAAGAGATGTCGACGTTGCCACCGAAAACAGATATCAACTTCTCTATAAATATGATGTCGGGAACAACTCATGTATCCAAGACCCCTTATAGGATGAGTACACCAAAGTTGAAAGAGTTGCAGATGAAACTTGAAGAGATTTTGAAGAAGGGGTATATATGCCCAACTTTGTCTCCTTGGGGTGCACCAATTTTATTTATGAAAAATAAAGATGGTACATTAGGACTCTGCATTGACTTTAGGAAGTTGAACAAGGTAACAGTGAAGAACAAGTATTATTTTCCAAGGATAGATGACCTATTTTATCATCTAAGGGGCGCAAGGATATTTTCCAAGATTGATCTCAAATCTAGATATCACCAAGTGAGAATAAAAGAGGAAGACATCAGTAAGATTTCCTTCAAAACAAGGTATGGTCATTACAAGTTTACAATGGTTCCATTTGGGTTTTCAAATGCACCAATTTTCTTCATGTGTTTAATGAATTAATTTTTCAGAAGATATTTAGACAAGTTTGTCATTACATTTCCGGATGACATAAGTATTTACTCAAAGGATGAAGAAGAGCATGAGTGGCACTTGAGGATGGTGTTGTAGGTATTGAGGAAGCATCATCTTTATGAAAAGTTGAGAAAGTGTTCATTTTACCAGAGGGATATTCACTATTTAGGTCATATCATTTCAGAGGAAGGAATAGTTGTGGACCCAACGAAGATAAAATCCATTGAGGAATGGCCAATACCAAGAAATGTCACAGAATTGAGATCCTTTATGGGACTACAAGGGTACTACATAATTTCACAATAGAAGATCATGCATATCCATTTGCAAGTATAAGAGACACTAAAGAAGTCACGGGAGAAGTCCAATGATAGACATGACCATCACTGAACAAAGATAACATTTAGAGTGGGAGACAGAGTATGGTTACAACTGAATAAGAAAAGGCTACAGGGTACTGGTAAGAAGATATAGGCTTTGTGGTATGGTCCTTTTGAGGTATTGGAAAAGGTAGGAGATAACACCTACAGACTCCGTATACCCCCATACATGCGCATTTACTCAGTACTGAATGTGGATAATCTCAAAATCTATGATCCTTCCATGCAGGATCAACAGGAGGAGAAGGTCTTATGTTCCATAGAGGACTTAGCACTATATGCTCAGGAAGAGTTGTCAAAGAACACAATTTTTCATAATCGTTTTAGAACCACAAGACGAGGGAAGCATGACCTTTGGCATATTGGGTTGAAAGGACAACTTACAGGAAAAGAAAAGTGGTACCCCAAGGAGAAGGTAGAGTAAAAATTTCCTCACCTCATTCAGTAAATATTTTTAGGACAAAAAGCATCCCTAAATGGGGAGGTGTGATATGGATTGGATCATTATATTATTTTTCATCTATCTCAATACTTTTTGAGTGGAAAAATTTGAGGAATAAGCTTGTAGGGTCATTTCGGCAGTTGGTCCAAATTTGGAAATTGGGGTCCAAAAAACCATCTGAAATATTTTGGATCCATTTTGAGGCATCAAACAACACTTTTTTTGTCCAAAAATTACTATCCTATGATGTTATATATTTGACACAACGATGTCTTTCCAACGATGCAAATTGTTCATCAATTGGAGTTCGTATGAGAAAGTTATGCCTCTCGCAAGTTGACCTACCGTATTGATCACCATGGTGTGTGAGTGGATGCCATGTCAGCCTCAATTACTTAGAAATGTGGGGATAGCCACGTATTCTATTTTATAAGAACATTCTAGAAGTTCCAAAATATTATCACAATTGAAGGTTGAGGAAGTCAAAACCCTACCCCTAGATGGTTATCGGGCTATCTTAAATACCAGGCCATTAGGAGAAGAAGGAGTTCCATTATTTTTCATTGTATCTTGTTCCATAGCTAATAAAAACATCGAAGAGTGGTATTTTGTGAGAAAAACATAGGAGGAGAGATTTTGTAGCGTCCATACAGGCCATAGTTCAAAGGCCACTCCACAAAGAGTGTATCTTTCTTTGTACTTTCATCATTTATATACCAGAGAAAAGAGAGTAGAGTAGCCTCACCTTCTAGTTGGATTTTCTCTTGTATTGGGTTTCATAGGTCATATCTTGTGTGTATTTTTGGATGGTGTGATTTTATTTTATTATTCGCTATTTTATGTATTTTATCTATTTCATGCATAAGAAGAAAAATTAGTAACTAAATATTCTTGAAATCTAAGGAAAAATAACCTTAATAATAAAGATTTCAATTATTTATCAGATCTATTGTGATGAACTTTTCTAGTGGATCATCCACGGAAGTTTATAGATCATAGGGGGTCAACAGTAATGCTAGCTTTGGAATATATGAATCATAATAACCAACTAGCTGGAATGCAGAAGACACACTTAAGAGGGTTTAATTATATGTTATATTTGCAACACCTAAGGATGATAGTACAAAAGTATTGTAAGTGTTGTAACCATTTCCTCAAGAGAGCTATGAGATAATCAAGATAGGACAAGATAATGTGAAAAAGGTCATGGAAGCAGTATGACATGTGATATGACCCTAACAGGGGTGTTTATGGGGTTAAATGTATATGATATGACCCCAAAGGGGGCATTTGGCGGTTAAATGTGTAATGGGTAAATTTATATGTAATAGTGGTCAGCTTAATAATATAGGGGCCACATGTGTAGGAGAATCTCCTTCAAATACCCAAATAACATCCATAAATCCAAATCACATGTCCTCAATAATTACTATGTGATCTCTATATATACATATTCACACATTGCACATGTGGCCCCTTTATTATTAGTTCTACCAATATTGCATATACATTTACCCATTACATAAACATTTAATTACCCCCCTATATGACCCCTTTGGGATCATATCATATATATTTAACCCCATATACACCCCCCTTGGGATCATACCAACATGGCACCCTGGAATGTGGCTCCAACATTCTTTAATCTGAAGGGAATAATAGTATATGTGAAGGTCCCTTGTGGGGTAGTGAAGGAAATATTGTATTGATCTTGGGGCTGAATCTAAATCTGATTATAACCTGATAACCAATCCATGAAACAAAGGATCACATGTTAGGCACATGCATCAATAATTTGGTCAAGAAAGGGAGTCAATAGTTTTCTTTAGGAAAATCCCAATTTAGATCACATAAATCAATATAGACACGAATAGTGCCTTGTTTCTTTGCAATGGGCACATGATTAAAGACCCATGTTTGTAACATACCCAACCACCCCTATACACTATCAGGATGGTGGGTTAATTCAACATTTCCTTTCACTTTCTCAATATTATTTTTGGTACATTTTTATAATTTACCTAGCCTTCTAGCTAGGTTATAATTTCATATATTATAACTTTGATATTATATTTCTATGTTGTCTTATTATTAATTATTTTATACATGCAATCACAATTATGCAGGATCAAACATACAACATAATAGCATTCATTTCATATCATAAGTTGTTGGTTGTGGAGCCTGGTTATCTTCTTGATTCAAAGGTCTTTTACTTTCAGCTGTGTTTATACCCCATGAAGTATTTACACCCCATAAGTATGTACACTCTTCCATGCGAGGGAGTGCAGAGGGGGGGTACCTCCTCTACAAGGTTCGGGGGGGATATCCCCCTGGCTGGGGGAAAGCGAGCCCCCAACGGGGGTTCGAGGGCAGCATCCCCCGATGGGGGTTCGGGGGCGAAGCCCCCGAAGGATAAATTGCCTTGTAAAAGTATATTGTAATTTCATTGTAAATCTGGACCATTCATTATAAGTTCACAGATCTAATGGTATAAATTATGTTAGGGCTTTTTTCCCTAGAAGGCAACCCTCTTTTATGAGGGAAATGTATTGCGGCTATGTATGACATGACTGTATGTATGTGATTGAATATTGTATTCTAAGATAGGAGACTATGAGAGAAAGAAGAGGAAGTTGTGAGGTTTTGTTTCATTGGTTTTATCCCTTCATATATTGGATAATAATAAAGGAAGGACCTTGAATTTTCTCTGGTGGCATATCCACAGAATTGAACCAAATAAATCTGTGTCTCCTATTGTATTGTGTATCTTATGTGTTTGTTTCCATTTGTTTTATTTTTTATTGCTCCCACGATCCTATTTTTCCAACAAGCGGTATGAGGCGAGAAAGGTAACTACTGAGGAAAAGAGGGTTCTACAGTTCAGTGGGAGAGAAAGATTCGAGAAAGATGGAAAGTTTAAATTAGAAATTTAGCAAGCCAAAACTACAGGTTATGGAAGATGCAAATGGAAGACTATTTATATCGAGAAGGATCTATTCCTACCATTAGAGTGAATATAGCAAAGAATTCAGTGACTATGAAGGACGAAGAATGGAAGAATCTTGACAGAAAGGCTCTAGAGCGATATGGTGAGCTTTGTGACATTGAGTAGCTTCCATTTTCAAAGAAAAGACAACAAAGGGTTTGATGGACACATTGGTCAAATTCTATGAAAAGCCACAAGTAATAGGTATTTCTAATAGAGGAAGCTATTTAATATGAGAGAGATGTCGGTGGGTCTATTAGGATCATTTAAATGATTTTATCACAGGTTACTAATCAACTAAGTTAAGCCAAGGTGGACTTTGATGATGAGGTCAGGAGACTCTTCTAATCTTGTGCTCATTGCGAAAACAGGCAACTTGGTCATGGTTGTAAGTAACTTCACCTTTGGTTCAAATACTTTAAAAATTTGATGATGTTGTTGGTGTTATCCTTAGGTGAGACATCAGGAAATGCAACGGAAAAGCACAAGCGAGACATCAAGAAATGCGTTGGTTTTATGGAGAGCAGGAAGACAAAAGAATAGAGAAAGGGTTTTGAGGCAGGAAATTCTAGGAAGGGAAGATCTAAATCAGGACTTGGAAAGATAGAGTGTTAGGTGTGGGAAGAAAGGACAATGAAGAAAGGCTGCCGAGATCCAAAGAAACAAAGAGATTGACGGAAGGAGAGAAATTAGGAAGCAAAATGTAACAGGTGATGTGTTACAAAATGCTGTGATTCTTTACATGGGCTAGCTATTTTCAAGTCTTGGGTAGTAGATCTAGGGGCTTCATTTCATACCACACCCATGAAACATTTTTTCTAGATTATATTCCAAAGGTGATTTTGGGCGGGTTCATTTGGGTGATGATGCACCATACAAAATGGTTGGAATGGGAAAGGGAAAAAAAACAGCGCATAATGGGGAAACCAATGGTTGTTGAAAGAGGTAAGACATGTTGTTGATTTAGGAAAATCGAATTTCAGCAGTGGGTTGGAGAGAAGTGGTTGTGTATCCATATTTATAGATAAGAGATGGAAGGTCATCAAGGGATCATTGGTGATAGCAAAGGATAGAAGATAGGTGTGTATTTATGTCTGGTAATATTGACTCTTCTATCTATTTAGCTTCTCTAGGAGTGGATAAAACTCTTGTGGCATCCATAGAGTTTTGGGACACATGAATGAGGGAGATGTGGATGCCTTCAAAACAAAACATTTTCTTCCAAATATTAAACAAATTGATTTACGGACTTACGTGAGCGGTTTATGGAAAACATAAGAGGGTCAGATTTCTCAAAGTTGGAAAAGAAAGAAGGAATTGAAAGGTTAGAGCTTGTGCATGCTGGTGTATGGGGACCGGCTGGGTATCATCTTGGGCTCTCATTATTATATTACTTTTATTGATGATGCAACTAGAAAACTTGGGTTTATTGCATTGAAAAAATCGATGTTTGATACTTTTAGGAAATGGAAAGATTTGGTTGAGGAAGACGGAAAAAAGTTAAAGTGTCTCGGATCCCGGATAATGGAGTTGAATATTGCACAAGGAGTTTGATGATTACTGTTCATCTGATGGAATTAGAGAAGATAATTCAAAGAACACCACAAGAAAATGGTGTGTCAGAAAGGATGAAACAGGACAATCATGGAGCGTGCAAAGGAGTATGAGATTGCATGTTTTTTTTTTTTTTTTTTTTTTTTTTTTTTTTTTTTTTTTTTTTTTTTTACTTAATAAACATAGGACATTAAATCTCTTTAGATGGTAGAATTCAGGGATGAATGGATGGAAAAAGGTAAACTATTCTTTTTGAAAACTTTAGGTTGTGAATCATTTGTCCATATTGATAAAGAAAATGGGACAAAGCTTGAGGTAAAACTCAAGAAGTGTACCTTTATTGGATATGGTGTTAATGATTTTTTGGTTATAAAGCATGGGATTATGAAAATAACAAAATCATTAGAATTGAAATATCATATTCAATGAGAATGTCATGTACAAAGATGAGTTCTTGGGAAAAGCAGGAAAAGAAAACAAATTCTACGGTGTGATGAGATCACTCGAAAAGAAATTCCAAAGGAACCGGAAAATCAAAATGTACAATAACAAGAATGGGTATAAACACCTGTAAGTGTTGATAGAAAATCTACCAGTTAAGTATATACCACGAGCGATACTCTCCTTCATTGCGTATTTATTGTTGATTGATTAGGGTGAACCGAGGAATGTTATGAAGAGGCAATCTTGAGGGTAGACACCAAAGGAAGTGGGAGCAAGGCATGAAAGAGAATGGATTCAGAAGTAGAAATAACCATACTTGGGACTTGGTTCAATTGCACAAGGAAAAAGAGCATTACTTGCAGAATAAATGGGTTTTACAAGTTGAAGGAAGAAGATGGAGGAAAAGGCTAAAGGCTAGACTTGTTTGTAAAGGTTTTACACAAAAGAAAGGTATATATTTTGATGAAATATTTTTCTCGATGTTAAATGACTTCAATTAGAACTATTTTAAGTCTTGTGGTAGTAGAAGATTTGCATCTTGAGCAGTTAGATGCTTAAAAACATCTTTCTCCATGGGGATTTGAAGGAAGAGAGTTATATGCACGAGGAAATAGCAATTATGAGGTCAAAGGGAAGGAATTTGTAGGTATGCAAGTTGAAGAGAGCTTATATGGCCTAAATCAAGCTCCAAGATAGTGGTATCTGGTGCGAAGGTTTATGATAGAACAGGGGTTATAGTAGATGTCATTAAATCACTTTGTGTTTATTTTAAAAGGCTAAATAGAAAGCTTTATTATCCTTGCTATTGTATGTAGATGACATGCTTGTTGCGGGGTCTAATACGAGGATATAAATATTATGCTCAAGAAGAAATTATCCAATTCATTTCTGATGAAGAAGGTTGCAGGTCTTTACCAAGAAAATCCTTGGTATAGAGAATAACAAGGAGACAGAAAAATCACAAAAGCATTGTCTCGGGGTGAAATTTATAGAGAAAGGTGTTGGAGAGGTTTAGAGTCTGAGAATGCAAAACCAATTAGTACACCTTTGGCTTCATCCATTTCAAATTAACTAAGAATGTGTCCCAAGACCACGGGGGGGAGATAGAATACATGTCCGGGGTCCCTTATTCATGATCAGTTGATAGCTTGAAGTGTATACAATAGTTTACCTAAGACCCGAGATATTGCACATGCAGTGGAGGTTGTGAGCAGGTATATGATTGCACATGCAGTGGGAGTTGTGAGCAGGTATATGAACAATCTAGGTAAAGAACATTGGGAGGCAGTAAAGTGGATTCTTAGGTATTTGAGAGGTATTTCTACTCATGCATTATGTTTTGGAGTTTCAGACACTTTTCTACAAGGATATGTTGATTCAGATATGGCAGGTGATAAAGATAGCAGGAGGAGCACCACAGGGTATGTTTTTACTATAGGTGGAATAGCAGTAAGTTGGATTTCAAAACTGCAAAAGGTTGTTTCACTTTCAACAATAGAGGCAGAGTATGTTGTTGCTACATAGGCTAGTAAAGAGATGATTTGGTTACAAAGTTTTATGGAGGAATTGGGAAATAAGCAGGAGAATAGCAGGTTGTATTGTGACAGTGAGAGTGCAATTCATCTTGCAAAGAACTCAGCCTTCCATTCAAATACTAAGCATATACAGTTGAGGTACCACTTCATACGATCCTCCTTGGAAGATGGACATTTGAAGTTAGAAAAGATACACACTATCCAGAATCCTGCAGACATGTTAACAAAGGGAGTAACCAGAGAGAAATTGAGTTCCTGCTCAGTTTCAATTGGTCTTCAAGAATGAAGATGAAGATGAGAAATTTTCCAGGTCTAATAAGGTTCAAATTCCAACATATACAGCAACGGTGGAGTTGTTGAGATCAATCTCCAAGTGGGAGATTGTTGGTTGTGAAGCATGATTATCTTCCTGATTCAGAGGTCTTTTACTTTCAGCCATGTTTATACCCCATGAAGTATTTGCACCCCAGAAGTATGTACACTCTTCCATGCGGGGGAGTGCAAAGGGGGGGTACCCCCTCTACGAGGTCCGAGGGGGCTATCCCCCTGGCTGGGGACAAGCGGGCCCCCAACGGGGGTTCAGGGGTGAAGCCCCCTAAGGAAAAATTGCCTTGTAAAAGTATATTGTAATTTCATTGTAAATCTGGACCGTTCATTATAAGGTTGCAAATCTAATGGTAGAAATTATGTTAGGGTTTTTTTTCCCTAGAAGGCAACCCTCTTTTATGAGGGAAATGTATTGCGACTATGTATGACGGTGAATATTGTATTCTGAGATAGGAGACTGTGAGAGAAATAAGAGGAAGTTAAAACGGGTTTTGTTGTAGGTTGTATCCCTTCATATGATGGATAATAATAAAGGAAGGACCTGGCCATTTCTCTGGTGGACGTAGCCCACACTGGGTGAACCACATAAATCTGTGTCTCTATTGTATTGTGTATCTTCTGTGTTTTGTTTCCACATTTGTTTTATTTTATTGCTCCACGGTCCTACTTTTCCAACATAAGTAACATTCATTCAACATTTAGATAGGTAATTCATACTCACTTAGTTTTTGGAAATAAACACCCAACCATAGGCTCGTTGTTTCCTATTATCTTTCTACAATAGGGCCACCTTTGATATGAGGATATGATTCAATAATGATGAAACACCTATGGTTGTATATAATCCTCACAAATATCCCAAATTCCCAACAATTCACATTCTACTAACTCCTATATCAATTTCAATCCACCAACTCTATTTTCCCTTCAACCTGCACTACCCAAGGAATGGGATCCCATTCTTTACCACATAGTCCCTCAAGCTATCACACTTCCCTCTAGGGCTCCATCATAGGTTCTCCAAGAAATATCTCTTCTAGGGACTCTAAGAATTCTTATTTTTAATTGAGTTTCCCAATGTCCACCATGTCCCTTACACATGGTCACAATTTCCCCATGGTGTTAGGGCAGCAATTCCCATATTTTATCACAGCCATAATTATAGGAAATTCCTTTTCCATAATTCTAATACAATTATTGGATAACAACTTGGTCTCTCAGAGATAACTTTTTCCAAGGAATAAATGACAATAATCCTCTTGCATGTCTCTAAAATTTTGCATATATTTTCATGCCAATAATGCACCATGTGGCTTCTGAAGAAGGGACTTGTCTGTTGGGGTAAAAAGTAGGAATGATGATGCATATCATCACAAGGATAATTCACTCAGGTAAGGGACTCTAGGATTTATTCATAAAAATAAAATATAGGGGTACCAAAGTCTATGTTATCAGTTAATGTTATGGTGGTAGAATATGGGATAGTGAACCCTTTGTCAACACCATAGGAATGAGAGGTTTGGCTCACATAGGACACTTCTATAGAGTTAGATGTAGAACCAACAGATGGGGGTTGCACCAATGTTAATACCAATGGTAAATTGAACATAATAGGGGCACTTTAATGTACATTTGATGAAAGTGAAGGATTTCCAGAAGATATTGATCCCATGGAAGTTGAAATGTAAAGAATGTGCATGGTATTCTCATCGGTTTTGACAAGAGGAAGACCAATTTCAACAACTAGTTTATTGATCCATATTATTTTGAGAAAAAAATGAAGACGGAGATTAAAAAATGAAATACACATAAATATTTCAAGAAACAGAGAGATACAGTAATACAAAATTTCTACTAATGAGAGAAATGTACAGAAACTGTAAAAATATAGAGTGAATGAACTCGCTAGAATGGTGGAAACTTATCTTTGAGAAGAGATTTGAGAGATACGCTCATTCACAAGAAGATGATTTTTACAATGAGGATCTAAAGGTATTTTTAACATAAATAAAATCCAACACCCTAACCCCGAAAGATGAAATGCCAAAAGGTTTGCGGGCCCCCATGGGGGTAGTTGATAAGTCAACTTCCCAAGGGTGTAACTTTTGAATACGATATCCATTTGGAGTGCACCATATCTTATTGGAAAGTTCTATAAGAGAAGAACACATTTCGACTAGGACCAGGACAAATAATTTGGCTATTTTGTGGGCCCATACACGTCAAAAAAACAACGTTTAGGGCCTCAAAACGACCTCGGAAGTTTGGGACCGGAAAAACTGTAGAAAATTTTCCAAGGTGGAAAGTTGTATTTCGAGATAGTGGAATAGGTGGGTGGCCATCGATATCCACCTGTATTATTCCTCTCCCCTTAGGAATAAATGGTCTCCATTGCATCAAGTTCCCGGAGAAGCTTTTGCTTAATATGAACCTTGGTGAGTTGCTTGCCTTGTTGAAGAAGTTGTCTTTCTTAGTTTGTTGAAGGTTGTCATGAAGCTGTTGTTGGAGGGGTTGGATCTATTCAGCTAATATATGTGCATGATCTTCTTGAGTGTGGGAAAAATATGTCGGTGAAGATGCAGCATGAAGAGTATGAAGGGATCAGTTATAACTTTTCTTGACTAGGCAGTGTGGAGGCACCCTCGTAGGTGCAATAAGAATATCTTTATGCTCTTATATAATCTTGTTGATCTGTTTATGTTGGATATAAAGGTCTTGGGTCGAGGTTGTAGTGGTTGCAGTGTCATCTTTTTCCTTCTTACCAGGTCACGAATAATCTAAACTTTTCCATATGAGAGACTACTTTGTGGCATTGTTTTTGCAGGACAATAGTCAGAACTACCTCTGGTACCCTGTAGAGATGACCCCCCAGAGAAACAATAACACTATGGGGTCGAGACTCATAAACATCATTATGTTTCCACATATATGGCTGGCCTAATAGAACATCATAGACTTCTAGTGGGGAAACATCACATAGTACCTCATCCTTGAAGGGCTTGATGTCTTAGGATAGGCAGCATTATTTACTAACACAGAGATCTCAACCCCGGCGAAGCCACCTGATGTTGTATGGTTGTGGGTGTGGTATTGTCAGCAAATCCAACTTCCTGACAATATCTGCTGAGATGATGTTCTTATGGCTTCCGTTGTAAATAATAAAATGCAGTGGGGTCCCCTTCATCCACATGTGTGAATGGAAGAGGCACTCCACCTATTTCACTGTATCGAACTACATTTTTCTAACTTGGCATTTTTTCTATAGTTTTTCAAGTCTCAAACTTCTGGGTTCATTTTGAGGCCCTAAACAATGTTTTTTGATGTTTGGGGGGGCAAGCATTATTTAAAGGCTTTGTCCTGGGCCCAGTCGAAATTTTTTCTTCTTGGATATACCTTTCCAACGAGTTATCATGCGCCCCAAACAGAGATCATATGCAAAATATATGCCCTCGGTAAGTTGGCGTATTAACTACCCCCATTGGGGCCCACAAACCTTTTGTCGTTTCATCTCCCATGGTTAGGGTTTTGGATTTTATTTATGTTAAAAAGGCCTTTGGAGCCCCATTGTAAACATCATATTCTTACAAATGAGCATATCCATCACATCTCTTCTCAAAGATAAGCTACCACCATTCTAGTGAATTCATTCACTCTGTATTTTTATAGTTTTTGTACATTTCTCTCATTAATAGAAATTATGTATTATTGTATCTCTTTGTTTATTGCAATATTTATGTGTATTTAATTGTTATATCTCTGCCTTCATTTCATTCTCAAAATAATCTGGATCATTTACCCTCTTTCTAAAACAACCTTTGATGTCAAAGGTTAACACTATCCCTCACTAGGGTTGGCTTATCCTCAAGAGATGAATTAAGATGGCGAGCAATGGAAAGGGCATCTATGAATTGGAGTATCTTGGGAAAATGATGAGAATAATGGTTGTATATATCGCACAAATCATAGGGATTACTGGTGCATAAGGACTTAATATATTATTCGATGATTCAAGGAGGGAAATTTACACCATGGGAGAGAAGGAATCAGGTTCTAAATCATTGGTGTTAAAAAGGTACTTTAATTCTGGGAGTGATGGATAATGTTTGGTTGAATTGTGGGTGAGATCATATAAATAGCATGGTTAAATGACAATATTTTCAATGGTTTGGATGGCCATAGCATGTGCAGAGTTATATTTCCCCCCTTTGGAAACTTCTTTCTCATGTTTGGTGGGGCATGGATAGGCTTATGTAGATTCCATAGGAGACATTGTAGGTTTTAAACCTCTGAAGTAAATCAATGCATACATATTCTTAATAAAAAATTAAAGCAATCAATGGCTCATACATATAGTATAAAGAGATTTACACTGGAAACCCTTAACCAAGAGAAAACCAGCCTTCCTTGGTGTCGCACCTCTCAACTCTTCATTGTATTAATTTCAACATTCGAAATATAATATATAAAAAAAAATTAGGTATTTCGTAGCTCCCAAAAATTTAATCCATTAATCTTGGATTAATTTAGAAAATCGCTAAAAATAGTGAAAAACGGTAAAATAGAAAAAAATGCAAAAAAAAAAAATTAGAGCACTACCCTGAATGCTCTGCCTAACTAGGGTGGACACTCCTCTGAATGCTCCGCCTAACTAGGGTGGACACTCCTAGCCCCTTGAACCCCCTAGGAAATCACCCTATGCATACACACAAATAGAACTTCAAATCAAACGCACCCCCCCCACACACACACACACATGCAAAGAATATAACACCTACCCAACATTCTCCCACTTGATATTTTCTTTGCATACAAGGGGTCACAAGATTACAAAGTCAACAATATAGGGAAGTAATTCCCATTGTTTCTCTACACCAGGAGAACTTCTCAGAGCTCACCGACTTTGTCAATGAATCTGCAACATTCTTCAAAGTGTCAACCTTATCTAGCAACACCTTCTTATCTTCAACCATGTCTCTCACAAAGTGATACTAAACATCAATATGATTTGTCTTTGAATGACAAGCTAGGTTCTTTTCCAGGAAGATTACACTCTGACTATCACAATCTAACCTTATTTCTTGTTGTACCAACCCAATACCTGAACACAATCTCTGTAACCATATTTCTTCCTTTCTTGGATGATTGGTTGCCATGTATTCAGTTTCTATAGTTGAGAGCACCACTATAGCCTGTCTTTTGCGCATCCAACTGATTTTTCCTCTAAATAGGTTAAGCACATACCCACTTGTAGATCTTTTGTGATTCGGATATCTAGCCCAGTCTGTGTCAATAAACCCATGTGTGCCCAACACTCTATCCAATCATGGTATTCCTTGGTAGCACAATCCATTACAAGAAGTGTCACACAAATACATGAAAACCATTTTTATTGTTTTCCATTGCTCCTTCCTTGTTTTGACATAGACCTTCTCAAAACTCCCATTGCATGTGCAATATATGGTCTAGTACATACCATTGCATACATCAAACTACCAATTTCACTAGCATATGGAGCATGGGACATGCCCTCTTCCTCTTCCTATGTCTTGGGACACTGATATGCAGATAACTTTACACCTACAAGAATAGGAACCTATTGATGGCCAAAAATGACCATATTCAACATTTGGAAAAATCACCCGGTCAAGATCCCAAATAGATCCTTTTATGTTGAAATGGTGATTCTGACTGGTTCTAGGTCCAGTTACCCTTGATTAATCTAAGATAAAACTAAGACAAACTAAACTAATCTAAACCTAAACTCACACTTTCTATTTATTCAAGACTAAACTGTGTGTTTGCTGATATAGAATATTTGAAATTTGAGATAATTAGCAAAGGAACAGAACTACTTAAAAATAAAAATGAACTTGAAATAAAACTCACTTAAAACACAGATGGAATTTTACTCCTACGAAAGGAGATTTTATTTTTCAATAATGTTTACTAAAAGAAATATAAAACAAGAGTTGTATAAATTATTTCAAATAAGTTATTCTTATTCTAGAATCAGTCGTAGTAATTATTATTCTAATAAATTTAAATACTAATCTAAATATCACCCAGATGTAATCTTTCTTTTTGCATATGAATTAATCAAGATAAGCAATGCCTAAAGGATATAAATCATTAAGCATATGTTTCAATATTGCAACTATGAATAGGATAAAAGCATGTCTAAACAGTTAGATAGACCTTATAAAACACAGCATTCATATACAAATTCAATCAGTCGATTATCATATGAAACAATAGGAAGAATCAACACAATTGATTAATAGTAAACAATTGTGAAAATCTTAATACTGCAACATAATATTTAATAATCAAATTTTGATAAAAGATAAAGTAAAAAAATACCAGTAATAGCACCAAGCATCAATACTTGAAATGCATATTGAAATTCAAATTTGATATGGTCTTTATATTAAAGAAAAACTTTTAAAGAACAGTGTCAAAGTCTCCTTCTTCATCAAAATATTGAATTTCTTACACAAACTAAACCTACTCTTTATAAGAAAAGAGTTCAAGCTATTATCTTTAAACCACTAATGATAACTTCCTCATAAATAGGAAGGAGATAATGTCAAAGTATTATTCATCCCTAAACATAGTCAAATTGTAACAAGATTTACAAAAAATATTTCTAGATATATCTATGAGCTTTAGCAAATGATAGACTGACTTTCAACATGCGCTTTCTCCCTAAACTCATAAATATTATGTATGCAATCTTCTCGACCAAAATTCAACCATTGAAAACCTGTAAATACAGACAAAAATTAATTAATAACAAACTATATAAAAATAGAGTGGCTACATAATTTTAATTATGTAGCTTCTCTTTGAAAATAAAACAATAAATCAAAATACAAACTCATTCATACCTACTTTAACAAAATTATAAATTAATCACTTGAGCATCAAAGTGAAAGATTATGTAAATCTGAGGTAACAAAAATGTTAACCCTTGAGGAATTAATTGTCATTTAACCTTCGACTATGATAGATTTATGTTTGAGATCAACAATTTGTCTCTCGTATTCTGCAATCAAGGTTTTATTTTTTTCCTTGAGTTGTTTATTTTCCAATTCAAGCTCCATTATATTTACTTGCAATATAGGCATAGTACTCAAATACTTTTCTTTCCAGAACGAAGCCTCAACATTTAAACAATTATTTGGCTTGTCTTCCTTGTTTATTTCAACAATAGGCATATATTCATTCTCAAGAGGAGTAGTTTTCTCTGTTTCTTCAGGCTCATCATCAGAGACAGAGAGAGGGGCAGAAGCATTAGATACCTTCCTAGTCTTGTTCCTAATTAACCTCGAAATGTTTCTCCCTTGGCGTTTATTTTTAAAATTATTCACTATCAACGAATCCTCCAACGAGCCATGAACAACAGAATTCATTACCTCATGATCTTGTGAAGTTGTTTGGGTAATATCATTGGGAACAAGGGATTGAATAGAGATTTTGCTATTTTTTATTATCATTTTAGGTTCAGGACATAGTCCAAATTTCATACTCATGCTTCTTGTAATTCGTGGCAGGGTCTCTTGAGAAACTTGAAAAAGAGGGAGAATGATATCATTAACCCCAATCAAACTGGTGGACTCAAACGTTGAATTGAAATCCTGAGAGTGGTTGACTGAATCTTGGGTATCTAAGAAGTTATTTCTATGGATAAAACTCTACCAATATTCACCTATTTGACTCAAATGAAACTCAACCATAATTCTAATAAAACCATGGTGGAAAATCCTCCTTTCATAATTAATAAGATCGCGTTGGTAAAACTTCGACATCTTTGATAGGCTTTTCAACAAGTAATAAAGCAGATTGAGCTCAAACCCTAGGAAGACCATTAACAGTCTAAAATTAAAGTAGAAAAATAGACTATAACGTCCTTCACAAGTAATATAATATTTGATAATCAATAACAGAGGACGTCATTTCTTTTTAACCTAGGAGATAGACAAACCTTTTGGGTCATAATTTGTTTTGGAAGACACTAAAAACTTGGACCAGGGAATGTCTTCTACTTTCTTGTTTTTCAACCACAATTCACCCTTTAAGGGGAGATGCATATCCTCTGCAATCATGGCTTCATTGACCTGTAACTCTATGTTCCCAATCTTTGCGACCTATCCATTAAAATTCTAGATGAAATCCCTGGCTATTTTCAAATTATGACCATGGAAAGAAAACATAAATTTGAGCCATCTAACCTTTTGAAGCATTGGCATACAATCCTTGTTGGCCTTTACCATTTATGGACCAGGAGGTTCGACTCTAGATACTAGAATCATGGCAAGAGTATGGATACGACTCAGTAAGGTTATTGGACATAAACAGAGGTAAAAGGGAAAATACAGAGATAGATAATCAATCCTATGTTTACCGGCATATGAAAACCAAACAACTTGAAAACCCAAATCATAACATTGTGTTGTAATCTGAACCCTACCAATCCATAACATATGAACGATTTTGTTAATTAATGATGAAAAAGGAAAGGACATTCTCGATTACTACGTGGATTAAACAAGAGCAACACAAAATGCCATATGGAAATCATATAACTCGAAATAATTTACCCATCAAATCAATAATTTTGGCAAGTACAACAGTCATAACCGGGGAATAATACACATCGTTCATAAGGTTTTTAGTAATACAAGCAATGGACGTTACAATGTAATCGAAAATTATCTCTTAGGTAAAATCCATCAGGTTGTAATTAGAGATCTTTTACAAGAGATTGAAAATATTATCTTTTCTCCAAAATTCATAAAGTATAACAAACTTAATAAAACTTAGGACAAAGGAAAAACCATTTCATAGCTTATTCATCTATAGCTCAAAACAAAAACCTTATTCGTAACAAGTATTTGAATAACATGATCTATGACACAAAAATAATAACATGGTAACATGTGAAATCTGCAATCAAAATCGTGTTTCAAGCAAAGAAACTGTCATAAAATGATGCACCATATGGAAAATTTGGAAAAATAAAACTTTTGAAATTTCATGTTTAAAGTCATGAAATTCAAAAAGATGATACACAAAATTGATATATAACTAGGGTTCAAAAATATAAAAATACCCACAGTTCTAAATATATCAAACACATTGATGCCCATATCAAAATTATAATCTTGAAAATGTTTACAAAAATAAAACAAATAAGTAAAATCAAATTGGAAAAAACTTTCAATAATAAAGGGTCCCAAATTTCTCATTGAAAAAAAAATTTCTTATTGAAAATAAATGCAAATTTGGGAGGGTTGTTGTCTGCCACAATAATTGGCGACACGTTGAAAGAACCAGTTATTTATGTGTATAAAAATCAGAGGAAAAATATCAGATAACAAGAAATAAGAAAATTTATTGATAAATGATAACTTTCTCATAGTTAATTGTAAAAGATAAGGAAAGTACATTGATATTCACACTTTTTTACTAATCCTTTCTCATAGGGAATCAATATTTTGATAAATTTATAACTCGGGATTCAGGTATTTTGATTTGACTACTAAGAAAAGCTCAATTACCATGACAGAGTACAATTAGTTCAGTTTAACTTTATGTATCTTGCATTGCTTCGCTATCAGCAGGCTTGTTTAGTACCCCAACGAAGTTACCTTGATACCATGCATACATGGCCCTGCTACCAGCAAACTTGTTCAATATCCCGGTGGGTATATATACACTTCCCACATCTTCCTATTTATTAAATTTAGACATTCGCCTTTTAATAATTAAATTTGTGATTGCAATTTAAGCAATGGAGAAATGGAAGAGGATAGATATAGAAAGTTATCTTATTTTATTGCACTGCATGGGGTAGAGAAAATCTTTTCATCTATTGATATGTCATTCCCATAAAATTCTTCTAATATAAAGGAAATTAAATTTTGAGCAGACCTTGCTACGAAGTATTTTCTCATGCAATACTCCTTGAAAAGATAGAATTTCAAAGACAGTGGGTAAACAACATGCTCCATATTATTATAACAAACAAAACAAAATAATAAAATCAAAAATCAAATCTTAACACAAAAATCATAGAAATTTTCAAAAATAATCAAATTGAAATAGCAAGACAGAAAATATTTACAAAAGGATTGAGGCACTCTTCAAGAAAAATATTTCTCAAGGATTAACCCATCTACAAACAGAGTTTCCTCTATCACGTCAAGAGTCTGTAAAATAAAAGTAGATGGGCTAATATTCTTAGAAACCTAAAAGGGACCTAGCCATAATCTCTGGAATTTTGAATGTTTACCCTTTTCCTCAAGGATCTTATCCCATTTGAGGACTAAGTCACCAACTTCAAAACTTTTATCACCTATCAATCTATTATCGAACCATTTTTTTATGATTGGCAAAAGTTTGTTGAGCCTTATCTCTTACTTCTTCTAGTTTAAAAACTCGGTTTAAACGAGTCTGCAAACTAGAACAAGGTTGTTCTTGGACGGATTGCACAAGGGATAAATATGGTACAGTAATGTTCAGAGGAAATATGGCTTATTTCCCATAAACTAGAAAGTAAGGGGAAGTGCTAATTGTTGCTTTATAAGTAACTTGATCTGCCCATAATGCAAAAATGAGCGCTTTATGTCAATTCTTATGATTATCATTAACAAATTTCTTCATAATTTTTAAAAGGTTCTTATTGGTATATTCCGCTAAACCATTACCTTGTGGGTAGTAATTAGTTGAATGTTTCAATTTAATGCATTTTTGTATTGCATATCAATGAGTGATAAAGAAGAAAAATAACTTGCGTTGTCAAAAATCAATGTGCTCGGGAGAAGAAATCTTGTAACAATGAACTAATCAACGAAATAAATTACATGTTCAACAGTAACAAATTTCGAGGGAATGGCCTCCACCCATTTTTTGAAATAATCAGTGGCATTAAAAATATACCTATGTTTCTTGGAAGAATTTGGAATAATCTCATCGATGACATCCAAACCCCATTGATCAAAGGGTTGTTCAATGATTACAAGTTGCAAAGGTAATGTTTTTTTGTCTATCTCTTCCATCTAAAGTATGACAATCTTTACACTCTCAAGAATGAGCATGTGCGTCTTTGAATAGAGTCGGCCAATAATAACTTGCATGTAAAATTTTATGTGTAGTCGTGTTGCCACCAAAGTAACCACCTGCAGGTCCATCATGTAGATAAAAAAAAAAAACTTGTCAACTTCTTCCTTTTCTAAACATATAAGAAACATTGAATAATATTTTTTTCTAAATAAAATGTCATTGACAAGTTGGTATTGACTCTCTTTTAGTCTCAAGACACGTTTCTTTTTTGCATCCAAATGTAAAGGTGAGGTACAATGGTCAAATAATAAATTAAATCTGAATATTGTGAATTAGAAACATCAAGAATAACACATACCTCTTGTGAGTTTTCAGATTCCTGATTATCACAAGTATTATCATATTTAGAATCAATGGTCTAAGTAACCAACTTACACATTCCTTGACCATGAACAATTTTTGCAAGTTTTATCTCTAAATCATATTCTTGAAGTGCAGTAACCCAATGTGTTGCATTATGTTGTCATTGATGTCAAAGGATTGATTTGAAAGAGTTGATGTCAAGTATTGTCATTGTATCATTGATGTATTGTCATTGTATCATTGATGTATTGATTCTTGGATCATGTGATCATAGATGTAATTGATGTATGAGGGATAATGTCATGAGGTGTCATAGCGATGTATTTTCATGGATTGATGTATAGTTGTGATGATGTAAAGGTTGGRCATTGGTGTCTTGTCATGGTTGATAGGAAGTACCAAATGGATGAACTCCAAAGTGGTCCCCTTATGGTGAAATCCCTCAYGGGAAGACGCTTTGTGAAGTCCAAATAGTTAAGTGGTGAGTCATCCTAGATGTGTGATTAATGAGCCCAAGGTTGATTATGGAATAATGTAATGAATAATAGTGAATTTTTAAGTGAGACTATTCTATATGGATAGTGTTCGTCATGCCATTTCTGGTGATATGTGGAACGTCACATAACTCCTCGCGATTAGAGATTTATGGTAAAGTGAATTTGGAGAACCCTCATATGTTGTCTAGAAGCCCCTAGAAGGTAAAAGAATTCAAATTATTCTAGAAACTCCTAGAATAAAGTTGACTAGTCAAAGTGGTTAATCGTGGGTTCAGTGGTTGCAACAAGAAAATAATTAAAAATAAATTAATTGTAACTAGAAGTGGATAATTTACTATTTGTAGAAAAAGTGGGTTAGAAGTGGACAAAGTGGGATAGAAGTGGACAAAGTGGTTAGAAGTTCATTAGCCCCAAAAGAAGGAAGTTGGTTAGATGATAAACCCTAGAGGAAGTTACTTGGAGAAGTATAAATAAGAGATCAAGGATCTCTTATTGTTGTGAATCTCTTGAGAATATTGAAGATCTATTCTTGGTGAAAGATTCATTGCAGGTTTTCATGGACGCATCAAAAGTTTCGTAATTCTGAGGTAGTGGCAGTGAAAGTTTCGGAGTTTTAGAAATTATGAAAAACCTAGTTTATGAGATGTGTGTGGTCTATCATTTTATTAGGGTGCGTATATACGCGGGCTGGCAGTGTAATAGGGAGCGTACATGAGGGAAAAGCCATAAAATTTTGAGCAAGTGCTAGTGCCAGGTTCCTGATGTATGAAGTAAGTTCCGAGAACAATGGTCTACTGATTCATATCTACTACAGAACATATGGTATGGTTATATGTTGTCTTCATGCTTAGATTTTCTCATGGTATGGTGAATGTTTGAGGCATTCTTTTTATGGTTGTATTGATGTATAAATATGGTAGTTGGTTGGTTGAGTAGTTTAGATCTGTTTTGATTGAGAAATATCCATAATCTGTGATGGTGTATGGTTGAGGAGCATGCATAGGTTTTTGGATGGCATAGATATGTTCATGATTGGTTATGGTACAGATTGGGCAGTGAAATGCAGAGTGCAGTGACAGATCAGAAGTGGATGTGGTAGAGGCAAAAAGGGTATGAAGGGAAGAAGTTGTGAAGTTTCATAAACCCTAGTTTATGAAGGTGTACGCAGGCTGACAGTGGGTTAAGGCATGTACATATGCATGTTGTAGTATAGGTAGATTGTGTGCATACGCGGGTTGTAGTATAAACAGTTCACGTACGTATTGATAGATTGGTATCTATTGAGGATTGATTCCTCTTCTCAGTTGATGTTGAGATTTGAAGGATAAGTCTTGCATTGAGAGTTGGTGTTCTTGTGGAGTTGTTTCTCTATTCATTTGTTGCTGAAAAAACCCCAAGGATTGTAGTCTGTAATATAAAATAAACTTATACATATATCTTTTGTTCCTTGTGTTCCTTGTGTTCCTTGTGGTGATGGTTTATTGATGATATTTTTTGTTGATACATGTTTACATACAACTTCTTATAAATGAAAGTAATGAATTATGAGTAAATGGTGATTGCTAACTAAGGTGTTTTGTAAAGGAGTAAAAAGATCCCTACATTGATTCACCCCCCCCCCCACCTCTCAGTGTGGTCAGTGTGTCCAACAATTGGTATCAAAGTAGGCCTTCAACATAATACTTACAAGCTTGAAGGAGATCCATGGACACACAAATGGATGAACATGCAGATGAAGTTCCCCTCTTTGATGAAATATATTACTTGACATGGAGAATATAAATGAAAGGGTACTTGAAGGAAAAATGAGCAGGTGTTTGGAAAGTAGTTATTGGTGGATCAGTTCCCTTGAAGAATAATTCAAATTTTGCAGCATAAAAGGAAGCAAAGAAGAATGATGCATTAGCTCTCAAGACCATTTTCAATGGACTCTCAAGCTCTATCAAAGAAAGCATGGGAGAATGTACTTCTTCCAAGGATATATGGCTGAAGCTAGAGAAGACATATCAAGGAAAAAAGGAAGACACTGAAGACAACTCCATCAAGAAAAATGAAGGTAAAGACTCTCCAAAATCCTATGATTGGAATAATTATAAGTGTGATGATGTTGAATGTTCCCCCACAAGTGAAGAAGAAAATATAGAAGTAGTTTGTGTAGAATCAGATGACAGGTATCCTATAGATGAAGAGGAATATTTGTTGAAGCTTAAAGATAAAGTTGTATCTAAGTTAGACGATGTTAGCATTGAAATAGAACATTACTCAATTTCTTTTGAGTATCTTCAAAAATACACCAAGGAAGTCCTAGAAAAGTACCCAAGATATACCATGGCACTAAAGCAAATGCTCAAAGAATAAAGTAAAAGACTCGATAAAATAAGAAGAGATCAAAAGACTAAAGAATGAAATAATTAGTCAAGCAGAAGAAAAGAAGAAGGTAGATGGTGAGCTTAGAAAAAATATTGAATTTAATTTCAATATGAAGACCCAAATTGAAGAAGCCAAAAGGATAGAGGAAATAATGAAAAATCAAATAAATTAAAGGGAAGAGTCATGTCATAAATTCGAAGATGAAGTTGTTGATCTTAGAAAGAAAGTAGAGAATTCAAACACTCACATCAAGTTCATGAACATCTCAACAATCTTGGATGAGATCCTAGATATCCAAAGATCTCCAAATGATAAATCGGATCTTGGATACAACAAGGAAGCTATACATCTTGAATTTATCACTTATAATAAGTATGAGTTAATTCCTTCACTCTCAAAGTGTGGAATGAATGATGCAAGTCAACCATCTACACAAAGAAAGGAAACTTTCAAAAGAACAAAGCAAGGAATACATCAAGAAGCCATCTTTACACCTCGAAGAAAATTTAGAAGAGAGACACCTTCAAGGTGGACACCTAAGAAAAGGTATGAAAATGTTTTTCATGGTCACTACTACTCATGTAATGAATATGGTCACAAAGATTTGGATTGCAAACATTATGCAAGGAAAGATGATGGAAGGTTTTATAACACCCTAAGGTATTGGAGATGTAATCAAATAGGACATATTGTTGCTCATTGTCACACCATGCGATGTTATAGTTGCAATGGGTTTGGCCACAAATCCCGGGATTTTTGGAACACAAGAAGACAATCCATGAAGAGTGATTCATATAGCATGACAAGAAGAACACAYGAAGCTAGGAAGGAAGACAATGATGAAAATATGGAAGCTCAAAGCTCAAGTTCTGAGAATCCAATACACCTTCAAAAGTGGGTGAAGAAGACTAAACAACCAAAACATAAAGGAAGCCATGAGGCAACCTCAAGCTTGACATGTTCAGAAGAATATGCAGGCTCCAGTGGAAGCAGTCACATACATACGCGAGCTGGCCTATAGATAGGTAGCGTACGTACGTGAATTGTTTGTGTAACAGGCCGTGGATATGTTGTAAAATCCTTGAAAAGAAGGCTATGTAAATGAGGTGCAACATGATTTGATGATATAATTATGTTTTGCAGGGTCTGACATGGTTTGTTGCAGGTTTTCATGATTATATGGTTGCATGTATGTTTAATGTATGTATGGTGGTGACATATGGTTGAGTCTTGAAGCACATGCTTGATGCCTATCCTAGATGCATGATACTAACTCTAGAGTATGGATTGAGGAATTTTTTGTTGAGGAACAATGTTGGTTATGATAGTGAATTTATGGCACTTTGGTTATGAGATATATTATGATGATGTGATGCTAGCTATAGATATTATTGATCTATTGAGGCACACTTATGGTACATGTTTAGAGATACTATTGGATGCTTAGTGAATGGTGGTTGATGTAGATTTGTTATGATACATGGCTGGTACATATGTGAGCTCCATTGATATATCTTATGATGTATTGTTAGAGGCATATTCGTTGGATGTTTTTGATGCATGCATTTGGCATGTGGTTTAGCTACATATTGAAACATGTAGTTGATGAGGTGATTATGTTGTATATCATTGAAAATTCATAGCTTGATCTATATTTGATTCATGATTGGTACAAACTTGGTACAATGGTTAAGGAACTTGCTAGCAGTATGATTGGCACATGGTTTATGGTTGATATGGCATACATATGTGGGAACACATCTTGATTGTGGTTCATCTTGTTGAATTTTGCTACATGGTTTATGCACTTGTAGATGGAAGATGATTTTGGGTGATAGTACTTGGTTAGAGTACATCATCAGTATTACATGTTAGAATTTTAAATTTTCTAGTCGCACAATTACAATTAATTAATCCAATAGCAATTGTAGTAGGATCACTGAAAGATAGAAAATCATAGATACAATAGAACACAATGATTATCCTGGGAAACCCTCGTGGAGCAGAAAACCCAGCAACCAAAATCCTTAATATAGATTCCTTCAACTAGTACAATGATGTGATATAGCTCTCCAAGAAAGACCAAGACCAAAACACCAAAATAACCAGTCTCCAAGACTTGTGCACTAGACCTTCTTATGCACTCCAAGATGCACAAGAGAAGTGTGTGAGTGTGTGTCCAAATGAGAGGAACTTATCCTCTATTTATACACAATAGAGTCTCTTGAAGAGAATTGACTCTTGACCTAAATAACTCATAAAACAAGGTCAACTAGCCACAATGGTGATTTTTACATTTATAAGTAAAATACCAATAATATAAAACTTTATGTTGAGCCGACTTGTACAATATAATTATAATAACCTTTTAAAAGTTTGAGTAAAACAAATATACAATAATATATTCCGTAGTTACACCAAAAATATTAAAACTCCCTCTTAACTAGGAAGGTGTTTTTTCCAGACACAAACTCCAAGTCTAATACCACATGAGCTCACATCCATTGATTGTTGAACATGTGAATATATACATCCTCGGATATCCATACTGAAACATGACTTCACCCCATGTAACCAAGGTCTATGGGTATCTCTCAATAGCTACAACATGTCCCCAGGACATCCACCCCCTATGATGCATCAGTACTCGATCATGTGCACTCTTGTCTCAGTGCCAGTCCTTTTTCATGTTGGATGAGACCCACCAGACTCAGTGCCAACCCTTTTTCATGCTGGATGAGATTTTTCCATACTCAGTGCTAGCCCTTTTTCATGTTGGATGAGTTCCACTTGTCACTCCCAATAAAGAGGTACCACACCAAGCTTGTTTCTGAAGTACTCGAACTTCGTCCTCGACAGTGGCTTGGTGAACACATCTGCAACCTGATCCTCAGTAGACATGAACTGGAGCCTCACTGCTCCCCTCTATACCATATCCCCGATATAGTAGTATATGATCTTGATATGATTCAACCTGTCATGGAACACCAGGTTCTCTAACAACTTCATTCAACTCTGGTTGTCACATGAAATGCAAGTCACCTCCAATCTGAGACCAAATAACCCAGACAACAGCTTTCGAAACAATACTACTTCTCTACTCATTTCACATGTTGCCACATACTCAGATTCAGTCATAATGAGTGCCACGGATGACTTATTTTTGCTGCTCCACGAGACCATACTAGAGACAAGACTAAAACAGTATATGGAAGTGCTCTTTTAGTCAGGAATATTGTCGGCCCAATCTAAATTTGAGTATCCATACAATCCAAACTCATGGTTAGATATATATCAGAGACCATGATCTAGAGTACCCTTAAGGTACCTCAACACATGCTTTGTTGCAACCAAATGAACCTGCTTGGGTTGCTCCAAATGTTGACTTAGGGTGTTCAAAGAAAAACATATATCTAGTCTTGTTTTCGTCAAATACATCAATGAGCCCACTATCTGTCTATATAAGGTAGAATCCACAATCTCTGAAGTCGTATCGTGCAACAACTTAAGATTTGGTACCATTGGGGTAACCGTGGCCTTACAGTCCAACATATCGAACCTCTTCAATATTTCCACAACATACTTTCCTTGATTTAGGAAAATCCCATCTAATCTTTGCCAAACTTCTAGTCCCAAGAAGTAGTGCATATTTCCTAAATCTTTCATCTCTAATTATACAACCAATTTTCTCTTACAGTCTGTGATGAGATTTTCCACACCTGTTAGAAACAGGTCATCTACATACAGCATTAGAATCACCATTTCACCATCCTCAACCTTAAAGTAAAGGTTAGGATCTTCACTACTCTTGGTAAAACCCAATCTCATCAGAAAATTTTCTATCCCACCATACCATGCTCTGGGTTCTTTATTCAATCCATATAACTCCTTCTTTAATATGAACACATGAGTCTCCTTGTCATGTGTCTCGAATCCAAGTGGTTTCTCCACATAAACTTCCTCTTTTATTTCACCATTCAAGAAGGATGTCTTTACATCCATATGGTGCACCTTCCATTTCATCATAGAGGCCAATGAAAGAATAGTCCTGATCGAGGTATATCTTGCTATGGGAGCAAAAGTTTCTTCATAGTCAATCCCTTCCTTCTAAGAGAAACCTCAGGTCACGAGTATTTACTTATATTTTTCAATACTGCCATCAGTTGTGTGTTTCATCTTGTAGATCCATTCAAACTCACCATGGATTTTTCCTTTAGTCTGGGAATCACATCCCATACATCATTCTACATAATGGATTGGTATTCCTCTACCGTGGCATCTTTCCATACTTGATCTTTGTTATGGTAGTCATCATGCCTTCTAATGGTCTTGTTTTTTCCAGAAAATATCTCTAGACTGAAAATGGCTCCCTTTTAGGCTTCTAGATCTGCAACTGGATTCTATTCAGGCCTGCTCGGATACCATGTTAAAATTTTAAATTTTCTAGTTACAAAATTACAATTACTGAATCCAATAGCAATTGTAGTAGGATCACTGAAAGATAGACAATCACAGATACAATAGAACACAAATATTATCATGGGAACCCCTCATGGAAGAGAAAACCCAGCAACCAAAATCCTCAATATAGATTCCTTCAACCAGTACAATGATGCGCTATATCTTTCCAAGAAATACCAAGACCAAAACACCAAAAGAACCAGTCTCCAAGACTTGTGCGCTATACCTTATTATGCACTCCAATATGCACAAGAGAAGTGTGTGAGTGTGTGTCCAAATGAGAGGAACCTATCCTATATTTATGCACAACAGTGTCTCTTGAAGAGACATGACTCTTGACCTAACTAACCCATAAAACAGGGTCGACTAGCCACAATGGGGCTTTTTACAATTATAAGT
>SNQJ01S0007558.1:3677-44209 GCA_010110895.2 Picea sitchensis
CCGCTACCAATATCCTTCTTCCTCAAGTACCAATACCAAAATGAAACTATGGATTGTTACATCTGTCTCCTTCCAATACCAAAGAGAAGCACTTGGCATGTTCACGTTACCGCTGTATCCTTGCAATACCCGTTCCTTACCTTACCGGGAATAAGAACTTACTGGGAATTTGAGGCAGGGAGTTCTACCCCTTCTTAGGTCTTTAGAATCACTTGACGTACCTCTCCCTTATCTCTGAATACTATCACACAATAGGTTATTGTAAAGATAATTAAAAAACAATAATAGTGAGGTCACAAGGGCACATCACACGTGGGTCTATGCTCACATAATCTGTTGTTGTATTACTTTGATAAATTTCTTACAAATAAATAGGCTAGGTAAGCCTATAACAAACCCCTATCTTTGTGGATCTGGAAACAACCTAGAAGCTATAAACTAATATAGCTATAACAACCCTGAAACAAACTCTAACAAATATTTGATATTTCGACATTATTCCAACACTTCCCCTTAATGGAGAAATGGATTTTCTACCAAACATAACAAAGTAGAACATAACATGCTTGCTGGTCTCAGTCTCAGCTAAGCTTACAAATTAACAATTTCATCTTGACCTTTCTTGATCTTAGATAGTGATGTAGATGGATTTTCTTCCTTGGCGTGCTACGCCATATATGTTTCATCTTGAATCTCTTCTGCTTCATAGCCCTTTTTATTTTGTTCCTCGGCATTTTGGAATTTGATTTCTGGTTAATGTTCTTTGTCCTCAACACTTCTGCGTTTTCTTGAGAAAATTTGTCTTTAATGTTCGTAAATGCTTCCAACTCCACATAAATATGTTGCTCCCATTTCTGGATACAATCAACAATGTCATGCTCAACGGACTCTTGCAACATCAGCTCATAGTAATACTTTATTTCTTCAGGACTCCACTTTATAAAAACTGACTCAATTTCTATATCTGTAATGCTCAGTGTCCATGTGTCCATACAGTCCTCATCATAATCTAATGTTTCTTTGCATTCATCATAATATGGATTTTGAAGCCATTCCTCAATAAATTCTAATTCTTCATCAAACTTATTGGCACTTCACCTAAGTGCTTCACATCACATTCTTTCTTAGTAAACCCTGCACACTCAAAAACATTCATTAGAGTATCAATACAATTTTTGCTATTTTCATTTTGCACTTCTAAGAAAGCTTTCTGATTTCTCTCATGTTCATCTTCCTTCTCTTCCTTCTCCGCAACAATAAAGTTGTCTTCCACTTGATTTGTGTATGCAAGTGGACCATTCTTCTCACCAAACAACAACTCATCAATAAGATGTTTCTCATGCAGCAATTTTAACCACTCTTCATTAGATGAATTGTCTTCATCAAATCTGACTTCATATGTCTCTCCTTCAAAGAGATCTTCCTTCACAAGGTTTTCATTCTCATTATCACAATCATCTACATACACACTTTCATCATCAATCATTTCCAGTCTCTATTTCAGCTACAAAGTGTTCAACACAATCATTATTTTCAACATCCTCGCTCCACTTCTTCATTTCAAGAATATCCCAAAATATTTTTGGGCTACTTACTTCACCAAATTCAAGAAAAATACTAGACAATATGTTTTCATCCACGGATGACATAATAAGTTGTAATGATATTTCACCTCTTCTCTTATCATAGAAATTGACACTGTCTTCCTGATCATAATGCAGTAAATCTACTAACCATAGCAATTTTTTTATTTCACTTGCCCAAGGTTCATAATCTATACCTGAAAAGAACGACAGATTTGGCATCACGACAGATTTGGCATCACGATTTCATATAGTTCATCAAATTCTTCATTCATATCTATCTCAGTATTCTGCTCGTCAAACATAGGTTCATGTTGATTCTTCCTCCACATGTGTTTCAGCTCTCTCCGGCGCTGTTTAATTCTACTTCGCTTGCCCATTACAATTTCTCTAATCCATTTTTTTTTTACAGAGACTCTTGTTGGATAATAAGAGACCATAAAATTTGAAGATGCATCTGGACCAAAATGTCTCCACATACGATGTTATCAGGCACTGCTCACAGTCTTCACTTCACATCTAGCTTCAACAGAGCAGTCGTGATGCCTCCACGCAGGCACTTTGCATAGATAATTGGGTGAACATACATTCACACAGGTCAGCCCTTCACACAGGTTGCAGCCCAAGTCTATTGACAGTCCAAACTTCCCGATCAACAACTTGCCAATGGAGAATCTTCCTCCAAGAACACAATTGGACTCATCCTCCTCCAAGCGCGCAATCGAACTCTTCCTCATGCGGCTATGCTCGGTTCCCTTCTACTTCTACGTGTCAGACTGTGGCGTCTTCCTCTGCCACGGATTGATTATGTTTCTTCAGCTCGGCTCTTCACAAACTGATTGGAGGTTTCTCGTGCCTCCTGCGGCTTCTTCTGAGCATTTCTTCACCTCCTGTGGCTTCTCCTAATGCGATTTCTCCTCAGCGATCTCTCCTTTGACGGAAGAAGATCTGGGCGCACCAGTTCTCTTCCTTTGAAGCACAATGATCCCGCAGCACAACATTAAGCAACGACTAACACGGGCTCACACGCATTCACGCGGGCTCACACACATTCACAAGGCAGCGATTCTCCTCCTCAAGAGGGATTCTGCAACATCTACCTCTAGTCTGAAGCACCTTGATTGTTCAGAAGCTAGTTTTCCACGAACAGATCGCAATTCCTGAGTTAGATATTCATTTGCAGTTTGTGCTTCAGCAACAGAAGAGAATCACGCTCACATCCACCAGAAATCAGTGACCACATGCAACTCCTTTTCAATTGCAGCCTCACGTTGCTCTTCTCGGCGGCTGCTCTTCACACCTAATGTGGGAACTCCTCCACACGAGCTCGGTCACAGGTCACGCAGGTTGTGTAGCGATCGGCCTCAACAAACGTTTTCTCGGCCACACACATCAGTTCCAGCTCCATGCACCAGCACCATGATCAGATGCACGCAGACTATATGCTCCAATCTCCACTGCAGCACCAGACTTCTTAGAGGCGGACGACAATGGACATCGATCCGCTTCAACTCCACGCTCAACTCCATGCCCTCTCAGACAACAACTCCTTCAGCCGTAGTAGGCAGTGTGGGCTCTTCCTCTGTGCTCCTCCTCATCACGCAGGCACCTGGGCATGCCAACATCCACAACGGCATCGCGAACTCCTCATCCTCTCCAGCGTGCAGCAAGGCTCTGATGCCAAATTAAAAAACAATAACAGTGAGGCCACAAGGGCACATCACGCGTGAGTCTATGCTCACATAATCTGTTGTTGTATTACTTTGATAAATTGCTTACAAATAAATAGGCTAGGTAAGCCTATAACAAACCCCTATCTTTGTGGATCTGAAAACAACCTAGAAGCTATAAACGAATACAACTATAACAACCCTGAAACAAACTCTAACAAATATTTGATATTTCGACATTATTCCAACAAATATCCCCTTGGCCGATCTCAAATGATTTTTTTTCACAGTTGCAATTGCGTGGGAGATAAGATTATCGGACCTACAACCAAACAAACAACTCACACACAAACACACAAAAAACTATCTATTCTCACATAACTAAGAGAGATAAATTGCACTCATAAACCAATGTTGTATATCGCATCTCGGGGAAAGTATCAATGAGGGTCTGGATTAATTTATCATAATGTCAGTCTCGAAGAAATATACAACACTGTCACAAACAATCACACACTTTATATTATTATTGCTAATACAAATCCAGATACAATACACTTATAAGTGTTGTATTCAACCTATTCTAAAATTGGAAATAGAGGTTAAAAAAATATATGAACAATATTCAACAATATCCAACAAACCTAAAGCATTAATTCTAACATTCAACAACTTGTCACTCTTAGTTGTGAATGCAAGACCACAATAAACTCTCCACCTTTTCAAGACCACAATAAACCTTCAACATCCAAATGCACATATTTGGAGGGTTTTTAAGGAGACCAGAATAGGGTTAGAAAAAATGTGACAATAAGGTGGACATGAATACCACATTATGAGAGCAATATATAGGAAATATTAAACACAATTACAACTATGGTATTAAAAATGGATCATTATCCATGTTTTGATCTATTTTGTGATATTTAATGGAGCAAGAAGAGGGAATTTATGATCATTCTAGGGTCATTAATGAGTGGATCTTGAATTCCCTCTAATGGGGTAAAAGTTGAAAATTGCCTATTTCATACCTTAAACAATGTTTTTAGTGTTTTAGTGTGAAAACTTTAACAAAATGGCCATAGCTTATTTATTTGTTGTTAGGTTTAGAAAGAACTTTCTAAAAACAATGAGCACCCCTAACACAGTTTATATGCCAAAGTTATAACCTCAACAAGGTTATTAGTTCTATCCACCTTAGATTCACTCTTATGTATTTTCTACATTATTGTAAATATTTTCATGGTTTTTACTTAGATTTGATTTTTATTGTTGGAGTTTATCTTGTTATTTTTTCTTCTTTGCTTCCTAGAACCTTTCTTTTTCTACTACTTCAAGCTTCTCCTTCTCTTGTCTCTCGATATCTTCTTTTTTATTTTGTCTCATCCTTTCTACGTCAACTTGTATGTTCCGCTCCAATTATTTCTAAGCCTTATTAAGTTTCAACCATCATTGTTTGTTCCTACTCTCTCTTTCTCGTTTCTTCTTCTTCAAATTTTATTTCGAGTTCTTATTATTTCCTAATCCCATCTTTCTAAACGTCATACTGCAGAAAGAAGAAAAATGTTTAGATTTCACCCTTAGTTGTACCTCATACCAATCGATATCATTTTCATAATGCATCTCATCATCTCGTTGTTGATGTGTATATGGCCCAGTAATGGAGACTGTAACACTATATTTGGCTACAATGTCCAAGGGGACATGCCTTTTTTCTGTGAGTTTTTTGTGACTTGCGGGACTAGAATGTGGTATAATAAACCATGACCGAGGGGTATCTAAGCCATCAAAATCACCATGGATCATACCCATCCTCAACCACACCAACTCTTAGCATGGTTGAATTTTAGGTGTCTCCTCCTAGCTAACCTAGTTTCAAACTTGGGTCACCTTACAGAATGAGGCCCATAGAAACCAATCATGCTAGAAAGATTTTACAAGGAGTCATGCCTTTTAAATTGACAATGAGGGAACCTATAACATCCCGCAACCCAACCAAGGACATTATTGTGCAGAAAACTCATAAAAATGAATTTTAATTGCTTACAGTTATGAATTACAACCAGATTTAATTTCCAATTGTTATCATTATTTAGAGGCATCTACAACATGCTAAAATGATCATGTGATGCAACGAGTAACTCAAACACAACAAAATATAATCGATCACATACACATAGTTCATGCACAACAATTATACTCATGAATTAACACAACAAGAAGATAAAGGGATAGGCATTCCACCCAACCATAGACTGAATGTTCCAAATCTCAATAGTTGTCACCCTCGAGCCGAGGATAGTAATACACAAATAAGAGTGGTCTCTTATAGTATACTATCTCTCTTCCACTTGACCTTCCCAACCCAAGGAATATACCCCTTCAATGATCTCAATCCCTTTAGTTTCTCATTTTTTTATCAAGGTCTCTCTAGCACAGGTAGCTAGGAATCTCTCAACTGGGAACTCAAGGGAACTTGTTGCTAGGAAAAATACTAGGAAACAACAACAAACACTTTTTGTTTTAGTGAAACTCCCCCGGGAAATCACACTTCATGAAGGATATAGATAATCATTCAATTAGAATAACATAACACTATATAAAATGATTAAATCACAATATCATAGAATAAGGCTTACAATCCATGCACAAAGAAAGAAGAAATTATTATTGAGGTAGTTCCACAAAAAAATAGTGACATTCAAGAGTGATAAATCTTGATCTTCGTAAAAATACATAGCCTTATAGAACAAACAGTTCCTCATTGAACACTTACAACAATTTATTTTGGAAAACTACTCATGCGTTTTTCATGCATTATTTAGTGAGACAATCTATATCTAAACACTAACTGACATAAAAGAAAACCTCAAATATATTGTATCATGTCAGATGATTGAAAAGACTGCATCGATTACCAACATTCTCCCCCTTGATGTTGAGAGGGATGACAATCTGATCTCGGAGTTTCAAAAACTGGACTTTAGCAACTGCCTTAGTGAAAATGTCTTCAAGTTGTTCTTGAGTCTTTATATACCTTAGTTATACTTCCTTCTTTTCCTCCAAATATCGAATTAAATGATACTTTAAATCAATTTTTTTTTTCCTTCTATGATGGATTGGATTCTTGGGCAATTTGATGGCACTAGTGTTATCACAAAATATCACTGTAGGATGAATTTGTTTCTCTTCAATTTCTTCTAGAACTTTTCTAAGCCATAATACTTGTGTACATGTTGAGGTGACTGCAACATACTCTTATTCTGTGGATGAAAGTGAAGCTATACTTTTCTTCTTTGAGCTCCAAGTAATCAAACCCGAACCAAAAGAGAAACAATTACCAGATGTAGGATTTCGGTCATCCAAACTACCTCTCCAATCAAAATCACTAAAGCCAACAAGATTAAACCTTTTAGAAGTGTAGTAATGAATACCAAAATTTAGAGTTCCTTTCACATACCTAAAAATCATCTTGGTTTCCTTCATATGTATTTCAGATGGCTCTGTCACATATCTTGAAATAAGAGAAACTGAATAAGAAATATCAGGTCTTGTGTGGGTTAGAAACATCAAAATTGCAACAATACTTCTATATGTTGACTCATCAACTGTAATGATCCCAAGCCAAATTCTTTCTTGGAATCACTAACTACTACTGATTTATTGAGTTATTAAGTGCATACAAGATTCATCAACACATGGAGATCACAATATATTCAAGATGTAGAAGCACAAGCAAAGATCTGACCTTTTATTATGAGCAATGTAAGATCAATACAATAGATGGCCGATCTGGCATAAACCTCAGATGGTCGTACAAGCAATAGATATGATCTGCTAAAAAATGCTCCCGCTAATACAAAATAATGCCTCCAAAGGCTGGATAAGAAATGAAGATCAATACAAGCAGATTTGAATGCCAAACTCTCCAGCTGAAGAATGTCACGCTCCAATAGAAGGCTGAAACCCTCAATAACTTGGCCCTACTGCCAAAAGTGTCCAATCACTCTAAGAAATATGCCAATTGATAGATCGGACAGCTGCAAGGAAAACCGGATGTCCAAATTCCCAAATCCACTCTCAAACTCAAATAGATCTGAATTCTCCATTGAATGGTGTGCCTCACTGGATGACGGAAACCCTAGTTGGTTTGACCCTGATGAAGGGAGATCTCCAAATGATCTGAAACTCTCAAGAATATAGATAGAGATTGATGGTAGGCAACCAGTGCCGTCCAATATCCCTCTCAATGGAACATGAATCACAAAATCTCAGATAGGGTGCACTTGGATGAGAGAGCATTGTGAGGTTAGAGCCATTGAAGGGGAGGCCTCCAAATGCTATGAAACTCTTCAAAAATATAGATGCGGACTATGGGGAGCCACAGTGAGGAGAGTTTGGGGCTTTCAGGATCTCAAGCGGATCTCCCTAGATCCCGAGTTTCTTCGAATCCTTGGGCGTCCCCTATGGTTCCAAGATGTCCCAATCTACAGATAGTTATATGATGATGATAACCCTCAGAAAAATCCCTCAAACTGATGGTCCACAGTACCTTGAAGCACTAGATGGAGATGGTAGAAGCCCAGAATGGGTGTGGAGGAGTCTTTCATCCAGGAGACCAAGCTGTGGAACAAGATAAGTGGATATTTCCTGCAGGAAGTTGCTCCTGAGGGTTTTGTCTGACCGACTAAACTGAATTCTCAAGAGCAATGGCAAATGCTAATCCAAAACCCAGGAATGAGTAATAGGTGCACCTAGCCTCTTACTTATACTTTTCCTTCTAATTCTTTGTTGAGTTAGGTTAACTCCCGGGGTTAATATTCTATTCTTATGTTGAGTTATGCTCAACCTTTTCCTTTCTTAAGTCAGCTTAAAAGTATAACTTTTAACTTCTTGACTTTTTTTCCCCCCTTCAGTGTGAGACCTTATGACCACAATTAGGGGTGCGGTGTAGTCTCTCATTACCTCTCTCTAAGGGGTGGGGCATTACAGTCTCCTCATGGCAGAGTGCTTGTCCTCAAGAGATTCCAAACCTGCTTCTCTAACAATGTGCTCCTCCTCCCAAGTGGCATCCTCAGTAGGTAAATCCTTCCACCTAATCAGATGCTCCTTGATGCTTTGGTTTTGGAGCCTCTTCTCTCGAACTTCTAACACCTCCTCACGGAATCAAAAGTTGTCCCTCCTCATCCATGGAGGTAATGCCTCAATAGGTGCGACATGTTGACCAGGGGCTTTCTTAAGGCATGAGACATGGGGGCAATTGTGAATTTTTTCTACCACAATGGAAGCTCCACCTCATCACCTTCGCCCCTATCCAACCTGTGACTCTATAAGGTCAAAGAAGCGTGGTTCACCCCGATTTCTCATTTCTGCTTCTTTTAGGCTTTCCTGTATGGTTGCAACTCCAAATAGACTAAATCACCAACCTCAAAGGTGCGATCAACTATGGTAGCACATGCGCTTGGTGCACTTTTCTTTGGTTTTCTTCCCCTCGTAAATGATCCTTCAATTCCCTAGAATGTCTTGGCTCTGCTGTACCAATCCTATACCATCGGGACCCTGCTGTCACCAAATGCAATCTCCACAAATGACCAAAAGGATCATAGCTATATAAAGCTTTCAAGGGTGACATGCCAATGGACAAATGTTAGGTGGTGTTGCCAGCAATATTCTCCCAAATGTAACCATCGACCCATGCTTTTTGTTGTCTGCTCACACGTGGTTCGGGGGCCTTGCCCATTTTGTTGACTATCTCGGTCCCTACGACCATCTAGGTCTGAGGGTGATAGCTAGTAATAGGAGTCAATGCCATACCCACAAATCTGAACAACTCCTGCAAAAATTTACTCATGAATCTGCTATCCCTATCAGCATTGATGGTTTGGGTAGGCCGTCGAATGCGAACACCTCTACGAAAATAATTTCAGCCACCTGTGTTGCGCTGAATTCTGTGGCTATGGAAAAGAAGTTTGAAAACTTTGCCAACCTATCTACCACCACGAAATGCAATCTTTCCCTTGTGCCCTGGGAAACCCGGTGAAATCATGGACGCTTTCCCACTTGTGATGCGGAATGGGTAAGAACGCAGCGGTCCATGAGTCGCGATATTATAATCCTTGTTTTCTTGGCATGTGAACATTCTTTGACGTAAAACATCGCATCTTCCTTGAGGCCTTTCCATGCACCCCTCTCTCCACTGCGTATGTCTGCGTGCCGGGTACCCTTCGCGGTGAGTTATGGCATGCATCACGGGATCTGCTGGTGATCCAGAACTAAAAGATGAAATTGCTATGTGTGAAATAAATGAGGTCATTTATGACCCTGAAGTTAATCATCCTGTATTTGCCCATCCAATAATTGACAAGTGAACTGATCCTTTTTATATTCCACTATCAAGTGTTCCTTCCGGTCGACTGACATACAGGACATGACAAAAATGGATGGCCCATGCAGATAATGCATCGACCTTTGTGTTGTTCTTTCCTTTAGCCCGAACAATGTCAAGAGTTCGGAGCTTGTATTTTGCTTACCCATTTTTTCATCTTTCATTCAAATCCTTTTTGCTCCAATAGATATTTAAGACTATTTGCAGTTTGACCTCAAACCTTGCACCTACCAAATATTGCACTGGATTTGGCTGAATTGCATGCATGATAACCGGCGACTGCGCTGTCGTAAATGCTGCGAAAGTAGTTCAGGACCTCCGAGTTTCCGACTTTCATAGGCAAGGGGTTGCGATGCGCATCAACCGACCCTATACCTTCCCCCAGGGCATCACACTCCAAAGTGAAGAATATGCCAAAATCAGGAAGAGATAGAACTGGCAGGTGCTCATGACCTCTTTCAATTTCTCCATCATTGACTTGGGCCTCATCATTTCCATTTTGAAGGACCCTTTTTTGGTCGAATTAGAGTCAGGGGTGCACCGCGGTTGAGAAAACCCTTTGGTAAATTTCCTATAGTATGTGCATGGGCCTAGGAATCCCCTGGGTTACGTGAGTGTTTTTGGGAGTAGGCCATTCAATAGGCATTGGCCTCTGGTGTACACAGCCTTACACCTTATGATGTGTCCCAAGTAAAGCACTTACGTCATTCCAGAAACTCACACTTGGATTCCTTGGTATAGTGATTGTTCTTCCATGATTGAATGGATTTGTTCCACATGTCGTAGGTGTTCCTCCTAGGTCTTGTCGTAAATGAGCAAGTCATCAAAGAATACCAACAAGTGTTCCCAAATTTGTTTGTTGAGCACATGGTTCATGCAAGACTGAAATGTGGTTGGGGCATTGGTTAACCAAAGGGCATCACCAAAACTTATGATAGCCATGAAGTGACACCTAAAGGCTGTTTTGAGATGTCCTCCTCCCTCATCTTGATTTGATGGTAGCCAGTGAATCAATTTTTGTGAAATATATAGCTCCATGCAGCTCATCTAACAACTCATCAATCAAGGTATCAGGGTACATGTTTTTGATCTTTGTATTCAAAGGCGGAGTCAATGCGCATTCTCATCACGTTCCATCCTTCTTCTTCACTAAGACTACGGACGAAGCAAATGAGCTTGAACACAGTGCGATGTGTCCCATGTCTAGAAGCTCATGATAGCCTTCTCTTCGTCTTTTTACTTCTTGGGATGCCTATAGGTGTGGTGATAACATTTTTAGCCCCTACTTCTAGCTCAATGATGTGCTCAAACCCCCTCTATCTGGTGGCACACCTAGAGAATCGGGCCAAACACTTTATGGTGCTTATCAAGGATTCTTTTGATCACTGATGTGTAATGCACCTTTCCCTTCATTATTATTCACCCAGGTGTTGAGATCTTACATTATCGTATACAATTTCTTCCCTTCTGAGGATGGCTTCCATCCTCTTGGCCTCTAAGCACGGCATTATCTTCCTCGAGGACATTTCCATGGTCGTATAATTTGTGGTGATGGGTCCTAAAGTGTTGAGACACTGCACCCTAGGATGATGTTGGTATCGGAGATCCATCACATACATCTGAACTAACTCATGTGCCTTCCCGGGTAAAGTTTCATACGAGGTATGTATACGTACGGGCGCATTGCTACCTCCGCTTTGAATCGCTAAACTCCTCACGTAGGCATGTACCTCCTCTTGATCTTTGCATCAATGAAATTGGTAGGAGCTCCTCCATCAATCAGAACCGACACTCTGCAAATGCTTTATGGGCCCTCTCATCCGAGAGTGTTGAACTTGGGTACCCCACAAATAGATGCCAACGTAGCCTTCTCTCCGGTCGCATAGTCTAGTTTTGGAACCTGCTCTTCTGCTGTCTCTAATGTTACGGCCTCCATGTTTTGTATCTGACCATACTCATCCTCTTCCGATCATGCGGAAGTGACCTCAATGTAATGTACCTATCCTCATCCATGCACTTGTGTGAGGATCCCATGGCTCCTTGAATGTGAAGCAGAGTTGCTTCCTTCTCGGTTCCCTCTGATATTAAATGTTCTTCCCACGGCCTTGTCATAACCCTTAGGGTCAAATCCTCCCTGGTTTATTGGAGGCCTTTCTTCTTGTTAAGAAGTGGTTTGGGTATGAATTTTGGTTTAGCAGTTGGACCCGGATCCCTCGTCTTCCATATGGCTTCCTGTAGGCTGGTAGGATTGAGGCCTTAACCCAACCCTTCAAAGGGTTCCATCAATCCTTATATAAAGAGCATCATGAGCACGGTTGGGGACATATCTTGCGCCATCAACGCGCCAACCCTCACGGAACTCATCAATGCTTGTCACCTCGGTAGCCACTGTTTGCTTGAGTTGGGTGAGCTTTCGAAAATGTAACTTAGGATCTCCTAGATCAAATCTATCAATGAACCTCCCCGGTGAAGATTTATAGGATACAATGCGGTTGTGGCCAAGTGTGGTGAGCCCCTGGTTTGCCACCGGTCGTTGGGCTACCATCAAATTTTATAGTGGAAAACTTGATGGCCTCCATCCTCATGGGGTTAAGCTCTGCGGGTAAGTGATATCGGCTTACGCACCCATGCTTGTCTTGTCATCTTAGCCATTACCATCAAAATTATGGAATCTCTATAACCCGCACTTCCGGCTCAAACTCAAAGATGCTTACGTGGTTAATCCCTAGGCTGGTTTCTGAACCTGACTTGAAAATATTGGTCTAGGGACATATGTCTTTGAACTTTCATATCCAAGTTTTAGTATTCCTTGGTACTCCTGGGTAATTGTTCCACAAAATCTTGAACTTGTTCATGTTGCTCTTGCTCATCGTAAATGTGGGCATGTATGAATTGCAGGGTTATTCTAAAACCGATCTATGATTGGTCCTGCTACCCATATGTCCATGGAATGTTCCACCTCCCAGACTTCCTTGATCACGGTGCTTTCTCCGGGTTATATCTGTCTTCCTCATGGGTTCCACGGTTCCTCAGATACTTTTCCCATACGTATCAGGATCTTTTTCTCGATGGGTTACTTGCATCGAAGGTCAGTTATCCCTGGTTGGTTCTCGTTCATTTTACGTAGATTCTCATCAACTTTCTTCAAGGTTTCAGAGATTTCGGCTTTTCCCCTTCTGTTGGTTTCCTAATGCTTGTCCAACTGTCGGACCAATGTGTTTTTTTGTGTGGTTCATGTTTTTTTTGGAAATTATCAAATTTAGTTACTAAGAAAGCCAAGCCCTAAGGCTCAAGGTAATCCCCTGACCCTTCCATTTAAGCCTCTGTTTCACTGCTCGGTTCTTCCTTCGACCCATAAAAAATACAACTGTACCTCTGCATGCACCGATCTCTCCATAGGTTTGGAGGATCAAGGCTCACGATATGCTCTGTAATGATCAAGCCAAATTCTTTCTTGGAATCACTAACTACTCTTGATTTATTGAGTTATTAAAGATTGCATACAAGATTCATCAACACATGGAGATCACAATGTATTCAAGATGTAGAAGCGCAAGCAAATGTTGACCTTTTATTATGAGCAATGTAGATCAATACAATAGATGGCAGATATGGCATAAACCTGGATAATTACGTTACCAAAACAATAGATATGAGCTGCTACAAAATTCTCCCGTAATACAAAATAATGCCTCAAAGGCTGAATAAGAAATGAAAAGATCGGCTAAATGAGATCTGAATGCCAAATCTCTAGCTAAAAAAGAATGTCAGCTCAATAGAGAAATTTTGAAACCCCTCAATACTTCGGCCCTCACGCTTAAAAAGTGTCCAATCTATGAAATATGCCAATTGATGGTCGAGACAGCGCAAGGGAAAACCCATGTAATCCAGATTCTAAATCACTCTCAAACTCCATTGAATCTGGTTACTCCCTTTGAATGGTGGTACTTTGTACAGGATGGTAGAGCCTAAGTTGGTTTGACCCTGATGAGGAGATCTCCAAATGATCTAAAACTCTCCAAGAATATATATTGGGTGATGTTAAGAACAACCGAGTGCTTAGGAGTCAATATCCCTCTCAATGTTGTGAATCTAAATCCTCCAAGCTGGGTGGTGCACCTTGGATGGCTGAAACCCTAGCATGTTTGGCTGGTGGAGGCCTCCAAATGCTATGAAACTCTCGAGGTATATAGATGGGATATGAGGGAAACCTATGGGATGAAGTTTAGGGCTCAGGATCTCAAGCAGATCTCCCTGAATCTGAGTTTTACTAAATCACCCGGACGTCCCCATGACTTCAAGAGACGTCCCAATCTGAAATGAGATGTAGAGATGGTGAAGTAACCTCAGGAAAATCCCTCAAGTGATGGTCCTGGCAATACGAGAGCACTAGATGGATATGTGTTGGACTAGGATGGTGTGGAGAGTCTTTCATCGAGGGACGGCTTCTTGGGAACAAGGTGAGTGGATATTTCACCACTAAGTTGCTCACAAGGGTTTGTACAACAAACCCCAAACTTCATCTCCAAGAGAAATAGCAAATGCTAATCCAAAACCAGGAGGCCGGAAGTGTGGGTTTTCAGCCTCACCCACTTATACTTTTCCTTCTAATTCTTTGTTGAGTTAGGTTAACTCCGGGGTTAATATTCTATTCTTACATTTGAGTTATCTTTTTTACTCCTTTCCTTTTCTTTCTTAATCCAACTTAAAAATATAACTTTTAACACAGGCTTTCCCCTTAGTGTGAGACTAGGCCTAGATTAGAGATTTTGAGGGCAGCAGTCTTATGTTCTACCTCTCTCTAAGAGGTGGGGACTTGTCATGTACTATTTTAAGCGTCGTCATGTCTACTTCCCCCCCCTTCAGTGTGAGACTATGACCTAGTGGGGGTGCCCAGGCCACTGAGTCTCCTCATTACCTCTCTAAGAGGTGGGGGACATTACATCAACTATTTTAGCGTCGTCATCTCTACACACCACAATTCCATGAGGTTGGTTTACAGTCTACCATATCAAATTTCTTCAACATATCTTTTGCATACTTTTATTGACAAATGAAAATTTCATCCTCATTTTGATAAAACTCCATACCTAGAAAATATTGCATGAGACCCAAATCTTTCATCTCAAATTCATTCATCATAACAATTTTGAATTCATCCTTCATCTTAGAACTACTACCCATATATAATAAGTCATCAACATATAGACTTACAGTAAGGATATCATTACCTTCTAGTTTGTAGTAAAGTGTAGGTTCACTTTTACTTCTATTGAAGCCAGTCTCCTAGAAATATCCATAATCCTAGCATACCATGTTCTTGGTTCTTTCTTGAGGCCACACAAATCCTTCTTCAACTTGTATACTTGATGTTATTTTCCTTGCACTTCAAAACCTTATGGTTGTTCCAAAAACACTTCTTCTTATAAGTACCCATTGAAATAGGCACTTTTCACATCCATGTGATGAATGCTCCATTTATTCTGAGCTCTTAATGAAATCATAACTCTAACAATCTCTTGTCTTGATACTGGTGGAAATGTTTCTTCACAATCAATTCCATACCTCTGTGTGAATCCTTTAGAAACTAATATTGCCTTGTGTCTTTCAACACTCCCATCAATATTGTACTTAGCCTTGTAGACCCATTTAGTACCAATGTTTCTCTTGTCATGTGGAAGTTTTGTAGGCTCCCAAGTATCATTCATGTGAATATAATCTATCTCTTCTTTCATTTCTTGCACCCAAACCTCAATAGTACATGCATCTTCAAAACATGATGGTTCAAAATCATCCTTGAAAAGTAAAGAAAAATGTATTGTCTGACCTATTGTGTTTTATTCATGTGTTGGACTTTTACTCCTTTGATAAATGTCACTTAATCTTCTTAGCTTCCTTGCAAAACATGAATTTGATGTTGGGCTTGCACTTGGAACTGAAGAATTAGATGAGGGGCTACTTGGTGGATTTTTAGAACTTGGAACTAAAATATTAGTGGGCTGCTCATTATCAATATCATCAATAATATCCCTATCCAAAATAGATTTAGACATATCATCATGGCATTTTTTATGACCATAAACTCCCCCTTCATAAAAAATCACACCTCTTGACACAACAATTCTATTAGTGAGGGGATTATACAACTTGCAAGCCTTACTTTCTTCACTATATCCAACAAAAATGCAGGACTCACTTTTTGGATCTAACTTTTGTCTCTTTTGATCAACTACATGGACATAGGCTACACAACCAAAGAATCTGAAATGATTAACACTAAGATTTGTTTCATACTAGGCTTCATATGGATTCATCATATCAAGTACACTTGTGGGACATCGATTAAAAATATATACAGATGTAGCAACTGAATCACCCCCCAAAAAATTGTTTAATCCCTTGGTTTGTAACATATTTTTTTCCATTTCCACCACTGTACGATTTTTCCTCTCTGCTACTTCGTTTTGTTGAGGTGTGTAAGAAGTGGTGAGTTTTCTTTTGATGCCATTCATAACAAAATAATTCTGAAAATATTTTGAACAAAATTCTCCTCCACGATCAGTCCTTAAGCACTTTATTTTGAAACCTCTTTCATTTTCCACAAGGACTTTAAACCTCTTGAATGTATCAAAGGATTCATCCTTAGTCTTCAAAAAATAAACCCAACACTTTCGTGACTAATCATAAAAAAAAGTAATAAAATATGATTACTTACCGAAACTCTTTGTCTGCATAGGACCACAAATGTCTGAGTGAACGAACTGAAGTGGATAATGGGCCCTCCATGCATTTCCTTTTGAAATTTTCTCTCTTGCATGTTTTCCTTTAGCACATCCTTCAAAAACATCCTTTTTTTATTGAACCTTCAACAAACCATAAACTAATTCTTTTGATGTTAGAAGCTTCACACTATGAAAATTCAAATGTCCATACATGAGATGCGCAACCAACGTTTTTTCCTCATATTCCATATTGGCAATATGGTTGTTATGTTCTCCAAACATCAATGGGAACAACCTATTGTTTGACATAGGCACAACTATAACCACCCTATTTCCTCTATTCTTATCATAAATTGTACATTGTTGATTTTCAAACACCACCTTATAATTTTTCTCACATAATTGGCCAACACTCAATAAATTAGGCTTTAATTGTGGAGTGTAATAAATGTCTTTAACACTTTTAATACTTTCTTTAGTATGGAATTCCATAGATCCTTTCTGAGAAACCTCCAATGCTTTGTCATCATCCAACTTTATCTTGGATTTGTAACTCTCATCCATTGTATAAAAGAGCTATGTATTTCCTGACATGTGGTTAGAACTCCCTGAATATAAATACCAAATATCTTTAGTGCCATTTTCATCTTTGTCATAAGATAAAAAAATTGTTTCGAGAGGCCTCATCACATTCTTGAGCATAATTAACACCTTTTGTATTATTACCTTGTTTTAATCTATAATCCCTTTCGGAGTGACCAGACCTTTTACAATAATAACACTTGATATTTCTTTTATCAAACCTGCCTCTGCCTCTTCCTCTTGAACCACCTCTTCCTCTTGGATAATTATGATTTTGACCTCTACCTTGGATTTGGTTTCTTTTTCTTCTAGTGTTGGCATATTCATTCTTTGTAATTTGCAATTTTGAAGAAAAACAATTTTCGCCACTTTTTCCAAATGAATCTATCAATCTTTCTTTATGAGAAATAAGAGATCCAACCGGGTGATCAAACTGAAGAGTAGACAAATCCTTGCTTTCTTCAATGATTATTGCAACATGGTTCCACCTTGGTGTTAGAGACCTCAAAACCTTTTTAATCACAACCTCCTTGTCCACAATTTCTCCAAGAGTAGCCATTTTATTGACTACATATTTTACTCTCACACAATAATCACTTACATTTTCAACTTCTTGCATCTTCAAATTCTCAAATTCTCTTTTCAATGTATGTAGCTTGACAAATTTGACTTGATTAGTTCCTTGGTAAGATTCTTGTGGAGTCTTCTAAGAATCCTCTATTGTCTTTGCACCTGCAATTCTTCGAAACAAACTTTTATCAAGAGCAATTTGAATATGAAATAAATCTTGAGCATTCTTCTTTCTGGATTCCTTCTTAGCTACTCTATCATTTGTAGTAAGAGTGGTCCAATATTTTGGCTCTGCATAACCCATTTCTACAATATCCCATAGATCTTTCCCTATCAAAAAATTCATTATCTTGATGAACCAATAATCATAATCACTTCCATTAAATTCTGGAATGGGAAAAGACTTAGAGTTTGACATGATTAACCTAAAACAAAAACCAACTCTGATACCAAATGAAGGATCTATGCAGGTCTATCTCTAGACTAGATAATCATTCAATTAGAATAGAATAAAACTATAAATAATGATTAAATCACAATATCATAGAATCAATCTTACAATCCATGCATAAAGAAAGAAGAAATTATTATTGAGGTAGTTGCACACAAAAAAAGTGACATTCAATAGTGATAAACCTTGATCTTCATAACAATACATAGCTTCATAGAAAAAATAATTAGTTGCCCTAGATTGAATGCTTACAAAAATTTATTTTGGAAAACTTCTCATGTATTTTGCATGCATTATTTAGTCAGACAATCTATATCTAAACAGTAACCGATAGAAAAGAAAATTGCAAATACATTGCATCATGTCAGATGATTGACAAGACTGCATCAATTACCAACACTTCATGCATGACAATCTGGTTCTTTAGTTTCTAGCTCCAAATACGCTCTAGATATGCTCCATCTTTCTCTAAAATTTTCCCTCCATGGCTGCACTAGCTCAAATCTCTCTTTATTTCTCTCTACTTGTTGCTCATGCAAAAACATTGGTTGTCTAAAATTGTTGTCTCAACCCATATGAATTTTCTCTCTTTGTCTTGCCTTCCTTGACTCACACTCTTCCCCAAGTTGATTGTACTCAATATCCATGTACCCAATAATTGTGGGATGTGACCACTCACACCCACTATCTTACATGTATTCAATGATTCATTTTGTGAACACTTAGTCATAAATTAGAAAGTTCATATATCAATAGCATATTTAGGAAAATGGGTTGAATTAATATACATGATTAATTTCCCCTTGAACCCCTCTTGTCCATTATCTTAGACACTCCCCTCTCTTGTCGATTAATTCATCCTACTTCTATGTTCATGTCCCATTAGCAGTTGGCATCACATATTATTATTAAAACATAGAATTACAATTCACATATTACATTGTTTTCACCACAACCACACATTATATCTACATAAGCATAAATTAAATTGAGGATTATAGTGGGGATGTTACATTCCCCATCCCCTAAAATTGTGTTCCATCCTCAGTGCACAAAATGTCGATATACATATACAAATTTACATCACAATAATTAGAAAATAAAATTGTGTATTGTTATACTCCAGTAGTAGTTCCAACCATAACCTTTTATTCCTCTCAACTCACTGACCCAAGGAATGTGCCATTCATTTATCAAGGCTAGCCCAATGGATGTATCATCCACTTTTCAAGGCTAACCCAAGGAATGGGCCATTATTTTATCAAGGACCTCATCACAGTTAGCTAGGATGTTGAGCTAAGATGCATTTTCGGCACTTTAGCTGCTCAAAATGGAGTATTGCATTTTGTTTTCTTCAAAATTGTAAAAAACTTGTGAGTACTCTTCCCGCATGTTTTCTTCATTCTCCCATGTAGAATGTTCATGACCATAGTAGGTCCATTGAACCTTTACCAACCCTATGGCCTTGTTCCTGAGAACTTTGAATTTCTGGTCCAAGATGCGTATTGATTCCACTTAGAAATCCCCTTCGTGCTCCACCTGGATCACATTCCAATCAATTATGTGGTTAAGGTCAAGAACATGTTTATTTAATAATGAAACATAAAACACATTTTGTACTCTCATGGATGCAGGACATTCTATCATGTATGCAAATCTCCCTATATTTTCTAATATTTCAAAAGGCCGACAGTACCTTGCTACCAACTTTGATAAACTTCCTAATCTTAGCAAACTTATCTTCACTTTCACTTTTAAAAACACATGTTCTGCCAATTTAAATTCTATGAACACTCTAGTCTTGTATACATAAATTTTCTTCCTACCCTGGGAATCCTTTAAATTCTTCTTGATATTTGTCATATCCGCTTCCATTTCCTTTAAAAAATATTTCCCAACAACTTCGTTGTTTAATATAATGCTTCAAATGGACTAGTTTTCAATGAGGACTGATACCCATTATTGTATGAAAATTCCACTAAGTGGATATAATCCTCCCACTTTGAGGGTTAATCTATCACATACATTCTAATAATGTCCTCAATTATTATGTTACTCCTCTATGTTTTCCCATCTGAATCTGGGTGATATGATGTACTAAGGTGTAAATTTGTCCCAAATATTTTGAACAATACTTTCCAAAAATTGGATGTAAACTTTGGATCTCTATCTGAGACAATTTCCTTAGGCACTCGTTGTAGCCTAGAGACTTCTTTCATGTATATATCTACAATATTTTCTACCTTGTGTGTTTTCTTCACTAGAATAAAATGTGTTACCCTAGTTAATTTATTCACCACGACCATCATGGAATCATGTTGCTTCACTGTTCTGGGCAACTTATTAATAAAATCTAGTGTAACAACTTCCCACATCCATTTTGGAATGGGTAATGGCTACAATAACCTAACTGGATTCCTATGCTTGGTCTTCACTTTCTGTAACTCTAAACATCTCGCTATTAATTAGCCACTTCTTTCTTCATTCCTGGCCAAAAGTATTGGATTTTTATAGCTACAAATGTCTTATGATATCTTAGGAGCCCGACATACGACACATTATGCATTTTCTTCAGAACTTCATTTTTCAAGTCATTGGAATTTGACACATATATACTTTTCCTTTGTACATGAGAACTCCATCTGCTTTCATCTCATTTAAGAATTAAATTTCTGCTGAAAATTACCTTGTTGTAATATCTCTTTTATTTTTGGGTAGTGTTGATATGAATTTTTTGTTGCTACAATTTTGTCTTTTAGATCTATCTTGTCCATGTTGATGGCTGCAATATGCACTCCATGAGCTCTCATGTTGAGTGCATCAACCACTTTATTTGTCTTTCCCTTTATGTTCTTAATTTCAAATTCATATTCACTTTGAAATTACAACCATCTAGTTTGTCTAGCATTTAGTGTTGGTTTTCCAAACAAATGTTTTAGACCACATTGATCTGTCCTTAACTCAAATTTATTATCCATGAGGTAATGTCTCCACATTTTTAATGAATTTACAATTGTTACTAACTCTAGATCATCAGTAGCATAATTCCTCTCATGCTCTTTTAATTTTCTGGACTCATAGCATACCACATGATCCTTTTGACTAAGACCTCCACTGAGCCCTTCCTTGCATGCATCGATGCACACAAAAAAATCATTTGGATATGAAATCTTCAATATTGGTGCATTTATCAAGATTTCTTTTAGTTTTCGAAAACTTTCTTCACACTTGGAATTCCATTCAAATTTCCCTTCTTTCTTTTGCAAAGAAGTGATCAGGCTTGAAATCTTTGAGAACCCTTTTATGAATCTTGATAATAACCAGAAAGACCCATGAATGATATAACCTCCATGACATTATTTGGCATTTTCCATCCTCTAATGGCCTCTATCTTCTCAGGATCCACTTCTATCCTTTCAGTTGAAATTATATACCCCAAGTAGCAAATCTATTTTTGGTAAAAGATACACTTGCATAACTTAGCATACAATTTATTCTCTCTTAAAACTTGCAACACCATTCTCAAATGTTTCTCATGTTACTCTTTTGACTTAGAGTAGATAAGTATATCATCTAGGAACACAATTACAAACTTTTCCAAGTACTCCCTGAACACTCCATTCATAGACACATAAAATCAGTTGGGGCATTTGATAGTCCAAATGGCACTACCATGAAATCATAATGCCCATATCTCATCCTGAGCATTGTCTTGTTGATGTCTTCTTCCTTGATCCTAACTTGATGATATCCTGATCTTATGTCAATCTTCAAAAATACTCTTGCACCTTTCAACTGATCAAACAAATCATCAATTCTCAGTAAATGATATTTGTTCTTTATGGTGACCTTATTCAGGTGTCTGAAATCAATACATGGCCTTAAGGTTCCATCATTCTTCAAAAAAAGAAATGGGGCTCCCCAATGTGATACACTTGGGAGTATGTACCCTTTATTTAACAATTCTTCAAGTTGCATATACAAATTTTTCAACTCTGGTGTGTCCATTCTGTAAGGTGTCTTGGACACTAGGGTAGCACCTGGCACCAAATAAATAGAGAAATCGATGTCTCCCTTTGGTGGAAATCCCGATATTTCTTTAAAAAGATCTTCAAAATTTCGTAAGACTGGATGGTATTCAATGCTTGACACTTTATCTTTGGCTATCTCTTACATATGGACTGTTAAGAACCAAATATAAAAATAGCACAAAAACCTCAGAATAAGTACTCAATGCCTTGAAAAAAAGAGAATTTCATATAATAACCCTCTTCAAGGGGGAGACCTCCTTATACACCGCATAAATTTACAAACACAAGATGATTCCAAATGAAAAGTTCTCCTTGGTATATATAGGATACTATGATGTACAATTACAACTAATGAACCGAGGGCGACATAAATAAAATAACAATATTAATGTAATATGCCCCACTTAAGGGGTAATGTGCCACTATTTAGGGCTTAACATGCTCCTCCCCTTCAGATAAGTGTTGTCTACAATGCTTGAGTAATTATGGATGCCTCTGTATAAAAGACTCATCTTCCCAAGTGGAATCTTTAGTAGATAGTTCCTTCCACTTAATGAGATACTCTGAAATGGATATATTCCTCAGTTGGCAAATTATTTTGTCTGTGATAGCTTCAGGCTCCAATATGATTTTTCCTTCCTCATCAAGTTCTAGTAATATATTTTGAATTGGGATCTTGTCACCTATAACCTTCTTTAAGCATGAAACATGGAAAATTGGGTGTACTCGCGAAGATGCAGGTAACTCCAATTTGTATGACATAGTACCAATATTTGCAACACATTATAAGGGCCATAGTAATTTGGTGATAATTTATCATCCTTATTAGATTTCTTGAGGGACATATGTTTGTATGGTTATATTCTTAAAAATGCCCAATCCCCTACTTCAACACTTCTTTCACTACGATGTTGATCTTCTTGTTGTTTCATGTGATTTTGTGCCATGGTCAGGTTTTCCCTTAAGAGTTGGAGAACTTGTTGTTGCTGCTCAATGTGATGTTCCACTGCTTGAACCTTATATTTTTCTTTTAGAGAATAAGTGATGGATGTTGGGTGATATCCATAGAGTGCCATAAATGTTGTCATTTTTTTTGCAGTATGAAAGGAATTGTTTTACCACCCTTCTACCAAGGGTAACCACTTGAACCATTTTGTTTGTTTATCAGAGACAAATCAACGAATGTAGCCTTCCAGAAATTTGTTCACTATCTCATTTTTTCCATCAGATTGAGGCTGATAAGATAAGCTATGACACAATTGAGTACCCAAACAAGAAAATAATTATGTTAAAAAATGTCGAGTGAAGATGGGATCTTTTCACTTACAATAATATTTGGGCTTCCTTGTAGCCTTTGAACTGTCTCCATGAATGCGGTGGAAATTGTGTTGGCTTTGAAAGGGTGATAGAGTGCAAAAAAGTGTGCGTACTTTGTTAGTATATCAACAATAACCATGATGACACTCTTTCCTTCAGACTTTGGTAACCCTATGATGAAATCCATGGAAACCTCCTCCCAGCAATGACTTGGGATGTATAATGGATATAAAAGAAATGGGGTCTTAATTGTTTCCACCTTATTTTGTTGGAAAACCAAACATTCTTCCACAAACCTTTGAACATCAGTGTTAAGGAAATCCAAAAAAAAATCCTTCTTGACCCTGTGGTAGGTTTTCAAAAATCTTGAGTTCCCTCCTACCAGAGAGGTGTGCACTTCCAAGAGTACCTTTTGTTTGAGTTGGTATTTCTTACATAAATATAAGCAATCTTTGTACCATAGTGAATCATTTTTCCCTGTAAATATATCTAATGCACTAGAATCTTGCTGCAACTTTTGAATGAGAGTCCACAGTTTTTCGTCATTCTTCCATGCATCCCTTGCCTCTATTATCCAATCTAGTTGGATAATCAAGATAGCACAAAGAAAGGCCTCAACATCTTCATCTTTTCTTCCGAGTGCATCTACCACAAGATTTTTATTCCCTTTTTTTGTAGATGATTTCAAAATCATAACCCAACATATTGGTCACCCATTTTTGTTGTTCTTTTGAAGATAGTCTTTGTTTCAAGAATTATTTAAGATCATAATGATCTATTTTGACCTTGAAGTCCCTGCCTATTAGGTAAGGGCATCATTTCTTCAATGCATGTTGTATTTCCATCATTTCCTTCTCATAAATGGGTTTGTGTAAGTCCTTTCCCTTGAGTGGCCGACTTTCAAAAGAAAGGGGCCTTCCTTTTTGCATTAGAACAACACCAATGCCAGTTTTTGAGGCATCACATTCCACAATAAAGGTTTTTGTGAAGTATAGTGTGGCCAGGATAGGATCTTTTCACATCGCCTCTTTAAGTTGTTCAAAAGCTTGATTTGCCTCTAGAGTATATGAAAATGCATAACCTTAACAAATTTTGAACTTGTTAGACCACTTATAATGCAATTTATAGCCTTTGAATTGTATTCATTGAGTTTTTTCTCAACATTATCTATTGGGGGAGAAGTTGGTGCAGTGTATCCATTTATTACATCTTTCCAAACATCAAATATTTTTTCCTGCAAAAATGTTCTCATTCTTACTGTAACACCCTGCTTCCCCCAGTCTGTAAAAATAACTATGTTGGCCAATAACTATGGAAAACTCAAAGATTTGAATGTTTGATTTGATGAACCTTTGCATAAAGGGTCGATGAATGTAAATTATATAATGAATATGTGTTGCATGACTGTCGAGAGGGGGGATGTGCTAAAAGAGACCAAGATGGCTAATGAGAGGTGGTGGAAGGGACCTGGAATGGTTACGTTAACTTCCATCGAGCCAGTGTTGTACTGGTTTATACTTGCTCAAAAACCAAAGTAGCTCTCTGATCCTGGAATAGATTTCCCGTCAGATTGGTAGGTGGGGAGGCTCCTCAAGAGTTAATGAGGGGATGGGGGTGAACTACCCATCCGTAAAATCCCTCAAACCTGACCATGAATGGTGGAATTCGTGCCACACACAACCTTGTAGACATAAATAGGCAAGAGAGGAAATGTGGTAGAGAGAGAAAGAAAAAGAGGGCAGTGCATGCGATGAGGATCGCGAAAAGAGACTGGAGAAACCCTGGAAACGCAGGGATTTCTAAATACCAGGAGAAGGAGAGTAACCTTCATCCTGGATTATTTTTCTGTATCAAGAGAAGGAGAGTAACTTTCGTCCTTGACTTCTATTGAGTTGGAAGTAGGAGACTGAACCTCAAAGCATCATGGTCTAGATCAGGGGTGGCTAGTGGTAAATCCATTTGGAGTCACTGAGCCTACAGTTGGGTGGAAACGAGCACCTCTCTCAGTAGTTTCATCATGCCTAGTAGATCTGATAAGTGTTTTATACCTTGTATTTTGAACTGAATATCATGAATACATGCTTATGTTTATATGACCATAATAATTTAAGTGTAGAATGATTGCCTGGTGTGTTAGACAGAAAATAATGGTTGCCTATGTATTCTTACATGCCATAGTCATTTTATATACAAATAATTAAGGTTGGGGCATGAATTCGATCCACTGAGAATCGTCTTGTTTACTTAACTCTCGTAATGTTCCGAGAAGGCTCCTCAAGAGTACTCTTCCTTGGAGATTACCCCATAAACCTTGGAACCCTTTGAAGGTTCATGTGATCCGGGTCTGGGAACCTTATGCAAGGAAGAGTATCTCTCTCTAAGGTATTGGAGTCATGGGAGTTTGAAGCCCCGAGAAGTTGAATTTCGTGACTCAATCTTAGAAGGGATAGCGAGCCCAATTATAGAAGAGAGAATACCCTATCATTTGGTAGACGAATGGTCGAAATTCTTTCAGGAATACCCCATATCTGTCAAGACCAATGGATCTAGAGAAGGAGTGTAGGCATTAACACCTTGACCCTTTTAGCCTTTGCAAGTAGCGATGAGATCCAGGACCATAGATCCAGGGATCTGACGGAGCCCTAATGACCATCGATATTATCCTTTGTATAGGCAGGAAAGTAGCATTTCGATGACACACGGATTGGTGTGGTAAAGGGTAGGACTGCATGAACTCACGATTCACGAGATCACGACGTGATCGTGACCGTTGGATCCAAGGCATGGGATAACTATTGGATCAGAACTGTCTTGGTTATCACCTATCGAGGGTTCAGATCTTGAGGGAGTTTCTTTTCAATTGTAGAAGTCGCGAAGTGTTGAGCGTCGAGGGCTCGTGCAAACACATGACCTATGCATAAGTGGGGACCGCATGGTTGATAGGTGGTGTAACAACAAGTGCCCATAGAAAGGTGGGAATGGGTGACAGGTGATGGACACATGTCGCTTGGGAAGGAGTCAACCCATTGTTGACTTATCGTATCTTGGGAACTTGCGAAGGAGGAGCATGAGGGCTCAACACTCCAACTCGCGAAGTCACGAGATGCGAGTAGTGATAGTATTTAGCCTAGGAAGCGGGTGATCGGTGGTGGACACGTGTCACACTGGGAAAGAGTCAACCCATTGTTGACTTATCATGGCTCGGGGTTTCACAGGATGAAGAAGCTGCAGCTTGATCATTAAGGCAACGAAACGCTGAGAGATGAGGTCTCGTGCAATGAGCGTCGGCAACATAGCTTGTGAGAAAAGTATAGAAGGGTTGACAAGTGGCATGTGCGCATCGCTTTGGCATATTCCACGCAACATTGACCTCTCACATCTTGGGGATTCACGAAGGAGGAGCACGAGAGATCAACACCTCAACTGGCGAGGTTGCGAGTGGTGCTAGTGTTTGGCCTAGCCTACAGTTACATGTAGCAGGTGCTAGTGAGGAGGGAGCCATACCCGTATAGTATCTCAAGTATCGACGTTTGAAGAAAGGGGAGTCGAGAGTCTTGATTCCCGACTCACGAGTTGCGAAAGGCGCTTGTGATAAGGCTAACTTGTGGTCGTTTGGAGGAGGATAAGGGAAGAGAGGGTCTATGATAGGCCCCGTAGAAGTCTCGAGGATTTTTTTCCTCAAAGAAAAAGATGAAAAATCTAAGTTGCTATAGTGGGTGTGTGACAAATTGGTATCAAAGCATGCTTACAACACTTTTCCTTCTTGGTCTCATGAACGAGTTGCACAGAAACTCCATTTGAAGTACTCTTAAAAGGAGTAACCCTCTATCTTAACCCCTTTAGCAAAAGGAAAATTTAAGAATGAAAATTCCTATTCTGTGTATGCATTTGAAAAATAGGAATTATGAGCTAATTGTGAATGAATATAATGTTGACTAACAATAAGTGTTTTTCTTTCACAACAAGCAAATGATCAACCATGGGAAACTATAGACGCATAGAATGGTGATGCACCACGAAGTGGGGGATGGCTCCCACAACAGATATGAAGAGTCTAATGAAAGGAGAGCAGTAGAGACCCCTCCCTATCTAGCTGAGACTATGAGAAGCCTCATGGTCGAACTACAGAGCAGCAAGGCCGACAATGAGAGGCTGATAAAGGAGCAAGAGAAGAAGACATAAATTAATGCAGTCTTGATGTAGAGCTTATCTGACATACAAAGACAATTGTGGCATGAACCTGACACCAGTCACGGGGACCAATGACAGACAAATTGACAAACAAAGAAAAGTCAAATTCCACCTGAGATATGAAAACGTGGTCTTTTAAGTGGCCACACTGGGAAGAGCACCTCGAGAAAGTTCCACCCCAGAGATAAGGGACAAGCATTGGACGATTCCCCTGGAAAGGAAACTGGCAACTTGAAGGGATCTTCTAGTAGCAGAACTAGTTCTTATTCTCGAAGAAAATGGAAGAAGCAAAAGCATTCCAAAAGTCACAATCTCAAATAATTCAAGAAGGCCAAACCACCCTCTTTCGACGGTGAAATAAAGAAAGGGGAGGAAGTGGAGGCCTAGCTTCTTAAACTAAAGAAGTATTTTAGAGTCCATGACTTCTCATAAAACTTGAAGGCCCGAGTAGCCACTTTCAACTTGAATGGGAAGGCTTTCATTTGGTGGGAAGACCTTAAGAATGTAAAATGGATTCATGAAGAGGACCTATATTGGGAACGGTTTGAGAAATACTTCAGAAAGACGTATCTGTCAGAAAAGTATTTTGACGAAAAGACTAAAGAACTCTATGAGATCAAATTGGGGCAATGCACCATAGAGGAATATGTCAACATATTCCTTAAATTGTTGAGGTATGTACCCTATATAAAAGCAGAGAGGGAAAAGGTGCAATGATTCATCAGTGGACTACCTAAGGACTATAAGAACAGGATTGAGTTTGATGAGCCAAAGACCCTAGAAGACACTATCTGAAAGGCAAGATATTGTTACAAACAGCTGGGGCATCAGACAGAACCTCACGAAAACTGGAAGTAGAAGAATAGTTCGGTATTCCAGAAAAGGGGTTTAAATCCCTAAGATTTAAAAACTATAAAAAGGACTCAAGGATGAGCTTCCCAACCCGAAGTGTACACCAACAGAATTTCCCCTCCCAGATTGAAAATAAACCTTCTGGATCTACCCCAGGAAAGATTGATAACCCAAAGAGAGAACCCTTGAAATGTTGGAGTTGTGGAGAAGAACATCTACTGAGGGACTGCCCACACCGACAAAAGAATAGTCAGAGAATTTACAATGTTCAAGAAGCTACCACCGTCAATGACATGGCCAGGAGTGTGCCGCAAATTTATGCAGCCTTGGATAATAAACATGCTGACCACCAAGCTTCAGTGGTGGAGATGGAAGGTATGATCACCAACCATCTAGTGTCTATTGTAATTGACCCTGGTTCAAATTTGAGTTATATAGCTCCTAAGGTTGTTGATAAGTGTAAATTATAGCCACATAAACATTCCAAGCCATGGTTGGTACAGTTATCCAATGGCACCAAAAGAAAGGTAGCAGAGGTCATACCAGCTTGCCAATTCACTATGAGTGAATTCCCCACCCAAGCAACCCTTAACAAACTACCCCTAGGATCATATGACCTGTTGATTGGAATGGACTAGCTAGCCACATATAAAGCAAGACTGGACTGTTACCATAAATCTTTAGAATGTGTAGGTTAAAAAGGAAGAAGGATAACCCTTCGAGGGATCCAAAAACTTGTCTCGGTGAGATGAATATCAACCCTTCAAATGAGAAAGTTTTGCAAAAAGGGATGTCTACTTTATGCGATACAAGTGTTGGAATTGGTTGAAGATGACAAACCAAGCCTCGAAGACCACCCCACACTAAGAGAATATAGAGATGTATTTCTGGAAGAGGTACCAAGTCTACCTCTGAGAAGGGACATTGACTTCTCGATATAACTTGCACCGGGAGCAGTACCAGTGTCTAGGACACCCTATATGATGAGCACACCCAAGCTAGTTGAGCTTAAATTACAACTAAAAGAAATGATGGACAAAGGCTATATATTACCCAGCGTGTCTCCATGGGGAGCACCAGTTATGTTTGAAAAGAAGAAAGATGGTACCCTTCAACTATGCATAGATCATAGACAACTAAACAAGCTAACTATAAAGAACAAGTACCCCTTACCCAGGATTGATGACCTGTTTGATCAATTGGGAGGTGCTTCCATCTTCTTAAAGATTGGCTTGAGATCTGGATACCATCAAGTCTGAATAAAGGGTGAAGACATCCACAAAACTACCTTCAGGATGAGATATGGTCACTATGAGTTTGTGGTAGTACCATTCGGATTAACCAATTCCCTTGCCACTTTTATGTGCTTGATGAACAATGTGCTCAGCAAATTCCTAGACAAATTTGTACTGGTTTTTATTGACTATATATTAATTTACTCCAAGAATAGAGAGGAACATGAGGAACATCTTTGACTTGTGCTTCAAGTGTTAAGAGAACATCAACTCTATGCCAAATTTAGCAAGTGAGAATTTTTCCAGAAGCAAATACATTACTTGGGCCATGTCATATCTGAAGAAGGAGTAGCAGTCGACCCTGACAAGACCAGGTCTATCATGGAGAGGCCTACCCCAAAGGAAGTTTCAGATATCAGATCATTTATGGGCTTAGAAGGATACTATAGGAGATTTATAAAAGGATTCTCCAAGATTGGTTTTCCAATCACTTCCCTTCAGAATAAGGGAGCTAAATTCACGTGGACACAAGAATGTGAAGAAAGATTTCAATCCCTAAAACATCTACTGAACCATGCACCCATGTTGAAGATCACCGATCCCGAAGCTAACTTCCTCATGTGCAAAGATGCCTGCAAGGAAGGGCTTGGAGGAGTCCTTATGAAAGGAGGAAGTGTAGTCTTCTATGAATCCCGAAAATTGAATGAGCATGAAGTCAACTATGTGACCCATGGTCTAGAACTGGTGGCCATAGTGCACACCTTAAAAATGTGGAGGCATTACCTCCTGGGAAGAAAATTTGTACTTATGACAGACCACTATGAATTGCAATATCTATTTGACCAACTAAAACTCAATGCTAAAAAAGCTAGGTGGATGGCCCTTCTTAGTGAGTTTGATTTTGAAATCAAAGATATCAAGGGAAAGGAAAATAAGGTGGTCGATGCCCTTAGCAGAAGTATGAAAAAAATTCATCTGGAAGTGATGAGCACCCACGAGACGAATGTCAAGGAAAGAGTCAAGAATGCACAAGAAACAAACACATTCTTCCAGACCGTGACCTCGTACCTAGAGCAAGAACCCACAAGAATAAAGTATGAAGGCTACCAGATGATAGATGGAGGTCTGCTAACTTAAAAAAGTAGATTGTATATTCCAGAATGTGATGACTTGAAGAGGTTCATAATGGATGAACTACATAAAATACCATATACTGGTCATCTCGGATACCAGAAGATGATCACAACCACTAGGAAACAATTCTATTGGTCTGGATTGAAGAAAGACATAGCTGAATACTTAGCCAAATGCATAGAATGCCAATAGGTTAAAGCAGAACACCGACACCCAGTAGGATTATTACAACCTCTACCAATCCTGGAATGGAAGTGGGAAACCATTTCCATGGACTTCATCAATGGATTACCAACATCGACCAAGCATAATGACACCATCATGGTAGTGATGGATAAATTGAGAAAGTCTACCCATTTTATCCCCGCCAAATCGACTTGCAAGGCAATAGATATTTCCAGCATATTCATGAAGGAGATATTCAGACTACATGTTATGCCTAAAGAGATTGTGTCTGACAGAGACACGAAATTTAATTCCAACTTTTGGAGATCCTTGATGGCTGGTCTAGAGATGAAATTACTGTTTAGCATCGCCTATCATCCTCAAACTAATGGACAGACGGAAAGAGTGAACCAAATATTGGAAGACATGCTAATAATGCATGTAATGCATCAACCCAAGAAGTGGAAAGATTTCCTGCCACTGGTGGAATTCGCCTACAACAATGGCTACCAAGAATCCCTGAAAATGAGCCCTTTTGAAGTCCTCTATGGTAGACCGTGCAATACTCCAGTCAGTTGGAGTAATCCCGTGAACATAGTTACTATTGGACCCGACACATTGAAAGAAATGGAACAACAAGTGGCTTAGATAAAACAAAATCTAAAGATCGCTCAAAACAGATAGAAAAGTTACGCCGACCGAAAGAGAACTCCAAGAGAATTCAAGATGGGAGACCACGTATATCTCAGAGTTAGACCCAGGAAGAGTTCCTTGAGGATGGGAGCTTGTGCCAAGTTGGCACCTTGGTATTGTGGACCCTTTGAAGCTCTAGATAGAGTGGGACATGTAGCCTATAGGCTATCACTTCCTCCCACACTAAAAGCACATAACGTTTTCCATGTTTTATTATTGAAGATATATGTACATGATTCTAATCATATAATTGACTGGTCTGTGATCCAGGTGGAACCAAAGGAATAATTCCTACCAAAACCTCAATGCATACTGGACAGAAAGGAAACCCCACTCAGGAACCGAACCATTGCACAGGTCAAGGTGCAGTGGAAACATTTTGACCTAGATGAGGGTACGTGGAAAATGGAAGATGCCATGAAATAGGCATATCTAATTTTGTTTACTCCTGTACATATACATCATATTGATAGATAAAACATCAAGGGCGATGTTCCTTTAAGGGGGAGGGAATTGTAACACCCTGTTTCCCCCAGTCTGTAAAAATAACTATGTTGGACAAGAACTATGGCAAACTCAAATATTTGAATGATTGATTTGACAGACCTTTGCATAAAAGGTCGATGAATGTAAATTATATAATGAATATGTGTTGCATGACTGGTGAGAGGGGGGATGTGCTAAAAGATACCATGATGGCTAATGAGAGGTGTTGGAAGGGACCTGGAATGGTTGCGTTAACTTCCATTAAGCCAGTACCGCACTGGTTTATACTTTCTCACAAACCAAAGAAACTCTCTGATCCTGGGATGGATTTCCCTTCAGATTGGTAGGTGGGGAGGCTCCTCAAGAGTTAATAAGGTTTGCCTATGTATTCTTACATGCTTATGTTTATATGCCCATAATATTTTTTGTGTAGAATGATTGCTTGGTGTGTTAGACTGGAAATAATGGTTTCTTGTATATGCTTACATGCCATAGTCAGTTTCTATACAAAGGATTAAGGTTGGGGCATGAATTCTCTCCATTGAGAATCATCTTGTTTTCTTAACTCTCATAATGTTCCCAGAAGGGTCCTCAAGAGTACTCTTCCCCGAAGATTACCCCATAAACCTTGGCATCGTCTGAAGGTTCATGTGATCCGGTTCTAGGAACCTTATACAAGGAAGGGTAGCTCTCTCTAAGGTCTCATAGTTGTGGGATTTTGAATCCCCGAGAAGTTGAATTTTGTGACTCAAACTCAGAAGGGATATCGAGCCCAATTATAGAAGAGAGAATACCCTATCATTTGGTAGACGAACAGTCGAAATCCTTTTGGGAATACCCCAGATCTGTCAAGACCGATGGATATAGAGAAGGAGCATAGGCATTAACACCTCGACCTTTTCATCCTTCGCAAGTAGCGATGGGATCCAGGACCGTAGATCCAAGGATCTAATGGAACCCTAATGACCGTCGATCTTACCCTTTGTATAGGTAGGAGAATAACATTTCACTGACTTGCAACTTGGTGTGGTCAAGGGTAGGATTGCATGAACTCACGATTCGTGAGATTGCGACGTGATCGTGACCGTTGGATCCAAGGAATGGGAAAACCGTTGGATTGGAACTTTCGTGGTTATCGCCTATTGGGGGTTCGAAGCTTGTGGGAGTTTCTTTTCAACTGTAGAAGTTGTGAAGTGCCGAGCATCGAGGGCTCATGAAAACACATGACACATCCATAAGTGGGGACCGCATGGTTGACAGGTGGTGTGACAACAAGTGCCTAGAGAAAGGTGGGAATGGGTGACAGGTGATGGGCACATGTCGCTTGGGAAAGATTCAACCCATTTTTTACTGATTGTATCTTGGGAACTCACGAAGGAGGAGCATGAGGGCTCAACACTCCAAATTGCAAAGTCATGACATGTGAGTAGTGCTTTTATTTAGCCTAGGAAGCGGGTGACCAGTGGTGGACATGTTTCACACTAGGAAAGAGTCAACCCACTATTTTCTTATCGTGGCTCGGGGTTTCGCAGGATGAATAAGCTGCACCTTGATCGCTAAGGCCGCGAAACATCGAGAGCCGAGGTCTTGTGCGACGGGCAGAGGTGACACAGCTCATGAGCAGAGTATAGTGGGGTTGACAAGTGGCATGTGCATGTCTCTTTGGCAGAGTCCACACAACATTGACCTCTCGCGTCTCGGGGATTCCCGAAGGAGGAGCACGAGAGCTCAACACCTCAACTGGCGAGGTTGCGAGTGGTGCTAGTGTTTGGCCTAGCCTATGGTTACATGTAGAAGGTGCTAGTGAGGATGTAGCCATACCCATATAGTATCTTGGGTATCAGTGTTTGGAGAAAGGGGAGCGAGAGTCTTGATTCTCAACTCACGAGTTGTGAAAGGCGCTTGTGCTAAGGCCGGCTTGTGGTCATTTGGAGGAGGATAAGGGAAGAGAGGGTCTGCGCTAGGCCCCATAGAAGTCTCGAGGATTCTGTTCCTCGAAGAAAAAGATGAAAAATCTAAGTTGTTGTAGTGGGTGTGTGACACTTATGCTCCAAAAAATACAAATTTTCCCATAAAAAAATGTTGTTCCATTTTTGGTAAATTCTTCTTTCTTATCCATGATTTTCCTTCCAGTGGTTAGACTATTGTTTAAGGAACTCACTCTGATACCAATTTTTTGAATATTCACCAATACTGAGAGTGGGGTGAATCATTATTGAGCCCTTTTTACCATTTTTAAACTTAAGCACATCATGTAAACCTTAACCATTAACAATTCCATTCATCATCACAAAAACCATACACAAAACACAATAATTGTTACATGGAAACCCAAATGGGAGAAAACCACAGAATTTTTTTCTTATATCATGTTAATATTACATTCATAGGAAGCACCAACTTTCAAGATTATCCAAAACCAATTGGAAGGAGGAACTAACCCCATGATTTATAGTCACCAACCTGAAGGAATATCCAACTCCCTGATTTACCAACACCCACTGGAAGAAGGCACCAATCCCCTGGCTTTACCATCTCCAATTGGAAGGAAGTGCCCACTCCATAAAACACATTCACCAAAATGCTGAACAAAGAAACCAATATTATCAACTGAGCACCAATTCTATAATATATCACTAATCAAATATATTCATACACATAGTACTTTTAAATTCACCTGCATGCCTCATTTCGTAGACAATCCTTCAAACCCTAGCAAGCCTCATAGCATTCTTCCCAGAATGTAATCACTGACGAGAACATCCATTGACGGTAACATCCATTCACAAAAACATCACAAATTTATAGTAGAGCATACAAAAACATCACAACCTCACGAAAACATCACAACTTTATAGTAGATCATACAACAACATCACAACTTCACAGTAGTGCATATGATAAACTCACAACCTTATGGCAACATCAAAACCTTATAGAATACCTTGAGAATAAGAAATACCTTAAGAGAATCCCTTAGAGTTCTCTTGCACACTAGAATACACCCCAAACACCTTTTGCACACAATAGAATTAATCTCTCTTTTTTTTTCACTCAAAAATGCAAAATTTTATCCTGTATTTATAGTAATTTTGTCCCAAAAATTAGTTGAGTTGACCTCAATTTTCTCGTTGGATTGTTGGATGGAAAAATCCATATCTCCTCATTCCTAGGGAGTTAGAGGGACTTCTATATACCATTGGAAAGGTATCAGAATAAGATTTCAAACGATGTAAATTGTGCTCCCATTTGAGTTAGTTATGTTGGGTAAAAATTCCCTCAAATATACAGTATCCAAATTGACTGAAAATAATACTTTCAACAATATCCATCTTGCAATATTTATCTGGGACATCTATAGGCTTTAAATATTTATCTTGGACATATTGTATCCTCCCTCAAGGCTCGATTTGTGTACAACTCAAAGTGGGAGTGTGGAAACAACCACATGTTATCTCAACTTGTGAGGGCCATGCTTTAAATCTACACCATAAGGGGAACACTTAGGAGTTATATGCGCCTTTGTCAAGGATACTTCAATTATTTTCAAGTATTCTTCAAGTTGAAACATCATCATCACTTTTAAGGGATTTTGAGATTTTATCTAGGGATTATTCTAAGGTTGACATCAATGAAAACTAATTTTCCAACAATAAGAACTGAGCCACAGGTTTTGAAACTAGGTATGTTTACCTTTAGGCTCATTGACTCTCTCCCATTTTAGGACCAAATTACCTATCTAAAAATGATTGTCCCCAACATTATTATTGTCAAAAAATATCTCGATGATCTACTAGTCAGTGTTGATTTGTTTTCATGCTTTGGTTCATCCTTATTGACGTTGGGGTGTTAATACCCAGGGTTCATTGAGAGGTGACCAATGAAAACCCCAAAGAATAAACATACATGTTAGCACTCGGTAATTCCCAGAGGTTTTCAAGGGTAGAATAAACTGACATAGGTAACTATCAAAGCCACTTTTGAAACTAGGATCTATCCCTACTAGTTTCAGAGAGGGATCTCTCTGTAATATTTAGATTTGTTTGAGTTTTAAATTTTAGGATAGTTATGATAGTCCAAATTTGTTTCTTTGTTTGTAGTAGTTGGCTGAAAGAATGCATTAAAATTCCATTGGGCTATGGGGTCTGTATTAAAAATGAGAATCAAATTCAGTTTTTTATGAGGTTTCCTTCACAGGAAAAGGTAGTAACATTGTTGGATCTATTGATATTAAGTGAGGTGAATAAGGCAGAAAAGGTGTGAGAGTCCACTAAGTAAAGGATCATATAAGAATTCCCTTACTTTATTTCGGATGAAAAACATATAAACCATTAAAAGACCAGAGACAGAGTATACAAGATAAATTATGTTCTATTGAGTTCCTTTTAATGATTAGAATTACAAACACATAAATGATCATTGAGAATAAGAAAACATTTAATAGATAAAGAGAGACATCACCAACAATTTGACACAAGAATCCTGTAAATGCGCCTATTTTATTACTAGTCGATCCTTTGAAAATATTACGCAATAGCTCCCGGGTGCAAAAATCAACCCTCAATACTTCAAAGGAAGAAGTATTTATACAGTAATTTACATCTGATCTTGTCATAAATGACTAAGATATTATGGAGGAAAAATATAACTAAATAGATCTCATATTACAAAATATAGGAATTTTGTTGATCTATTTAGATCCTTGGTGTTGATTTTGTGGAAGTAGTTGGCGACTCATTATCTTTGACTTGACTATCTGCTCCATGCTAACTCAAAACTCAAAATTACCTTTACTCAAGTAAATAACACAAATCTTTCCATCTCTTTTTACTAGGGATGGAAACCTTGAGTAATTTTTTGTATATCTCATCCATCTCAGTGTACTTGGAAAAAGTGGGCTTGGTGATAAAAATATGTTTTATCTCATGCTGGATGATCAGGTCCAACTGTAATGTTTGTAGGAAATATTTGCCTGTAATGCTTCACTTTATACCTGCAAACTTGGAACCATACTTTTCCAATATACTGATATTTTGCTTGTAATCTGATAGAGTGGTTAGCTTGTCATTGAGTACTAGGAGTCCAGGGAGGCCCTTATTGTGTAGTACTTCAATCTTGCTGAAAAATATCTAAACTCCAATGTTGATCGCCTGATCCTTATCCTCTAGCTATATCATCAATACTTTCTTGGTCAAGACTTTATTGACCTCAAGGATGGTCTATGTCCTATCTTCAATATTCATTGCTTCTAACCCCTGTTTTTTTTTGGATTTTAGGAACCTAATGAGCTCAGTGGCCTCTGTAGGTATTTCTCCTAATTATTCTATTATTTTCCCAATTGCTTCTTTGGCCTTCTATAATAGTTCATGTTGTTCAAATATGATTTTTATGAATGGCCATATTTCTTCCATAGACTTGTTGATATCCATCCAAATGTTTCCCTTGGCCTCAGATAATGTATTTTCCATGAAAATCTCCTTATGGAGTTGTTGTAGTTGTTGAATGAGTCTCTGAGACTTATGCATTTATGCATGATATCTTGATTGGAACATATACTTCAGGTCTTGGAGGTTTTTAACTTCTTGAAACTTTCTGATCTCCTCCCCTTGAAGGGATATATCTTCCATAGTCTTCACAAGATGGATGATGGATGATGGAATCTCTATTGTTGTAGCTTCTTTTGCTATACTAACTCCTGTCAAAGGGACTGCCTCCAATGGACTAATATCCATCTTCACACTATGTTATTTCTCTTTCATCAATTTGTCCAACTCTGCCTCCATCTCTCTTATCTGTGTATTATGTTCCATGATCATCTTCAACATCTCCTCTTTGTGTCTTTCAGTTTCAACCACCTCCTTTTCTTCGGAATCTTTAGTGGCTGGAAGATTTAGTTTCTTTCTCAAGGATGCTATATAAACATTTTTCTTCTTCAACAATTTTTCAGTTGTATTGACATTCGATGGGTCATACACAATCTTTATCACCAACTCTTCTAGGGATTTGAATTTATTGTCCTTTGACAAAGAGGATATCTTATCGAGCTTCAATTGAGACTGGATGTTATTCAGAGACACCTGCAATTTTGAAGCAGTCAATGAGGTGTTTGTTAGAGTGGAGAATATCATCTCCCCTATTTTCCTGTGCATGTCCATTTGGTCCACTGGATGGACCTCCTTCATGTAAAACTCAAAAGAATTTTTCTTGTAATCAACAACTGTCTTGGGATGATGGACTTGTTCTTGCAAGAATTCCATTTTCATTCTTCCTTTCTCTATATCGAATGATGACAGTAGTCTATGATGGGAAGTGGAGTTATGATTCTAGAATTGGGCATATGTATTGTTGTTTAGGAGTTCATTCCTCTACTTGATCTATTTGTATTTGTTAAAATTATTTGACCCTATTGGCTCATGAGAGGACTCAGATGACAGAGTAGTGTATGTTTGTTTTTTAGATGAATATATGGACACTATGAACTGGCTTCCTAAAAAGGTCGAGGAATGTGGTCCCTCCATGAATATGGTGGATTGCATTTCTCCTTATTTAAGAAGGTACAGTGTGTGACTAGTTTTATCCATCTTCCTGTAAAATTGAAAATGTTTAGCTGACTCCTCTGTGACTGAAGGGGAAATCTCTTTCCTTTCTCTCTTTTTTGTTTGTACTTGAGGTGTGTTGGTATGCGAAGAAGTGACAGGGTAAGGTTGTTCTTCTATTTCTAGCAATGCATTTTCTTTCCAATCTGTCTGATTCATATACTTTTCTACCTCGGACTTGTGAACATGAGCATAAGGAGTGCTCTTTTGTTTGACCCTGAGCTCTGAGATGAAACGAAATGGGTCATAATTCCATGTGAAAGTCCGAGTGAAGTTCATTTGATTCAATAGCTTGTCCACCTCTTCTCCTGCATCTCTGTTGTTACATCTAAAATAACCAATTTGGGTTTGGATTATGAGTTGTTGTTTCTTCTTAACCGATACAAAATGGATGTCATCAAAGTTTACCATCTGCCTAATATATTCCAGTGAAAAGATCCTAACAGGGAGATATTTTGGCAATTTGTATAGTGGAAATTCACATCCATATACTCTTATTTCAGTGTGATACTAATACATATACCAATCCCCTGTTTTGGCCAAATCAAAGAGCTGAAGAATTCTTTGGATTTCTTCATTGATTCTTGTCTTTGTTCTGCTACTAAGAATGAAAACCAATGGGTGATAAAAATGATCAATGAAGTCCTTGAAGCTAAACTTAGTTGAATTCTTCCTCACTAGTGAGGTCCATGAAGTTATTGATTGAGGGTTTCCTTCTCGATCCAATTTCTAGAGAGAACATGAGAATCTGTATAACTAAAAGAACAAGAATAGGTACACCAACAAAAAGGAATATATGAACATTCCTTCTGTTAAAAATTTGAAAAATTGATCATGTATGTTGTCAGCTAAATACTGGCTGAAATCAAATTGGGCTGTGTATTTTTGAAAATGGACAAAAAACCTAAGATAGGGTCATCTACCCATTCATATGAAAAGTATCCTAACATGTAGCAGAGGGTATAAATAGTCTGGTTTTCCATGAAAGAGAAGATGGAAGATGGATAGGGAGGGTTTTTCTTGGGCAACTGAGCATCTTCTGGCAGAAATTCAAAAATATGTACTCTTTGGGGGAAAGAGAGTTTCTGATAAAGATCATTAAGGGATTTGACAAAGAAAGGGATTGTAGAATCAATTCTTGGAAACTGTAACATTTGATTTATGGATTCAGGGGTAATGGTTAATAGGGTCTCACCAGAAGAAGGAATAATGGCCCTTTGGCTAGGAAGATAATGGGCTTGACATTTCAGGGAAAATTTTGGGAAGTGGAAGGTCTAGGGGAACATGTACAGGGGAAAATTAGACTCCCAGAGTTCAATTTCATCACTTTGATCCAAACAAATATCCTTTAGCCAGAAGTGTAATTCAAAGAAGTCGAATTCACACTTCGTCTCTATAATTTTGTAGTCTTTATCTGCTAGGGGAATATGATCTAGGTCGATAGGAGGGGGAATAAATGGATTTTTGGATGTCTCGACAGATTTAGCTTTGGGATGTATGGCTGACAGAGTTCTGAAGGTGAAATAATGGATGACTGTAATTTCCCAGGTTAACCGTGTTTGTTTATAGTGAACTTTGGCGATAGCTGGCTCAAAATCTGGATTTGGCGTGGTGTCAACAATGTCTGGATCTAAAAATAATATCGCAATGGTTAAGAAAAAGGGTTAAACAGTGCACGGAGGTGTCTATCATGGTATAGGGTGATGACTGGGTGAATAATGGTCACAGGGAGGGAATTGATTGGCCAATGGGTATGTGGGGTGTGACGTGTGACAAGAGTTAGTGGGGTACGGTGGCAAAGTGAGGTGGGAGGTATTGGGTAGGCGGTTAGGAAGGATTCCAAAGGGGGGGCTAGGCGGTAAGAGGAAT